>JAREYC010000001.1:42022500-42437500 GCA_030015325.1 Cryptoblepharus egeriae
AATGAAGGCATTAGATACCATGGTAAATATAAATCAAAGTCACATTGTAGTCTCTAATTGTAAACAGATTTGGAAATGTGAGACAAAAATAGATTAAAGGACTATAGATATCATTTGTACCACTGGAATTCACTGCATTACTTCACTGTCCTGTACCCCCACCACCCTCAGCCACAAGTATCACTGCTGTTAGTTACATATGCTGCCTATATTGTATAGAATTCTTTCAAGAACTACATACACTACAATGCTAGAATCTCATTATGAGCCTAATTAGCATCTTCCGTTGGATTTATTTTAATTTGAGACTTATTTGAAGCTTAGGAAGCTCTACCACATCATTTTACTTTTACTGACAGGGAGAAAGCATTCTGTGTTAAGGTATAGATCTGGGACTCATAAGTTGTGGGTTCAAAAGTCAGGGCTGCTATTCAGTGCCGTTATAATTTTGGAAATCCACAACATGGGTAGAATGTCTTAGAGACTTGAAATCTTTCAAAACTAAGGGCAAAATCCAGAGTAACTATGGGGAGTCCTTGCTCCAGTGTAAGAACAATTTTCTCTGGATTGCAATATGAATTTCCCATAGGTTTTCACTATGGTGCAGTAACTACGGGTGCACGTAATGTCTCTTACATGCTCACATAGTTACTCTGGATTGTAGGGCTAGTCAGCGATACACTTTTCTGGAGCTTTTATATAATGGGACGGAAGTAAATATAAAATGGGATGGAAGTAAATATAAAACTTCCTTACAAATTAAGCCCCTGCCATGTAAACTGTTGTTAGAAGTTGGTGGGGACGTTTATTCTAAAAATTCATTTATCACCACAATGATTGTACTCCTTGTTCCTCATTTTTTACTATCATGATAGTTTCATAGTCTTTAGAGCCATACATAAGGTTTACATTCCAAGAAGAGCCTTGGCTGATGAAAGGACATAAGGTGATAATCACCTGAGAGTGTGTGTTCCAGGATGAAATACAAAGTAAATTCTCCTAAGATTTTTGAGCAGATCTGCTTAATATTACTTAGCAACACTTCAAATAATAAATGTAATTGCAATGTATCCTGACAGATGACTTTTGCTATTCATCATGTGAAGAGAAATGGTTGATTATGACCTTACACTTGTAGGCCTTGCATATGAAAGTTACTCATCATGGCATGCCTCTTACAATAATTTCTTTTAAAGGATAGATTATAAAGGTTTTGATGAAAAGGTTCACTTGAAACAGCGTTTAAGTATATTCAATAGTACTAGAAAATATGAAGTATAAGAAGTGTGTGCTTACATGAACAAGACAGAGAAGAATGTGGATCTTACTTGGTTTAACTTATGTATGCTGTAAACACTGCCATGTTATCTGATAGACATTTTTGCCAGAAATATGTACAGTGGTGCCTCACATAAAGAGCTTAATTCGTTCCAGAGGCATGCCCTTTAGGTGAAATACTCTTTAAGTGAAGCAGATTTTCCCATAGGAAATAATGAAAACTCAGACATTAGTTCCGCAACCCCCAAAATATTAGTTCCCCAAACCCCCAAAACATCTAAAAATATTAACTGAATGTAAAAATGATGACAAAACACTGGAATTGAATTCAAAACATGCATTCAATGTGCATGATCCTATGAAGTCTACTTAGGCTGCAGTCCTAAAGACACTTTCTTGGGAGTAAGTCCCATTGAACACAATGGGGCTTACTTCTGGGTAGACATGGTTAGGAGGCTGCAATCAAAGACACTTTCCTGGGAGGTTTAGCTGGGCTGCTGCTGGATGTTCAAGGTGGCCTGCACTTGGGGGCAGTTAGGGGCAGCTGCCTCTGGCACCTCCAGGCAACTGCCTCTGGCATCCCCCAAGTTGGGGGCTGTAAGAGGCAGCAGCACTGGTTGGCAGCCCTTTTAAAGAGCCTCCCACATGGAGCATCAGAGGTGCATAGCATGCGTGCCCATAGTGTGCTTGCTTGTTAAGTGAAGTGGAACTTGTTATGTGAAACAAGATTTCTTGGAAATGTATACTTGTTATGTGAAATATTTGTTATGTGAGGCACTTGTTATGAGAGGTACCACTGTACTTCTGTAAAATCTTCTAGTTAGTTTGAAATTACCGGTAAGTAGATAATTCTTTTATTGTATCACACACTTGTAATTTATTTGTGGAAAATAATCCGTCATCATAACAAGTCATGAGTATCACTGGTGCTCTTGTTCTGACAATCCAGTTGTGCAGTTCTCTTCTCTTGATATGTCCACTCAGCTTGCCCTGCCTCTTTTCTTATTGTTGGCTGCTCTTTCATGATACCATAGGCTGTTACTAGAAGCCACTTGGGAGCATCCCCCACTTCTTGGATAGGATAGGGAGCAGAGCACCATCCCAAAGTGAAAACCATTGAAAAGTGGAACCCAGTCTTTTTCAGCTTGTGAATTCAAAATGGCCACCGAAAAAGACAAATATCACTTGCGAAAGCTAAAGGGTGCAATCCTAAATTATGCTGGCACAACTCATTGGTCTTCCCATTCCCATGGTGAAGTAAGGAGTCAAGTGAATGTTTGTGCACTGGTCTAACCCTCCTGCAGGAGTGACAAAGAAGTGCCTTCTAGCACTTTTGTGACACTCCCAGGCCAGCATGGAACTTGTGCTGGGGCTTATGCCAGCCTAACTGGTTCAACTCTGAGCAGAGTACCCAGGACTGTTCATCAGCAAGTCAAATTTTAGTCAGTCCAAACAACAACAGCAAAAGCTGGGACTCTTAAATCAATGTTCCATAACTTTCTTTACTGAACAGGTTCAACGGTGCTTCCCTTCTTGAACTGGTTAGTCAGTATGTTTTTAATTGCACATTTTATATGAACAGTTTTTATTCCATAGGTTTATTTTTCAAATTTCTATGAAAATCATGCATATATTATATACATACATTAAATTTTTTATACTGTGAGTTCAAGATTATGCTTAAGCCTGAAGGTGTCTTCATTAATTGAAAGTATTGGTTTTGTACTAGAAAAAATATTGCAAGTAAAGTGAATTTCATATGGATGTGGGGAGGAAAGCGAGGTTGAACTTTATAATATCTCCATGTATAACTGCTCATAGTTTTTGTTTTGGTGAGATAGAATTTTCTGTATATTTTTCAGACACAGTCAGTTGAGTTGTAATACAAGCTGTCCTAATTCAATCCTCATAACTAAGATAAATTAAGTTTTTTCAGTAACCTGCCATCTTATTCTTGAGGACCTTTCTTAGGGGGAAAGGACACTGTTATTGCCAAAATATATTTACTAAATTATAAGAGGGATGGATTATATGAAAATTGCCCAGATGCTTAGGGAAGGTTGGAGGAGGGGGGCTTTGAAATGTCATCAGTCTAACTGAAACTTTTTTACCTTAAAATCTATTTCTTTTGTTATATGTTGAAATCTCTCAGATGTTTTGCCTGAGGTAGAACCTCAAAATGTCACTTTAGATAAAATTCTGTGGCAGATCTATTCTCTATTCTTACTACATATCTTTTAAATGTAAAGCTCCTGTGAAATCCAGTCCAAATAATTCAAGTGCGGCATATAATTCAAGTGCGGCAAACACTTCTTTTTCTTTCTTTTCTGATAGTTCTGTTTTGAGTGCTCAGCCCTAAGTGCTACCAGTGTGCACCAAATTATAACTGCACAACATCATACCTTTCATCATTGCAGTAGTGCCAAAACATGTCTCACAGAGAAGTCAATCCTCATGTTACAACTGAAAAATATAGAATTCCAGGTCACTACCCAACAGTGCAAGGAACATGGCATGCAGACCACACCACTGCAATAGTAGGCAGTAACTGGAAATTGCCATAATACCTTCACCTCAAAAAATTCCAAGCGTGACCAGATGGTCACGCTTGGAATATCGTTATCTATTTTTATTTTAAAAATTTATATCCCGCCTTTCTCGGGCAAATTAGCCCAACTCATGCTTTAATTAGTGAGGGAGGGAAAAAAACTCTGTCACTTCACCCCATGGAATAATATTCTTACACACTGTTTTTATTGCATGTCAATTTGAATATTCAGAACTGCCATGTGTGCAATTCTCAAGGGCCCAAGTCAAATCCAAACACACTGAAGTCCTCAAAATAAAATGAATTAAAAGATTGTATAAAAATGATTAGAAATTTATTTGCAACTGTTTTACCTGAATCATTAATGCTAGATTTTAGATTATTTCCAGGAAATTCTCAGCATTCCTCAAAGGTGCAATCCTAATCTTCTGTAAGTCTGGCATAAACCCTGGCATAAGCCCTATGCTGATTTGGGGTGTCACAAAAGTTCTGAAGGCACTTCTGCCTCACTGCTGGGGAGATTAGGCCAGAGCATGGTGCACACTCCTACATCCCCACACTGCCATGGTATGTTATGTTGGCATGGTATAAGCCAGGTATGTTGGTATGGTATAAGCCAGGTATGTTATGTTGGCCTTACAGCACAATCCAGAGCAACTAATCTGTCCACATAAGAGCCCTTAGGTTGCCCTATCTATCACTAGGGTGTAGTAACTGCAAAATGCTCCACCCCAGTTACTCTGGAAGAGGCTTAGGGCAGAGCAAGACAACACAGGGTGCCCTAAAAGAGGTGGACCTGCTCTGCCCTAGCTGCTCTGCCGTAGGCAGTTCAGGAGAGGCATGTTGAGGTCACGTTTAGCATTGCCTAGGGCAGAGCAGTTACTCTGTATCCAAAGCCTGTTTCCAAGGCAGAAATGCCCTCTTCCAGTTCCTCAGAGATATACCCTCTCAGGAGCAGGTATAGTAATGAGTAGACCCATAGGAGTCCATGATAAGGCCCGAGTAAGAATGGCAGTATTGATCAAAAATCTGAGTTCTTGGCCAGCCTAGCTGCAACCCCGCTTCTCAACCTCAGGATATGGAACAACTACGGCTGCCCACAAACCTCAGGATACAGCAGGCCACTCCAAGAAGCCCCTTGTATTCACTGTAGAATGTACTGGCATCTCATCAGGGACTCCTTATAAGGCAGGCACCCAGTGGCGTCACCAGACTGGTGCGGCTGGTGTGGGCTGCACTGGGTGATGCGCTCCGTATGGGGTGATGTGCCAGAGGAGTTTGACTGTCCTTTGGCAGGCCCCAGGCATCAGCATGCCCATTCAGGCCTGCTCCAAGGTGGAGCAGCAGTCAGAAGTTGTCACTTTTCCACGGAGCTGGCCCAAACAGCCAGCTGAGCTGCACTGCGCAGAAACAGACTGAGCATGCTGAACAGCTTCAGAGGAGACTTCCTTAGAGTGGAGGAAGTCCACCTCTGCACGGCCATTCGGCCTCACTCAGGAGGTGGAGCGGCAGCCAAATGGCTTCAGAAAGAGTACTGCACAGGCACCAACTCTGACACCTGCACAGTCTCCTCTGATGCTGAAAGACTTCAGAAAAGTACTGCGCAGGCATCAGAGATGGTGCCTGTGCGGTACTCTTTCTGAAGCCAGTTGGCTTCAGAAACAACTGAGCAAGCGCCAACTTTGGCAACTGCACAGTCCAGATAGGGGGTGCGTGCATCCCAGGGGTGACACACAGACTTCCACACCAGGAGATGTACAGAGACGTGTCACCACTGTAGGCACCACAGCTGTTCCTTGTTCAGTGTGATCTGAGGGGTGTCTCCTCAGGAGCAAGTCCTCCCCATGTGTCAATTACTTAGCATGCTATGGAGCAGTTAGGGCAGCCCAGGCTTCCTGACTCTCTGGATGCAGCATAACTTTCTGCTCTGGATACAGAATAGTTAGGAGAGAGCAGTTAGGGCAGAGCAGGCTGAACTTGCTCTGGATTGTGCCCTAAATTGGTTAGGATTGTGCCCTTAGAGGAAGAAATTTTTTTCAGTTGTTCTCCAGGGATTTGGATTTACTCAAATGCCAGGATTGCAGACTGAATTACAGGTCAGTCCCCTATCTCTCTACCACCGTCCTGGTGTAGCCATGCAGTATTCAATGAGGTGGTGGATTGTAAAGTTTCAGAGACAGTTAGCAGCACAATCCAGAGCAACTAATCTGTCCACATAAGAGCCCTTGGGTTGCCCTATCACTAGGGTGGAGCAACTGCAACCCCTGCCTCTCAACCTCAGGATATGGAACAAACTACGGCTGCCCACAAACCTCAGGATACAGCAGGCCACTCCAAGAAGCCCCTTATATTCACTGTAGAATGTACTGGCATCTCATCAGGGACTCCTTATAAGGCAGGCACTCAGCGGCGTTACCAGACTGGTGCGGCTGGTGTGGGCTGCATTGGGTGATGTGCTCCGTATGGGGTGATGCACCAGAGGAGTTTGACTGTCCTTTGGCAGACCCAGGGCATCAGCACGTCCATTCAGGCCTGCTCCAAGGCAGAGTAGCAGCCAGGAACTGCCGCTCGTCCTCGGAGCTGCCTGAACAGCCAGCTGAGCTGCACTGTGCAGAAACAGACTGAGCATGCCAAACAGCTTCAGAGGAGACTTCCTTAGAGCGGAAGAAGTCCACGCCTCTGCACGGCCTTTCGGCCTCACTCAGGAGGCGGAGCAGCAGTTGAATGGCTTTAGAAAGAGTACTGCACAGGAACCAACTCTGACGCCTGCACAGTTTCCTCTAAGCCGAAAGTCTTCAGAAAAGTACTGTGCAGGTGTCAGAGATGGTGCCTGTGCAGTATTCTTTCTGAAGCCAGTTGGCTTCTTTGGTGAAGAAGTCGCCAACTTTGGCGACTGCGCAGTCCAGGTAGGGGGGTGCGTGCATCTCAGGCGTGACGCACAGACTTCCGCACCAGGTGATGCGCAGAGTTGTGTCACCACTGTACGCACCACATCTGTTCTTTGTTCAGTGTGATCTGAGGGGTGACTCCTCTGGAGCAAGTCCTCCCCATGTGTCAATTACTTAGCATGCTCTGGAGCAGTTAGGGCAGCCCAGGCTTCCTGACTCTCTGGATGCAGCATAATTTTCTGCTCTGGATACAGAATAGTTAGGAAAGAGCAGTTAGGGCAGAGCAGGCTGAACTTGCTCTGGATTGTGCCCAAAGAGTTTTTTAATTCCCTCTTCCATAAGTTTCCACCTCCACATTGCACTTCCTCAGTAGTGGGCTAGTGAATTCAGTACTCATGTCCAAGAAGATAAAGGATGAAGGAAAATTTCAGAAAAGTAGGATAAGATACAGCCCACATTATTGCCATCAGATCAATTCCTTATGCAGCGTTCCTGACCCATTTCTCTCCATCCTTGCTCAGATTTGTCCACCTCCCCTGCCATCTTACTGTTGTCAGCAGATGGCCCAGGATCTGCTGGAGCATCTAGGAAGGCTCTGGATATACACTGCTGGAGCTTTCTTTATGGCTGCTTCATAACAATTGACATCAGTGGAACAAACAACACTTCATAAAGTGACCAGTGCAGGCTGTGAGCAATTTCAGAAAGTTTCTTTTAGGAATGATATACATTCTGATTTACCGTACAAACAGAACCCTCCCATCCTCCCCATTTGGGATCACTTCCAGTATTCATGATAACAGAAGCAATTCAGGATAAACTTGTTAGATTCAGCTGTTTTCCCTCCTCATCCCACTTGACTTCCCATTTCATAGCTTGGTAAGTCTGGGAATAGACAAACAAGGAACTATTACAAGCCAAATCAAATTTAGAAAGAGATGTTGGCTTGGCAATTTTTGGTTCATTTTTGAGAGGAGAAACCATTACAAATTTCTTCTTTATATTTACTTCTCTGATTAATCTATAAGTCTGACAAGAAGAAATGTTTGAGATTCTTGAATGGTCGGCCCTTATGCAGTCTAAAAATCTGCTAAAGTTTGTGTTTTTGCTTGCTGATAAGTGTTACCATATGGTTATTAACAGTAGATGCTTCTTCCTTTCCTCCTAAATCTTCAAAAAGACATCTTCATTGCACTTTGCAATATACTACTTAATTGACTGACTGCAATTCTAACCTCTTGTGAGGCCAGCTCATAAGACCTGTGCTAACTTGAGGGTGTCACAAAAGTGCCACTTCTATGCCACTCCTGGCAGACAGGCCAGTGCACAGACTTCCACTTGCCTCCCTACATCACCACAGGTATAAGAAGACCGATGAATTGTGCCAGTCTAAGTAAGGATTGCACCCTTGTAGGGAGCAATCCAGAGTAACTACGGGGAGTCCTTGCTCTTGTGTAAGAACAATTTGCTCTGGATTGCAATATGAATTTCCCATAGGTTTTCATTAGGTGGTGCAGTAACTACGGGTGCACGTAAAGTCTCTTACGTGCTCCCGTAGTTACTCTGGATTGTAGGGTTAGTCTAATAACTTTACAGGCATAGGTAAACAATCTAAAATCTTTAATCAATTTGCCCTTGCCTATCTCTGGCTGCAATCCTATCTACTTTCTTAGGAGTAAGCCACATTGACTATCATGGGACTTGCTTCTAAGTAGACATGTATAGGATTTCACTATTATATTTTTAACAAGTCTGTACAAAGATGAAATATTTTCCTGGCAAGTTTGAGGCAGAAGTCTCGTTTTTGAGCCAAGCTACCAAATTAAGAATACTGAGGTTTATAATGGAAAACCTGACAATTCCATAGTATAATAGAGCGAACATATTGTGACAACAAAGCTTTACTGCATGCTGAAAAAAACAGAATTAATGATAAATTTTAACCATTTAAATTAAATATACCCTGCCCTGTTCAATCATTGTTGGGTGAATATATTTGTTTAATTTCTTGTTATTAAACAAGTACATTTTACTTAATTTTTATTTTATTTCAAAACAAAAAATCAAAATTAAAGACTGTTCCACTCTCCCACCCCCGAAAGTTGTGAAGCTTTTATTTCAAAACTATAAGTAAGGTCCCCTCTATACAGAATGAGCTGATCTAACCAGTTTTTCAGTCTTGCACTCTTCCTTTGTTCTTGCATCTACTCCTTGTAATCCCATTGCCTCTGCCCCACCAGCAACCCTTCCTCTGCAAACACTCCATTTTTTACATGAGCTGCTCTTCCTTATTTTCAGTGCTGTGGTTTTGACATTGAAATGAGCAGCAAAGTTAATGACAGTCTGAAAACACTTTGGTGCGTAAGGCTCATCAAGCAAGTGGCTTTAAAAAACATGAGAGGCTAAATACATGCATGATGTGAATCCAGTGATCTTAGCGAAAGGCTGGTAGTATGTTAGTTGGACCTTTACAGGCTTATTCTGTGTGTTTTTCTTCTTTTTCTTATTTGATTTTCTCTTCTGTACATTTTTCTTCATAAATCTTCTGTGGAGAAATATGAGGGGTCTATTTGCCCAGGTTCACCATGTTCTTAATTTGACAAATCATAGTTATCCATGCCTTTGCGTGCAATCCTAAAATCATCTCACTTGGTACCATAAAGCAGGGTTTCTCAACCCCCAGTCCAGGGACCACTGGAGGTCCATGGCAGCTGCCTGACTAGTCCACGAGAGGACTTCTCTAAGTGCCTCTTCCCCTCTCACAGCAGTTGGGCTCTGTTGAAGGATTGCTGCCTCAGAGACTAATCCTATACCTGTCTACTCACTAGTAAGTCCCATTGTAGTCAGTGGAGCTTACTCCCAGGAAAGTGTGGATAAGATTGCAGCCTGAGTCCAAACCAGAGTCTACTCAGAAATAAGTCCCATTATAGTCAACTAGGCTTACTCTTGGATAGGGTAGTGGGGAACATGGTAGGAGGACATGGGTAGTGGAGAAAGGGGGAGATTGGAAGGAGGTGGGGTGAGGTGGGCAGGGAGGAGTTGGGCAGAGGGCAGGCAGAAAGAGGGAGGACAGTGGGTGGCAGGGCCAGGAGCCAACTTCTGTCAGATCCTGACCTCGTCCCGAGGATAGGTAGGAGTGGCACATCACCACTTCTGTCTATTTGGACTTAAGCCACCTCCATAGGTAGCCTAAATCCAAGTAAACCCATTGAGGTTGCTGCAGCTTTACCTTGGGGAAGGGGATAAACCTCTGGATTTATCTGGATTGTACTATTATCTTCGCTTATTGTGTAGCATTGTCAGGATGTCATAATATATAATGCTGATCTGGTGTTCACACACTATTGGTCTGTATAGTATTGGGCCACAAATAGTGGTAATTTATTCATATAATATGTAGAAAAAGAGTTTTAAAATACTTCAGTCTTGAGGAAAGTTTTTTGAGTCTTATTGTATGTTACTGTATAATGCGCTGCTGGTGTAGTGGTATCATGCAAGATTCCCATTCTTGCGACCCGGGTTCGTTTCCCTGGTGGCGCACAAGCCTTTTAGTTCTTGTGGCTGTGGGTGGCACAAGCGGTTAAGACGCTGTGCCTGTTAACCAGCAGGTCAGGGTTCGAGACCCGGGTCGGCCCCACAAGACAGGGTGAGCTTCTGTCCTTAGCCCAGCTCTGCGATGCCAGCTGGATCCAATTGTATTGGCTCTGCCTTTCCATTGGACTAATTCAGTGGCGTGGAGAGGGGGGATTTGCTGCTTGGGTAACAGCCTATCCTCCATAACAATCCAACTCAGGCTTTTGTGCTTCGCATGCAGCATATGCAGCGCCGAGCACGATACCATAGTCTTTCAAGACTGACGGAGGCCTGGTTGCCCAGGTACATGATCAGATTATAGTTGAACCTATGCTGTACATACATCAAGTCTTAGGCTTTCCTGAAATATTCAGCAATGGAATGTGATCCCTTTTTATACTGCATTGAATTATAAGATGGTTGTGTATATAAATTGTTTTATAACTACTGGAATTTTTTTTAAATTACAACTTTCCAAGAGAAAAAGCAATAATTTCTGGGCTTAGTAAGGTACTGCTGGGTACTAGTTTTCTAGAAAGGTACTGCTGTACTTTATTGGGACAAGAGGTCCACAGCAGCCTGTCATAGCCTGGGTCAAATTTCATATTTTTAGATGTGCTGACAGAGGAAGCATAAGTGCTTTAATTTCCCTCCTGGTCTCATTTGAAGGGAAAAGATGTTCATATTGCATGTGAGGAAATTCTCCTTCACATTTTCAACAATTATCAATCTTTTCAAGCAATGCAGAATCCATAACAGAAGTTCTGCTGTCGTCATAGATTTGATATAGTTGTTAGATTCTGTGAATTATTGCTTGGTGGCACATGGACAAACCCAAAATGACTTCCCATGCTAATTATCCTTTTAGAAATACATATTCCATGTTTCCTGGTGTTGTAACAGCTGGTTTCTTCTTTACACCAAAAGCAAGGAGGTTTGGAAAAAAAACTAATCTCAAAATAATGTTCCTTGTTAATGTCAGTGTGTACCCCATTATGCATGTGAAGTGAAAGGTGTCACAGAGTGTGAGTTGTATTCAGGAATGTAATGTCGTGATTGATGTGAAAATCATGTGTCACTACTGTGATAATCTTATGCAAAAAACACCCACCCACTTTGCTTTTCTAATGATCCTACTGCCCTTTTCTAGGCAAAATTCCAACTGACAGAATTTGTCAGGCCAAAATGCCCTGGAGGAAGTCACCTGTAACCATTTTTAATATGAACAGGCACAATATTCCTAGTGACTTTGAGTACATCTTCATATTGTATCTAATGGTAAAAAAAATCTAACCCTCCCAATCCAGAGTTTAAAAATCCAGATATAAAAATATCTACCCCCCCCCCCAATCCAACACATTCTAGTTGATGCGTTGGAGCAAAATCCATTTGCGTCGATGCAGCTATGTGCCATCTAGTGTTAACCTGTGAAAAATTCATATTGCAATCCATAGTAAATCTTACATCCGTTGCAACAACAACTCCAGCAGTTACTCTGGATTGGGGGGGTTAGGTGTACATAAACCACTTGCAGCTCCTGTATGGTTCAGAGATAGCCCAAAAGACCAGTGAATGAAAAGTACTCAGTACATAATGCATAGTCATGGATTTGCCATTCAGTGTCCTTAGACTTAGGAGCAGTGTTGGGAACACTACTTGTATGATTTGGATTTAAGTTGCAAAAAATGTGTGTTTTTTTGCTTTTCAGTGACTTTTCAGTCACATGCATTGAAGACTTTGATAAACATTTGAGTCAGGACCCCCATGACTCAATAATTATCTTATTCAAGTCTGTCAGTCAAATCTGCCTGTGTCTGGTGTGCTTGCTTACTACGTACTTTTGCGGTGTGGAAAACTGTCATTCTGATAGGGTGAGCACTATATAAAGTGTAATCTATATAAAATTGAAGGGTCACAGACAGATAGATAGACAGACAGCTTGCTTGTTCACTCACTTACTCGCTTGCTCACTTGCTTGCTCACCAATGCCCACATGGAACTAGATGTGTGAAATTTGGGGAGGGTATTCCTTCTGTGATGTAGGCACTGACCAAGAACCACTTTTTAAAAATTGAAACTCTAAGGGGAGTGTCATGCTCGTCTTCCTCATCTGAGCTCTCAAACAGTCAGAATCTTCTTCCCTCCTTTCTGCTATTTTTTATATACAGGTTGACACCTCCATGGATCCAAAAAAGACTCCATAATAGGTAAGATCAAAGGTAAGTAAGATTATGTATTTTACTATTTTTTTGGCTTTGATTGTTTCATATTTCTAATGTTTTAACACTATCTCTTATTTCTCTTCTAAGTTACTTCACCCTCCAGGGAAAGCTTCAGAGTACAGCCAACTTGGTTACACACACACTTTTTACATATAACGTCAATACAACCGCTCAACAGGTATCACATCATCATTAACTGGTTATTTATGTTTCTGTCCTTATCTTTTAGGATTGCCAAGGCTGCGACCGCTCTTCCAACCGCGATCCTCCCAACTCACCAGTTGCCGCCCTCCAGCGTTTTCTCCTCCTTTTATACCACTCTCCTCTCTCCTTCACCCTCTTTCCAAGAGAGAGGATAGGCTCTCCCTCACTGTCTGAAATGGGACAAGGGAGGTGTGAATGTAAGCAGCTGGTTTGACTGAAATCCTCCCCTCAAGGGGTCCACAATGTCTCTCAATGTCCATATTTGTATGCTGTCTGGATACTCCTTCACATAGGCATTCTTTCTCCTGTGTCCTACACCACCAGTTGACAGGGGACGTATTCCACTGCCTTGGTGGAGAAGTAATCAAAGACTTGGGGCTCCTCGTGACAAGGAGTGAAAGGGGTGCAGTCTGTTTTTGTCCCTTTACTTAACATTGAAGACTGCTTGGTGTGCCTGGTGTCCCCTGCCAGGTGCCTGGCAGGGATGCTCAGACCCAGAACCTGGTGGTGCCAGCTGCCCAGTAGAAGTGCCCTTTGCCTTCTGATTCCTGCCAGTGCCCCTGTTCCCCCTGGTGTCTTGTGCTGTCAGTGTCCAGTGGTGCCCAATGCCCACCATTGCCTGCTGCCCGGAGATGGCCACCAGTACCCAGTGCTCACTAGTGCTTGCCAGTAACTCCCACCCAGTGCCAGTGCCCACTGGTGCCTCCCAGTGTCCAGAAGAGCCCACTGATGTCCATCAATATTTAAATTTTACTCCTACAACAACTGGTAAATTCAGCTAGTAAATGGATAAAACAGCACAAAATAATAAAGACATAGGCTGCAATCCTAAAGACACTTTCCTGGGAGTAAGACCCATTGAAAACAATAGGGCTTGCTTTTGAGTAGACATGGTTAGGATTGTGCTCAAAGAAGCATAGTTTACAGAAGCAGATCAATTTGAAACTAATGGTTGCAACCAGAACCTGGCAGTACTAGAAACTAAACGGCAAGATCAAGAAAAAAGCTGCCAGTTTTTGTGTGCTTTTCTAAACTTTGCAGAGGAAGGGTGGGTTACAAATTCAGTAAATAAAACGGGACTGCTACAAGAAAGATCTGTTGTGTTTACAGGCATGAATAGGACCTCAGTGCATAATCAACCATGCTTAATAACCAAAATAGAGCCCTAAAAAAGCCACTAAAGAAAAATGACCTTTCATATTGTAAAAGGAAGGTAGTTGTGAAAAGGTGGCAAAGCAACTGCAAGGAAAAAAAGGTTTAAAAAATTATCAACAAATATTACAGGTGGTGCAGTCTGCACCTGGTGACGCGCTAGGAGTGCAACCCCATCCAGAACAGCATGATGGTTCAATACCCGAGTTGAGGACTTCCATACTAGAAGAACCTCTGTCTTATCAGGATGTAATTTCAGCTTGTTCAACCTCCTCCATATCACCACTGCCTCCAGACAGTGATTCAAGACTTCAGCTGCCTCCTTGGAATCAGGAGGAAAAGAGAGCTAGAGCTGGGTGTCATAAGCATACTGATGGCACCCTACTCCAAACCTCTGGATGACCTCTCTCAGTGGCTTCATTTAGATATTGAAAAGCATGGGAGATAGAATGGAACCCTGTGGCACCCCACACCGAAGAGGACAGAGTGCCAAACAAGCATCCCCTAGCACCACCTTCTGAGATCTACGTATCAGCCAGGAAGTAGCGGAACCACTGCAAAACAATGCCTCCAATCCCCAACCCAGCCAACTGATCCACAAGGACACCATGATCGATGGTGTCAAAGGCCGCTGAGAGGTCCAGCAGGACCAATAGGGATGCACTGGGATAGGTAAATGGAATATTGTGGAGTTTGGAGGCTGTTGGAGCACTCGGTGTAGGACTGAGATTCTTCAAGCTCTGATTTGAAGACTAGGAGTCCACCTTTCTTGCAAGTGGGAGAATAAGGAAGTCTCCAGATTTGTTTTCAAACCTGGAATTGTAGAACTTCAGTAACACCCTTTAGTGAGTGGCGAATCCAGTACATTCCAACAGGACTTCATACTGACTTTCAGTTAAGCTTTTCATGTCCCCTATTCTGCATGACGTATCTATAAGGGATGGGAAAACTCTTTTCATGTCTACTTCTTGAAAACTTCATAGCAATTCTCTCATTTAATTTCCACTGTGAAGCAACACTGACAACGACTGTGTGGTTGGAAAAGGATCCACATCTGCACTCTACTTTGACTTCTGAGCTGGAATATTTGAATTATGCAAGACGGTCTGGTAAAGAGGGTTGAGCTGCTGTTAATTGCCCAAAGATCAGATCTGAAGATTGAAGGCTCAACAACACTGGAAGCCATGCATGGAGAGACATTGACTGTGGGAGTGTGTGAACATAAGAAAGGCAGTCACAGCTAAATCCAGAGGCAAAACAGTGAAGCCAGTGAAGTGAGACCAGACTTTATAAGGAAACACCTAGAACGTAGAAAGTTCTCGAAACGTCTTTGTCAGTTGTAAAAACCTTTTAAGGGTTAGAAAGCCTCCCCATATAAACAAATTTGAAAATAAAGTCAGAGAAAATAAAGTCTGAGGAGAAATCCAATGACCTGAGAAGATGGTATATAAATATCTGTATTTGCTTTGTTTGTTATACAAAACAATAGCATGTACTCACCATGTAATGGGATCTTTGGCGGATCACAGTTTGCCATGACATAACTTTCAGATTAATTACATTACCTCTGGTGTGCCCAGACAGATTGTTATTTTTTTAAAAAATAAGTACTCCTGCTAAAGTGTTTTAGAGCATATTGTATGTTTGGAGTGACTAGTCTGCAGGCACAGTGTGAAGACTACATGGGCAAAACAACATTTGGATCAGGACAGTATATTGAGTAATTCATACAATTCTTTAGGATTTCATTCTCAGGGAAGTGACTTGCCCCATCAACATGAGTTAATATTTTGAAGCTTCTGCACACTAGAGTAGTGTAGACTCAGGGTTGTGCCAGAATGATTTGTAAGGGAAATAAATTAAAATGCCAGCATGCTTAATCGCTTCACAACATTTGATATTCTGCTTTGCAGAGTGCTAGCCTTCTCCAACACCAACAAAATTATGCATTTTTTTCTCATAACCTGGATAGAAAACTTGCCCAATGTTGCTACTTACTCCAACGAAGGGAAATTATTTGGAAATTAAATCTTTGAGTAAATGTACTGTGGTGTCCATGGGCAATAGTTCTTATAAATTTAGAACACAGGTATTTCTTTCAGTAGCCATAACTTTCAGTAGTTCATCAGTTTGGCTTTGTATGAATGCAATTTACCTTTGCAAGTACCAAAGACCTACAGTACAGGGTTTGTGTTTAAACAAAACGGGTACTGTAACACTGATCATATTATGATCTTTTATGGAAAAGAAATGCCAAATGTATTCCAGGATTTTCTGAGTAGTTAATTGAGATGCAAACATATTTTGGGGACATTTTTTGAAGATGTTAACATTGCTGTTTTACAGGCTACAAATTATACATGTGACAATTTTAAATAATTTGTAAAATACCACAAATAGAAGTTCAGAATTGCAATCTTAAGGAAGCATGAAAATAAAACACATGAACAGTTCTCTGTCCAAAGATGGCACCAACACTCTGGTCTTCTGGTATGTTCCCCTGTGCAAATTCCACAATAGCTCTAGTATAGCTTCCATTCATTTCAACAAGATATATCATTCAGCATTGCATCATCTTCCTTTTAGCATATCATCTTCATGGATAGTGATTAAATCTCACAATAGAAGCATAATGCTGAATTCCCAGGATCATCAAGCAAAACAACTCAAACACAGGCTATCTATATACTGCCTTCTGATTTCTCCCAACTTTATTTTAAGGCAGGAGAAATATTACATTGGCAGGCTTTCTATCCCTTGAAAGATTTTGCAATTGACAGAGGTTCTCTGTTTCAAGAACCTTCTGTAGTCTGAGGTGGTTCCATTAACGTCAGATCTCTGCTCTGGCTTCTGTTTTTTGCCTCATAGGAGACTCAACTGCAGCTGCCTTTCTTATCTTCACACATTCCACAGACCAGCATCAAGGTCTCTCCTTGTACAGCTTCCAGTGTTTTTAAGCTGGCGACCTGGCTTCAGATCTTTGTGCAATTAACAGCGGCTCAACCTTCTAGACTAGACCTTCTACCCAATACATCATTTATGTATCCACAAAGAACCCTTTATTAATGTAGTTATTTAGCAGGTCTGGCCAGTGGGGATACCCTTCACCTCATATACAGCAGTGACAATTATCTGTGTATACTGTGATCTGTATATACAAGTGTATATGTAATAAAAAAATTCAGCAGGTGATTGAGTGATTCATGTGTCTGATTTGGCAGCATCTTCAAGGTATACACCATTAGACTTAGAATTTCATGGCTTTCTTAAAATTTCTAGTCATGTGATCTCAAGGATCACCAAACCACACATTTTGCAGTTGCAGGAACACCTCCTGTATTTGCAGATAAGAATAATTCACATCAACTGTTTAGACCTGACCAGCAAATTTATTTTCCTTTCCAAAAGATAACAAAAGTTCCCCAGTTCTACTAGATATCCCACGTTCTTATCTTTTCAAATGGCACAAAAAAAGTTAATGTGACTGTTCAGATAGGCCTTTCATACAACTGGAAGCATGATTCACCCTGACAAGAAAGCTGTTAGACACATGAATGTGTGAAGTTAGTCATTTGCCTAATAAAGCAGCTTTGTAAAGAAATACACCAAACATTGCCAATAACCAAAACTGTTTTCTAGTTTTGCCTGTTCTAGTTTCATTCCTGGGACAATCCCTTTAAGAAATAGTGGCTCACTTCTGGTTCCCTGGTGGGTTGCGACCTAACAGTTTGAAACACACTCTATTCAAATTAAAGCAATCCCATATATGTAGCTAGATATGACTACCAGTAAACAGTAAAAAAGTACCTGACCTCAGCTTTCCTTCCTAATTATGCCATTGAATTCCTGGATAAGAGATACAAATCTCATAACGCTCTCCACAAATACAAGATGAACATTTGGGCCACACAAGTTTCTCTAACTTGGCCTATAAACCTAGACAGAAAAGAACAATGTCTGTCAGTTTAGGTTGACATATTACAACAACTCTTAGTAGTGCTGGGGAAACCACATTTTCGTTCTGGTGCTTGACTGGTGCTTGACCACTGTAGCAATCTGCTTGATCCAGTGAGGAGAGGTCTCTCTTATATCCTCTATTATGGGTGCAATCCAGAGTAACTACGGGGAGTCCTTGCTCCGGTGTAAGAAAAATTTACTCTGGATTGCAATATGAATTTCCCATAGGTTTTCACTACGTAGTGCAGTAACTACGGGTGCACGTAATGTCTCTTACGTGCTCCCATAGTTACTCTGGATTGTAGGGCAAGTTACCACCATAGCTTCATCTGACATAAATATGTGAAAGGATGGAAGGCAGGATGGCTCACTGGGAGAAAGATTAGCCTTCTGAGTGATCCTGATCATTCAGCTTAGAATTGGAATCTTAATAAATTCAGCTGTTTTTCAGTTTGTGGGTGGAATTTTTCTACTTTCCAAACTTGATGGCATTTATACTTTTCTGTATCAACTTTACATTGATTACTTCTCTGTATATCTGATGGTATAAAAATAGAACCAATCACAGGTTCTAAGGTGCCACAGAACTTACATTATGTTTGCTGAAAAATGCTAATGTATATAACTTTCCATTGGCATAAAGTGAATATATTCCAAAATGCATTCATTGTGTTGCTTAGTAGAGAAGAATATGACCTGAATTCCAAGGTAAATGAATATTTTAAAAAATATATAGTATGTAATTCTCAGTGTGGTTTTTGAAACACTTGCCATTAATTTTATACACGCTTATGTGGGAGTAACTCCCATTGAACTCATTCATGTTTATTTCTGAGGAGATGTGCATAGGATTACACTTTTTTAATCATGGGAATAACAATGATGAGACAACTCTCCAATATACCCTCAGTTCTGAATGCAGGTTAATTCTGCAGTACATTTTAAAATGTGCTTCACTTATATGCCCTCCCAAATGTTTCTGTTTACAGGAACTGATTTATATGATAGAGGCTTTTACAACTGCTCTTGGTACTTTAGAAAGGAAATTTAAAACCAACTATGAAACTCCATGAAAACTAAGTAAATCAAGTGAGTTTATACATTATTTTACAAGATGGTAAAATAGATGGTAACCTATCCAGGTAAAAAAAAAGACCTGACAAGTCCAAAAAGGGAACAGGACATTCTAGTGTTGTGATTCATTCTGTATCACCCTGCAGGAACTGGAAGAGAGAAGTTTCAGCCTAATATTAGCTCTAATTGGTTCCCAGGGATCCTTAAAATCTAACTGAGCTGGGTAGCCAAAACACTGACTGCTTTATTACCATATATAATTCAAAAAAGGCTTCTATGTTTTAAAAGATTTTAAAACTATCTTTCAGTGTCAACATAAATTTCCTTCAAGGATGTCTTCAGACACCATGTTTTTCAAAGTCTCCCTTACAGCGAGTGAGTTAACTCTAGACATCTGTATATTTATGTGTCCAGCCTCTGATTATCCAGAAAAATGGATGAGACCTTTTCAAAAATGGGTGGGACCTTGTGCTCAACTAAATAATAAGGTACATCCAAAGAGCTATTGTTCAAGTAGTGTATTACTTAATTTATGTATGCAATGTTTCTGCACCTTAATTCACAGTGCAGAGTCTAACCTATTACCCATCTCCATTTCGTAGGTCTGACATGGACCTGCAAGAGCTGTGTAGTTTGCATGGATGGTTTCGCACAACTGTGTCAAATTGTAAATACAAATTGCTGTTTCATTGGATGTAACCCAAATTTCCAGCTCTGCAGTTCTAACCTGGAAGGGTGAGAATTTGCACCTTGATGCTTTAAAATAGAATCATAGAGTTGGAAGAGACCCAGTGGATCATCTAGTCCAATACACTGTGCCGCCACTAAGAGATGTGAAAGATGTGGTGGCCAGAGATAGGGCCTTCTCAGTGGTGGCACCCCGGCTTTGGAACTCCCTCCCTTAGAACTAAAGAAAGCTCCCTCATTGCAGAGCTTCAGGCGGAGCCTTAAAGCCTTTTATTTCAAAAGGGCTTTTTAATGGGGCAGAGGTGGGGGGGGGGCTGTTGTTTTATTGTTTTTAATGTATACTCTTTTAGCCTATATGTTTTAATTGTTTTTATTGTATTGAACTATTTATGTTTTTAATTATGTTTTATGCCTGACACCTTGAGTTCTGCGAAATAGCCCGAGAAAGTCGGGATATAAATTTTAAAAATAAATAAACCTCCTGCCTGTAGCAGGAAATCCTCGTCTTGTGGGGTCCCGGGTCTCGAACCTTGGCCTCCTGGTTAACAGGCACGGTCTCTTAACAACTTGCACCACCAAATAATACATGCAATGTGTTCCATTTTTGTTTGGCATCAGGAGCAACTCAAAACAGTCTAAATAGTCATTATATACTGATTATAAAGCAACTTGGACTACTGCTTACAACTAGGACTACTACTGTTCCTCTACTGCTGCCCATTGTAATATCTGTAGAGTACCTTATACTTTCTGGACTTAAGTGACTTTCATCTGCTTTTCTGTTGTGCAAGTTCAAGGGTGACTTCCCACTCCTGGGTCAGTTCCCTTTCATTTTCATGACTATTGCATTTGGAGGGTAAAACTTTCAAGTTTTAAGCTCTCGAAGTAAGAAAACCTGCCAGACAGAAAAAAGGAATAGGCGAGGGAGTTCCATCCCACACACCTTTCCTCTGGAGCCTCCAACAGGTAATGCAAGGGTATTAAGTGGGTCAGGTGCACTCCCTGAGGATGGATTCCACATGCTGACTTCTTTGATTTTGTCATTGCAGTGGCACAGCTAATGATCATGTAGTCTGCAGCAGAGCTCAAAATATTGCCCCAGAAGTGATGTCGCAACCAGAAGTGATGTCATCCCAAGTTTTTTGAAAAAGAAAATTGGAGGAAAACCTGCCTCCTCCTCCCAGCAACTCACCACCTGTTTGCTCTGCTGTCTTACCCCAGCTAGTGGTATAGGTAAGGCATCTATCTGTTATCTTGAGCCAAAGAAGGTTTGGTCACGTTCCCACCCAAAACAAAATCAATTTGATGCTGCAATCCTAAACACACTTTCCTGGGACTAAGGGTGCAATCCAGAGTAACTGGGGGAGTCCTTGCTCTGGAGTAAGAACAAGTTACTCTGGATTGTAATATGAATTATAGATTTTCACTAGGTGATGCAGTAACTACGGGTACACGAAATGGCTCTTATGTGCTCCCATAGTTACTCTGGATTGTAGCCTAAGATCAACTGAAAACACTTAGGATTACTTCTGAGTAGACATGGTTAGGACTGTGCTTTTAATTAAGTAAATAAATAAAAGTGTCCCTCTTATTGGTTAAAAAAAATGCTGGGGCAAAAAGGGATGGTTATTTTCTCCCTCGCTAAGTAAAAAAGCTGCACCACTATTGTAACTCTTTACCCAGTTGGCATGGGTAACTCTATTATACAAGAAAATGGTATTATACTGTACATGAAAATGAGACCTGATTCATATTAACACATTATTAGTTCCATACAGTATAAGAATTAAGTCTCATTGGCTTTCAGTGCAATCAGTCTTATGGGAAAGTTTTGAGTTAAGAGTAACTGCTTTTTGTTCCATAGGCTTTTGTGTTTTCATTTTCTGTTTAATTGGTCATAACTTTTGATATAATACAGATCTTCCAATGCAGTCTATTTCATTGCATTCTGCATTAAATTACCTTTCTAACAATATATTTGATGGTATTATTTTTCATACATACTCCGTTTTTCACACTTCTAGCCATGTCAAGCTCAGCTTGTTTTCCCCCTAAAGCTTCCTGCCTAATGCAATTCCTACCCCCAGCAGCACCTACCTATGCCATGAATGCTGCAGTCCTAAAGACACTTTCCTGGGAGTAAGATCCATTGAACACAATGGGGCTTACTTTTGAGTAGACATGGTTAGGATCGTGCTCTGAGGTCTTTCCTCATTTATGCTAATACAAGCATTGCTCAAACTTCTGTAGCACTTGCTATGCCTTGGCTAGTCCCTGCCCCAATATTTCTTGAGTGCCTCATTTGTCTATACAATGAAGGCAGCCAAAACAAGCTTGTTAAAGGCACAGTACCATGTTGATTCAGCACATTCACTGAGCAGCGGTTCTTGTTCTGTTAGCCCCATTTCTTTGGACAAGACCAGGCTGTCCAGAAGGGGGGAAAAACCCGGACACATCCGGAAATAGAGCCCCCTGGAGGAAAAGGGGAAAACTAAGCTTCCTGTCCGGCATTCCAGGCATTCTGCCTGGCCCTTTAAAAGTTTTTGGGCTTGCCAGCCCTTTAGAATTGAGGCGGGCCCTTTAAATCATTTTCGCGGGCAGCCAGAGCTGCCCAGGCATTGGGGCTTCCCCGTGGCCCCCTTCTCGGCATGTCTGCTGCCTTCAGGGGTTCCCTGTCTCCGAAGGTTTTCCTCCTACCTGCCTGCCTGCCTTTGTCCTTCCACTCAGCAGCTGTTTGTGTGAGTCTTATCTCTGTGGGAAGCAGGCAGGGGGCTGAGGGGAGAGAATGCATCCAAAGGACACTTTTAACCCTCTTTGTGCAGGCTTCTCTGGGTCTGCAGTCACCTTAAGGCTTACACTTAATTTCTACACTTTTAAACTGGAGAACCTTGTAAATTCATGAGTTCTCAGCTTTAAAAGTGTAGAAATTAAGTGCAGGAAAGAAATAGGAGTATTTCTCCTTTTTTAACATGACCTACATTTTGGGGAATATCTTACCATTTTTTTAGCAGCCCTCTCTCCCCAGAGAAAACTCCCCATCCCAACCACCCAGCCCTACCTGCACCCACCAGCCCCAGCCACCCCCACCAGCTAAATGCTCCCCCAGAAACCCTCTACTTACTAATTTCCCCTTCCTCCAATATCCCCCACCAGCTACCCCTGCATGCTTTTTACCCCTGTGAAATTTTTAGTTGAAAAGCGGTATATAAATACTGTAGATAGATGCACCCACTCCCCCTTCCCCAAAAGAATGAAATATAAAATATATATAATACACACACACACACACACACACACACACACTATATTGGTGGGAGAGGGAGTGGATGCAGGCAGGGTGACTATATATATAGGAAGGGACCTAGAAGGTCATCTAGTCTCAACAGATGCTCACCAAGCCTATGCTTGAAGATCCCCAGTGAGGGAGAATCCATATATTTATTGGGATCTCACTGGGGATCTTCAAGCATAGGCTTGGTGAGCACCTACTGAGACTAGATGACCTTCTAGGTCCCTTCCTATATATATAGTCACCCTGCCTGCATCCACTCCCTCTCCCACCAATATAGTGTGTGTGTGTTGTGTGTGTATTACCTTAAAAAGGTAATATACTGTTGAAATTAAGTACAGGAAAGCAGTAGAGGTGTTTTTAGCTTATTTTAACATGTCCTACATTTTGTCCTACATTTTTCAGGTGTCCTGTAGGAATTTTGGCGTTCAGATAGGAATTTTGGCATAGGCGTGCAGGGATTTTGCCATTTGGCCTCTAGTCACACTGGACAAGACCCGGGGCAGAATTTCTGGCCATACCAATGGCATCTGTTGTAACACATCCATTTCTGCTGGGATTTATGCCGACATTGGAGTGCTCTCCTTCCACGTAAGCATGTGCATACACACATAAAGGACACTGATGCTTCTTCCAAATTCTGACAAGAAATCTAGCATTTGCTTTAACAATCAGTAGAAAAATACAATAGTTGTGTGTATGCATGAGAAAGAGAGTTTGTGTTTGATGGGGAGGGGAAAGACAGACTACTGGTATACATATTGCAATCATAAATACAGTGCTTAACATTCCTGATTCAATAATGACTATATTAATATAATCTGATTAATCAGTGTTCATTTTTCCAAGCACTAAATCATCTTCATCTAAATATATAAAAGAGAAAAGTCACTCACTCACTCACTGACTCACTGACTCATCAACACCCTGCCCTTCTAAAACCACTGGGTTTAGAAGCCTGAAATTCGGGGTGGGTGTTCCTTCTGTGACATCAACACCCACCAAGAACCAATGTTGAGAAATTTAACTTTTAACAGGCTGAAAAGGGATGCAACATGTTTTTGTCCTATAGTTAACATGGAAGACTGACCAACATCCAGCCAATTTGGTGCTCGGTGCGTTGTGCACTGGGGGGGGGATGTTGTTTGGAGGGAGGGGTTGCACTAGGAGGATACTGCACATGGGGGGCCATTGTGCATGGGGAGGTAATGCACATGGAGGGATGATGCATATTGGGGGTTGATGTGCATGGGGGAGTGACGTGCATGGGGGACTGATGCGCTTGGGGGACTAATGCGCATGGGGATGATGTGCATGGGGGGATGATGCGTATGGTGGACCTATGTGTATGAAGATGATGTGAATGGGGGAATGATGAGCATGGAGGGTTAATGCACATGGGGGATGATGCGCCTTGGGGTTGTTGCACATGGGGGTTGATGCTCATTGGAGGATGATGCGAATGGGGGGATTGATGTTGTTAGGAACGTGAGTCCCTGCAGGATTAGCAGGGCTAAGCAGAGTAGTTGTGCAGAGGATGAGAGGGCAGCAGCACAAAGTAAACACACAGCTGTTTATAGTTCAAGATAACTATATTGTTCAAAACGACAGGGAGAAGATAAGTCAAGTAACACAGTCCAAGGTCAAAGCAGTAGATCAGTCATATACATACATCCAGTTGCAGGGTTATTCCAGTCTCAGTAATACAGGTAAACAGTCCACAGATACAGTCCAGTCTTTCAGAGTATCAAACAGTAATAATACTCCTCCTCAGTAATCCACACTTTGCAATAACCTCATACACACTTAAATATAGTGAAACACCAATCAATTAGAGATATTGCAGTCATGTGACCAGTGACTTCCAATTCTGCTGAATCATGCTGTAAGAGCAGTTACAGATTGCATCAGCTAGATTGCATCAGCCTTCTGCAGTATTGCATCAGCCTTGAATCAACTTGCCTGACCAAACATGTTTCATTATCAGATTCAAACCCTAACATTCTCCTCCTTTGGACAGGTAAGTTGTTCCTTTACAGTTTAAGATAATATGCATCGTTTTATACAGTTTTCATATACATATTCCATACAGTTCACAATGCTCGTTGTGCTTAGCAATGTTTTGTGCCTTTGTAAAATGGTCAGCAATATTATTTTCTGTAGCACAGTATTCTAAACATATTAACCCATTTTTCACACTTTCTCTCACATTGTGTTATCTTATATCAGTGTATCTTGATCTAGATTTCACAGCAGAAAAGTTAGCCATGGATATAGCTGACTGACTGTCTTCATATACAGTAACTGGATAGTCAATATTTATTTCTAGATCTTTTAACTGTTATTTGTACCATATTAGCTCATTACATAGGTAAGACAAACAAGAAAATTCAGATTCTGTAGTTGAAACTGCCAAATGTTTCTGTCTCAGTGATTTCCATCCTATAATTGCATTAGCAAGAAATATAGCTATTCCCAAAGTAGATTGTCGGGTAGTAGGATCAGAGGCAAAACTTGCATCAGCATATGCACTTAATTTCAGTTCTCCTTTTGGTACAAGATACAAAGAATGATTTGTTTGTTTTGTTCAGTATCCTTTATAAATAGACATGGCTCTGCTAGGCCAGCTTTAAAACCTAGCTGTAATAAAGCATCAGTAATACAAGTATTCCATTCATAACCAGATTGTTTTAAACCATACAGAGATTTTTTCAGTAACCAGCAATCTTTTCCAGTATTTGCAGTTACACCTGGGGGTATTTGCATATAAATTACATGCCTTAAAGGAGCATTCAAGTAAGCAGTTTCTATATCACAATGAGTTACAATATATTTATGTTTTGCAGCCCATAGAAGTGCAACCCTTAGCGATTCAGAGCGTAAACATGGTGAAAACGTTTCATCATAACAAGCAGAGGTTTGTGAAAACCCTTGAGCAACAACTCTAGCCTTGCATTTAGTTACACCATTTACTCCTTTTTTCAGTTTAAACACCCATCTGCAGCCAATAGCATGCTCACCAGGAGGCAGTACAGCATCCTCATAGACTTGTAGTTTCTTTAAAGAATCAAGCTCATTGTTAACAGCTGTTTCCCAAGCATTTTTGTCTTCTGGTGACATGGATTGCAGATCATTATAAGATCTTGGCTCTACTGATACTTGACAAATTGCAGGACTATAGCGATCTGGAGCTTTTCGTTCTCTGGTGGAGCGTCTCAGTGGTATAGGCTCTTGTTGTACAGAGTCTATTGGACTTAGCCCCTCTTTTGTCTCTTGCTCCTCCTCTCCCAAGACCCGAGAGTGAGGTAAAGCAGAACTTTCAGTTTTGGTTTTTGTAGCCAATTTGTTGCTAGGCAATGAGATAGGAGATTCAGAATTTCTTTTTCCAGAAATGTCAAAGTCTAAGGAATAATGAGGCACAAATTCATGTTGGAGCCTTTCCCATCCACTTTGCTCTAGGAATTTTGCACTAGCACTTTTCCAAATTTGAGTTGAACCAGGAGTACCAAATCGATAGGATTTATGGTTTGATTCATAACCCAAGAAATAAAGTTTTCTGGCTCTATGACCCCCCTTTTCTCCTATTTTGGGCTGGAATACGAACCCAAGCAGGACAACCAAAAGTATGCAAATAATCTAAGTTTGGTTGTTTACAATGCCAGCGCGTAAAAGGTATTTCCATTGTGGAAGAGTGTGCAAGAACATTCAGTAAATGGTTAGCGCACATAAAACTTTCACCCCAAAAATTATTAGGGAGACCACTGTCATTCAGCATTGTTCTTGCCATTGCTTGCAGAGTCTGACCCCTTCTCTCAACAAATGAGTTGTGTTGAGGCCGATATGGGGCAGAACGTTTGTGGGAGATGCCTGCCTTTGCCAAAATATTCTGCAATTTTTGATTGCAAAATTCTAGACCATTGTCAGTAATTAAGCATTTTACCTTTTTATTGGTTTTTTGCTCTGCAAATTTAATCCAGTTGGCAATCTGCTGAAAAGTTTCATCTTTTGATTTTAGCAGATAACAGAAACCATATCTGGAATAATGGTCCTCTATTTCCAGGACATATTTAGCTCCTCCCAAACTGGGTTTAAAAGGACCGAGTAAATTGGCGAACACGATTTGGAGCACGTCAGTAGTTTTAAATTCACTGCCGTGTTTGGCTGGAGCAGCTTTTGTTTTCTCTTCCTTGCAAGCCTCACAGTCCAGATATTTGCTGCAAGGTTTCAGTTTTATTCCTTTTGACAATTCTACAGTCTTCTTTAAAGTTTTGAAATTAGCATGACCAAGGCGCCTGTGCAGCAAATGAATACAGTTATCATGGGGTACCTTGTTGTCATATACAGACTGAGCAGTTACATGGTTCAGTATTATTGCTATTTTGCAGTATAGCAATAGCAGAATTACCATCCCTTCCTTGGATAAGACATTGGTCCTCTTCAAAAGATACTTTGAATCCTTCTTTTACCAGAGCATCCACAGACAGGAGATTGTATTTTAGTGTAGGCACACAAATCATATTTAAGGATTTAGCTAAACAAGGGAGATATACAGTTCCTTCCCCAGTCACATTTACACATAGCCCATCAGCCAAAGATACTTTTTGAGTACTTACAGGCTCAAATGATGCAAAGATTTCCTTGCGCTCTGCAATGGAGTGAGAGGCACCACTGTCTACGACCCAGACATCGGAGCCCAGACCATCTGTGCCTGTTAGAGCCAGATGAGCCCCAGTATGGGTTTCAGCAGCACCAAACTTTTTTCCTTTCTTTGATTTGCTCACAATGACTCACTGACTCATCAACGCCCTGCCAAAACCGCTGGGTTTAGAAGCCTGAAATTCGGGGTGGGTGTTCCTTCTGTGACATCAACACCCACCAAGAACCAATGTTGAGAAATTTAACTTTTAAGGGGCTGAAAAGGGATGCAACATGTTTTTGTCCTATAGTTAACATGGAAGACTGACCAACATCCAGCCAATTTGGTGCTCAGTGCGTTGTGCACTGGTGGGGGGGCGGTTTAGAATAATGATTTAGAATAGAACAGATTTTAGAACAGATTTAGAATAATGTGGGAAATAAAAAGAGTGCAGAGTGAAACTTATATGTTGGATTTCAGGAAAGCTGATTTCAACAGGCTTAGAGGAATCATAGGTGGGATCCCATGGGTTGATGATCTAATGGGGAAAGGGGCCCAAGATGGGTGGGAGCTCCTTAAGAGGCAGCTTCTACAAGCACAGTCAGAAACAATTCCAATAAAAAAAGAAAGGGGGGGGAAATGCTGAAAAAACCAGGTTGGCTCCACAGGCAACTTGGGGATCAGCTGAAGTTGGGGAAAGAGAAGTATAGGGAGTGGAAGACTGGAAAGATCACCAGAGAGGAGTACAGGCAGGTAGCCCAGTCCTGTAGGGAGGGGGTCAGGGATGCTAAAGCTCAGTATGAGCTGAGGCTGGCCAGGGGAGTCAAAGATAACAAAAAGAGCTTCTTTAGATATGCCCAAAGGAACAGGAGGAGAGACGAGGGGCTGGGGCTGCTCTTGGACAAGGATGGACAACAGGTGTCTGGAAACCAGCAGAAGGCGGAGCTGCTCAACTCCTACTTTGCATCCGTCTATTCACAGAAGGAGGCCTGTGCAAATGGGGGTGCGGGATCATTGACTGATTCGGGGATGTGTTTACATCCCCTAAGAGGTAATGAAAACATGGATGATGCAGAAGAGCAGATTAAGATTGACAGAGAACTGGTTCGAAACCACTTAACCGGCCTAAATGAATTCAAGTCATTTGGACCGGATGAGCTGCATCCTCGAGTTCTGAAGGAACTGGCAGATGTCCTTGCAGAGCCTTTGTCGATCATCTTTGAGAAATCCCTGAGGAGTGGAGAAGTGCCACTGGACTGGAAGAGGGCAAATGTAGTCCCAATCTTTAAGAAGGGGAAAAAAGAAGACCCGGGAAATTATAGACCAGTCAGTTTGACTTCAATCCCGGGCAAGATATTAGAGCAAATCATAAAACACACAATTTGTGCACATCTAGACAAGTACTCAGTGATCAAAACAACCCAGCATGGATTTACCAAGAATAAATCTTGCCAGACAAATCTGATCTCCTTTTTTGATCGGGTTACGAGCTTACTGGACAGTGGCAATGCTGTGGATGTCATTTATCTTGACTTCAGCAAAGCATTTGACAAAGTCCCACATGACATTTTAATTAGGAAGTTGGAAAAATATGGGCTAGACAAGGCAATTGTTAGGTGGATCTGCAACTGGCTCGATGGCCGCACTCAAAGGGTTTTAGTAAATGGTTCTGTGTCAACCTGGAGGTCAGTTTCTAGCGGGGTCCCCCAAGGCTCTGTCTTGGGACCGGTTCTCTTTAACATTTTCATCAATGACTTGGAGGAAGGGATATGGGGGAGCCTGATCAAATTTGCAGATGACACCAAACTGGGAGGAGTAGCAAACACATCAGAAGATAGGAGAAACCTCCAGGAGGATCTGGATAAACTGGAATCCTGGGCTGTAACAAACAGAATGAATTTCAACAGGGAGAAGTGCAAGGTTCTGCACTTAGGCAATAAAAACCAAAAACGTAGGTATAAAATGGGGGATACTTGGCTTGGCAGCACAACATGTGAGCGGGATCTTGGAGTCGCCGTGGATCACAAGCTGAACATGAGTCAGCAGTGTGATGTGTCTGCAAAGAAGGCAAATGCCATTTTAGGTTGCATTAAGAGGACTGTAGCTTCCAAGTCGCAAGAAGTTATAGTTCCTCTTTATTCTGCATTGTTTAGCCTCACCTTGAGTACTGTGTTCAGTTCTGGGCACCTCACTTTAAGAAAGATGCAGCCAAACTGGAGCAAGTCCAGAGGAGAGCGACAAGAATGATCAGTGGGATGGAAGGGAAGCCCTACGAGGAAAGGTTGGGGGAACTTGGGATGTTCAGCCTGGAGAAGAGGAGGCTGAGGGGAGACATGATTGCCCTCTTCAGATACCTGAAGGGCTGTCATATGGAGGAAGGGGCCAATTTGTTCATAGCTGCTTCTGAAAGCAGAACTAGAACCAATGGGTACAAACTGCAAGAAAGGAGATTCCGGCTGGAAATCCGGAAAAAATTCCTGACGGTGAGGGCGGTTCGGCAGTGGAACAGATTGCTAAGGGAGGTGGTGGACTCTCCCTCACTGGGGATCTTCAAGCAGAGGCTCGATGAGCACCTGTTGGAGATGCTCTAGGGGGAATTCCTGCTGCAGGCAGGGGGTTGGACTAGATGACCTACTAGGTCCCTTCCAACTCTATGATTCTGTGAAATTCTATTCTATGTGCAGTGACCTCTCTTATGGTCACACCAACCATAATATAACTCTCCAACCAGTTAAACATTAGTTTCAACCTCTACTTGGTAGGTTGCATGCAATTGGTAATGCTTCCTGGTAACTTAAAGGGTGCAAAGCTTGTTCTTGGTGCATTGAGGCTGCAATCCTAAACCCCTGTTAGTCTGGCACAAGTTCCGTGCTGGGCTGGTGGTGTCGCAAAAGTGACACAAGACAATTCTGTGTCACTCCTGGGGTGCTAGGCCAGTGCACAGTCATGTGCCTGCCTCCCCACGCCACAGGAATGGGGTCACACCAGCATAAATTGGTTAAGATTGCATCCTCAGCCTCTTTGGATGATGCACAGCCTTTTCCATGTATGAGGGATATTGGCACATGGCATGGATTTAACTTGCTATAAGTTGATATAAGTATCAACTTATACCCATTAGCTATTAATCAGATGTGTGTGGGGGAATTGATGCACATGGGGGAATTGATGCACATGGGGGGGTTGATGCACATGGGGTTGATGCACATGGGGGATGTTGTGCATGGGGGGCTAATGCACATGGGAGATGATGCACATGGGGATGTTGCCCATTGGGTGGATGAACATGGGGATGTTGCGCATTGGGTGGATACGCATGGGGGTTGATGTGCATAAGCGGTTGGTGCACAGAGGGGGGGGATGTCATGTGTTGAATTTTACTCCTGCAGTGCAGGTACGCTTTCGCTATTCTGCTCAATAAAATAGTATTTCCTCATAGCATTGTAACAAATGATTGTGACATTAGATGATTAGGCTACTGTAAAAGAAAAAAAGTGTTGTATAGTTCCTTAAGCCAAAAAAAAAAAAATCATCCCTGTTTTGGTATTTTCCTACTATTCTTCACATATGTGAAAAAAGCAGGCCTCCGTCAATGTTGAAAGACGATGGTATCGTGCTCGGTGCTGCATACGCTGTATGCGAAGCACGAAAGCCTGGGTTGGATTGTTATGGAGGATAGGCTGTTACCCAAGCAGCAAATCTCCCCTCTTCACGCCACTGAATTAGTCCAATGGAAAGGCAGAACCAATACGATTGGATCCAGCTGGCGTTGCAGAGCTGGGCTAAGGACAGGAGCTCACCCTGCCTTGTGGGGCCGACCCGGGTCTCGAACCCTGGCCTGCTGGTTAACAGGCACAGCGTCTTAACTGCTTGCGCCACCCACAGTCCCTATGTGAAGTGATTCATATATATAGTAGTTGTGGGGGGAGATACAGAAAAGAAAACAGATCAGGCTGAGCAGTTAGAAGGAACAAATCAAAAGATAAGATGCCCATTAGTCAATGTTGCCATTTCAAGTTTCATTTGATCTGCTTTGGAACTTTTCGGCATCAAACTGAAAGGAAAGCACTATGAGTATTAAATCTTATTACTTGTTTGTACTTCTTAATGACCAAATTGTTTTTCTGAGTATAGTATTGAGAATAGTATGACACCTGAAAAAGGACGGAAGACATTCTTTTTTGACCCTGTATTCTTCCTTTAAGATTGACCCTGATATTAGATTTTATTTAAAAAAATGGCTAAATGTTTTGCCTGAATTGCTAAGTATATATCAAAAATTGAAAAGTCACTGTCTGACTTTTCTGAAAGTCACTGTAATCCTAATCTCAATTTAGGCTGGCCTAAGCCCTGGCATAGGTTCTGTGTGCTGACTAGGAGGTGTCACAAATGTGCAATAGGACACTGCTGCAATAAGACAGGATGTGCAATAGGCATAAGCACAGGCATAAGCTGATCAGACCACATTATCATGAAAAGATAGGCTAGGTGAATTAGGCAGGCCTAAATTTTTTTTTTTAAAAAGGAGGGCTTTTTTGAGCTCATGGTTCTCAAATGGATCAACTCTGCCTGCCATTTCAAGCCTCCATATTTCTATTTTTAAGACTTTGGGAACTAGTCGCTAAGGGATATTCTGCTGGTAAAGGGTACTGTATATAGACACTACCCCTAATTAGGAAGTGTTGGATGTTAATTTGTTTGACTAACCCTACAATCCAGAGTAACTACGGGAGCACTACCTAGTGAAAACCTATGGGAAATTCATATTGCAATCCAGAGCAAATTGTTCTTACACTGGAGCAGACTCCATGTAGTTACTCTGGATTGCGCCCTACGAGCACAATCCTAACCATGTCTACTCAGAAGTAAGCTCCATTGTGTTCAGTGGGTCTTACTCCCAGGAAAGTGTCTTTAGGATTGCAGCCTAAGGAATCTAAACCCAGGCAATGCACAAAATGGTGAATTCCTCTCCCATTAGTGTTTTCACATGTTTTAGGGTGCTGATCTCTTCTTTTCCTTGGAATGCAGCTTAGAGAAGAAGAAAGGGGCGCAGATGAAGTGTGGTTCCCAGGGTACAGCAGAAATCTATGAGCTGAAACAAAAGTTAATAAAGGCAAATTATTTCCATTCATATTAATGGGAAATGGTTCAGTGGTTCAAGACATGTGAGTGGGTGAGCCAAATGGTAGCAAGACAATAAGAATTACTGTACTATTATCTGTTTTAGGCAAGAAAGATTTTTTAAATAGTCTGGTGATTCTTGCAGCCTGAATTTGCAACTTTTAAATTTGCTTGCATTTGAATTGTATGTATACAATTATTCTCCTGAAAAATAAAAAAAATAAAATCATAAAAATGAGTCAGATGGCATGGGAGTGAATCTGCTTAGCCAAGTGATGAAGAAAGCTATTGTAAAGGTAACTTGGCACCACACAGGCAAAAGGATTTGCTTTCTGACTGACTCATTTCTCCTTTTTTATTTGGGCTTCACACTTTTCCTGGGGCCTCTGGGCTTCAGTCCAGGCCAAGATATTCCATGATTGACTTTGATTTTTTAAGGTAAGTGATCTGTTGCTCTTAGATCAGCTAAAGGAGCGAGGATGGAGGCAGCTCAGCGCAGCCTGGCTCTGACTCCAGCCTCCCTGACATTGTACACACTAATGCAATGTGAAGTAGCACGTCTAAATAGCCTGTCAAACTTTTTTGATGTTAGGGAACCCACAGATGGGATTCATTTCCACACTGTTCAAAAAACGTAAACGATACAAGGACATTAAAGAGCATTAAACTACTTGATGACATTTTGGTCACATTAATGAAAAGTGGCATTTATAAACTAGTAGAAAGAGAAACAAAATAAAAAGAAAAGGGGGGTGATGTATGACATTGTGTGTTGGTGTGTCTCTGTGCAAGACAGACAGATGGTATTCAAACTGGTGAGGGGGCAGGAGAATGGTGTCTCCAGCTGTCCTGGGACATTATTTTAGGAATTAGCACCTTAGGAATTGAATTTGTGCATGGAATAAATTTTTTTAAGAAAGAATTTGTCTGTTTAAAATCTACTATTTTAGGATCTGACTCAACTCTGTGTGAGACAAGGGAAGGAGTCACTCCTCAGTATTAGAGATGATGCTTTGTGTGCAAAAACTCCCAGATTTAATACCCAGCACCACTAGAAAGGATTTTGGATAGCAAGGCTTGAAAAACAAAGCCATGCCTCAGAGCCAAATGCACATTTAAAGTACTTAACTAGGCATGGCAGAACAGGGGGCTTTCACCCTTTGCCTCTGCCATGGAGCCACAAATTCCATAACATTTGTGCTATGGATAGTACTCAGGTGTGCCACAGGAATTGGGGGAGGAGCATTTAATAATAGAAAAAACATGGGGATTTGAATAGCATGGTGTGCCTTGTCAGAAGTGGAAACAACTAATGTTGTGCCATGAGATGAAAAAGGTTGAAAATAACTGGACTAGAGCCTCTTACCACAGTTTGTTATGTTGCATTCCTGGTTTCGCTGCTGGGCAGCGGGTGTGATTGTGAGTCCCACCAGACACCATCTCACTTTACAACTGGTTCAGAATCTCTGGTTTAAATGGTACTGCCCGTAGAATTTAGCTTTGCTTAGAAGTGAATTTTACCCAATATTTGACACTAGATCTTTAAGATCTTTAAGTCAATGCCAGGATTTAGCCATAACTCTTCTGAATAAGTAGATAAAAGATTACAGTTCTGATAATACACACTATGCTTCCTTTACTCATAAATAAACACATTTTATTTCAGATCAGTGTGACTTATGGTCAGCTTTGAGTCCATGTTGTCTCTCTTTTTGTAAATAAATGATACACTGTCCATTGTTTTCAGAGTTCCTTTTGCAGTGCCCTTAAGAGCTTTTTCAAGAACAGCAGAACTTCTGTGTTTCAGCCCTGCAATACACCATGTCTCAAACTGCCTTCAAAATGTTACATTTCAAAAGGAAGATGAAATCCAGAATGAAGAAAACCTGTTATTAGAAAAGATAAAAAGTCAAAAGCCCCACTGAACATGTGAAGTAAGCATCGTAATCACTGAACTGGGCCACCTGAAAGCTGGAAAACTAAAATTAATACTTCATATTTGACAAAAGTTAAAACTTTTCTGGAGTTTGTTAAAAATTTAGAATCACAATTACAACAGAGCTAAGTCTTGCCTCATCACTAATGAATCTGTGTTCCAGTAGTCCAGAGTTTCTGGAATACTTATTAGACAGCAGTGGCCATGCAGCCACCTCTGCCAGAGCTGTAGTCTTGTACAAGCAAGGGAGATAGGAGGCCAATTGCTCCAGCTGTACTTCTGCCATTCACATAAGCAGTGTATTTTTCCAGTGTTCGTAGTTACATTAATTGTTAATGACAAAGGCAACCTTCACTCTGTGTGGTTTCCTGCCCATATTTGGATCCTTTACAAGGCTTCTTTTTTTCCCCATTCCACCATCCCACTCTTCCCCGATAGGAAATGCAACTCGAGATGTGCGAAAAAACAGTGCACACATTGTCATCTAATTGGCCCTCGCTCAGGCGCATCGGGCCTCAGCGCGTGTGCTGTAGAGTGTCTGCTCCGCAACAGGAAAGAATAAACCCAGGCTCAAATCATAGGAAATTCATCAAATATGCTTCTTAGAGTTCTGTCTTTCAAGGTCTGTTTCCTTGCCATATGATCTCTATAAACCAAATTACTGCTGGCCTGAGTACAAGACTGCAGGCGCCTGGGGCTAACGTATAATGAATGCCAAATGCATGTGACAATAGACTGATCATGGAGAAGAATGGAAATTTTTTCAGTTCTTCTTTTATTTCATTTATAGAAAGCAAACTGACTACACTTAATACATTTCTAAAGGAGCCAGTCATTTCCTTGTGGTTCCAGACCTGTGCACCAAGTCTTTTTGTATCAGCTTCATTAAATCAGTAAGATGTAAGATCTTTTGGGAATAAGTTTGAAAGTAGTATAAACTTTAAAAAAGACATTCAGTTTAGACACATTCTTGAATGAGCTTGGATGTTCCTTAACATAAGTCTTTTGAAATATGTTACTTCACAAGTTCCATTACAATGAATGGAGACAACACGGGAGCTGTGCCTGGTAGATTACACCCTTTGTTCCATTTACTTAAATACAAACAAGAGCTTTAATGCTCTGTCTGGTGTTTATCACCCTAGAACTGCTATGTTTTAAAAAAGAAATCTTCGTAAAGGCTCAGTTGATGAGCGGTAATTTGTTTTATTAATTTGTGCAATAAATAGTGAAGCAAGGTTTTTTTCCCGTGTCAGCCAATTGTCTTAAATTTCCTAACTGCAAATGTTACTACTGAAGGAGTACAAGAAATCTCGAAAGAGAAACTCTCTCTCTCTCTCTCCCCCCCCCTCCACATACTCGTACATACATACACATACAAGGAGAGAGAGAGAGAGAGCACACTAGCCCTACTGAATGCAGAAAAGTAATTAATATTGCTTTTTAGTCTTTAGAAAAATACTGCACTTAGAACAGCAAGTCAACTAACAGATTGTCTATAACCTATAAATGCTTCCATATTCACAGACATCAGCACTCTTACACTTAACAAGAAAAAGTAATAATACATACATATTAATGGATCACATTTTGTCCTTTGGGGAGTATATTTTTTAAAAGGGCCAAGGCAGCAATAATAGCTCCTTTAAGGACTCTAAATGCTCTAATTGTTTTATATAAGTTACAGCGTTACTATTAATTAATGATGAATGTTTTGTGTGTGTTGGTATTTGATTAATACACCCAAAGAAAAAAAATATATAGTGCCCCTTTTAAGTAGATGTTAATTTTTTTCCCCATTTGAAGGTTTGGAATTGTTTAAATACAAAATTATTTAACCACATTTCAATTAGAAACATGAAATATGGCTCATGAGGTCATACCATTCAGTAGACAGGGTTTTATTCCACACTGAAGCTTAAATGAACACACAAAGCCAGCAAGAGTATGCCTTCCAGTGAATTACAGCACAATCCTATTCGTGTCTACTCAGAGGTTCAATGGGGCTTACTCCCAGGAAAGTTCTCTTAGGGTTGCAGCCTTAGAATCTAAATCCTTTACTGGTCCTTTAAGCCAATAGTTCAAGATAGGAACCCATAGACATCAGTTTGGATGATATCAATATCAATGCTGTGATATTGTTTGGGCAATAGTGACATCGTTGTGCCTAGTAGCCAAACGTTTTTGACTAATGAGGCACAAGGCAAAAGAATGTAGTCATGCCACTCAACTGCATACTGCATTACATGTGCAGTTTAGTTAATAATTTAGCTTAGTTAATAACTAGCAAAATGTACCCGTATTGTGGGAGTAAAATTTCAAGAATATTTGTGTGTCTGGGCACACTCTTAAACCACCCCCCAGGCAACACTCTCCCGTGCAACACCCCTCCCCTTGTGCAACACACCTCTGTGCAGCAACACCTCCCTGTGCAGTACAACAACCCCCCTGTGCTACAACCCCTATGCAACCCATCAGTGCAACAACACCCCTGTGCACAGGGTGACCACATGACCGGATTTATTCAGATTTGTCCTCTTTTTTAGCCTTCTGTCCGGGTGTCCTCCAACAGGCTGTGTAACAACCCCATGCAACAAAACCCCCTGTGCAACAAAATCCTCCATGCAACAATTCCCCTGTGCAACTCCTCTGTGCAACACCCCCTGTGCAACAACCCCTCTATGCAGCAACTCCCCTTGCAGCACCACCACCCCCATATCCCATTAACCCCCCCCCCATGAACATTACTATTGGGCAGGAACAGGGTTTGGGGCTGGGTTTCATCAGTCTTCAATGTTAAGTATAGGATGACAAACGTTGCACCCCCTTTCATCCCCTTAGGGTTTAAATTTCTCAAAATTGGTTCTTAGTGGGTGCTCACCTCACATAATGAATACCCTCCCCAAATTTCATGCTTCTAGAGCCAAGGGTTGGGGCATGGCATTGATCAGTCATTGATTCTTTAATCTATATATATATAAGAGAAAAGTCACTCACTGACTGACTCACTCACTGACTGACTCACTCACTCATCACCTCCCTGCCAAAACCGGTGGGCCTAGAAGCGTGAAATTTGGGGTGGGTGTTCCTTCCGTGACGGAGGGGTGCACTAAGAACCGGTTTTCGGAAATTCCAACAGGAAGGGGGTAAAAAGGGGCTCAATGCGTTTTCCTCCCTATATTTTGCATTGAGAATTGGTGACTCATCTACATTCCGCCCCAACTGCTGGGCCTGAAGCATGGAATTCTGGGAGTTCCTTCTGTCACCTGAACACCCACCAAGAACCATCTGGAGAAAGTTAACCCTTCAGGGGCTGAAAAGGGGGCAACATGTTTCTGTCCTATACTTTACATGGGAGACTGAATAACATCCAACTTATTTGGTGCTCAGACCCTGGTGCACTGGGGGATGTTGTTCGGAGGAAGAGGTTGCGCTGGCGAGGATGCTGTGCATGAGGGGAAATTGTGCATGAGGGGAAATTGTGCATGGGGGAAGTTGCGCATGTAGGAAAGTTGCGCATGGGAGGAAGTTGCGCATGGGAGGAAGTTGCGCATGGGAGGAAGTTGCGCATGGGGGAAAATTGTGGGGAAAGTTGCGCATGGGGGGATGATGCACACGGAGGAAAGTTGCGCATGGTGGGAAGTTGCACGGGGGGAAGTGGCGCATGGGGGGAAGTTGCGCATGGAGGGAAGTTGCACATGGGGAAAGTTGCGCATGGGGAGAAGTTGCGCATGGGGGGAAGTTGCGCATGGGGGAAGTTGCGCATGGGGGAAGTTGCACATGGAGGGAAAGTTGCGCACGGGAGGAAAGTTGTGTATGGGAGGAAAGTTGCGCATATGGGAAGTTGGGCATGGGGGAAGTTGCGCATGGGGGAAGTTGTGCATGGGGGGAAGTTGCGCATGAGAGGAAAGTTGTGTATGGGGGAAGTTGCGCATGGGGGAAGTTGCACATGGGGGAAGTTGCGCATGGGGGAAGTTGTGCATGGGGAGATGATGCGCATGGGGGGATGATGCACACGGAGGAAAGTTGCGCATGGGGGGATGATGCACACAGAGGAAGTTGCGCACGGAGGAAGTTGCGCACGGAGGAAGTTGCGCATGGGAGGAAAGTTGCGCATATGGGAAGTTGCGCACGGGGGAAGTTGCGCATGGGGATGATGCACATGGAGGAAAGTTGCGCACGGGGGGAAGTTGCGCACGGGGGGAAGTTGCGCATGGGGGGAAGTTGCACATGGGGAAAGTTGCGCATGGGGGGAAGTTGCGCATGGGGGAAGTTGCGCATGGGGGAAGTTGCGCATGGGAAAAGTTGCGCATGGGGAAAGTTGTGCATGGGGAAAGTTGCGCATGGGGTTCGATGCATATGGGGGAAGTTGTGCATGGGGGTTGATGCGCATGGGGAAGTTGTGCATGGGGGGTTGATGTGCATGGGGGAAGTTGCGCATGGGGTAACTTGTGCATGCTGGATTGATGCGCACGGGTGAAGTTGCACTTGGGGGGGTTGAAGTGTATGGGGGAAGTTGCGCATGGGGGGTTGTTACACCTGGGGGAAAGTTATCCATGGGGGGTTGATGATTATGGGGGAATGGCATACGGGGGAATTTTACTCCTGCAACGCGGGTACGCCTTTCGCTAGTGTATAGTATAAGACTGATAACACATTGCACCCCTTTTTACTCCCTTCTGTTTGGAATTTCCCAAAATTGCTTCTTAGTGGGTGCCTAAATCACAGAAGGAATATTGTCCCCAAATTTCACGCTTCTTGGTCCAGGAGTTTTTGCTGGGTGTTGATGAGTGAGTGACTTTTCAGTTTTATATATAGAGATTTAAGGCTACAATCCTAAGCACCAGTTAGGCTGGCCTAAACCCCAGCATAAATCCTTTGCTGATCTGAGGGTGTCGTGCCATAAGGCACTTCTGTCTCACTCATGGGGGAGGGTTAAGGTCTGTGCACAGGCATTCGCTGACTGCTCCTCACACCCACAGGAAGATATGCCAGGTGAGTTTGGCTGGCCTAAGTTGGTTAGGATTGTGCCCTAAGAGACTGGCATGTGAGCCTTTGCTCTAGACTGTTAGCCTACCTCTTTTTCTGGCATATCACAAACTCCTAGTGCCCATGTTAGGTCTCTGTGCAGTAGGTTGCCCATCAATTCTCTATGCTGAGCATCCATCCCATGCAAGAACAATTTCATGTGATGATTTGTATTTGTCACTGTGGTATGGCCATTACAGCAGTGATTTTCAACCTCTTTCATCTCACAGCACACTTAAAAAAAACACTGAAATTGTCAAGGCACACCATCAATTGTTTTTACCATTGACAAGGCACACCAGACTGTTCAAATCCCCCAATTTTCCTGCTATTGGATGTCAGTCCGCCAATCCCCATGGCACACCTGAGGACTATATGTAGCACACCAGTATGCCACAGCACACTGGTTGAAAATCACTGCATTAGAGTGTTGGGCTAGGAAGACAACTTTCAAATTCCAAAGTATTTCATCTATTATAATGACTAGCTGAACTTACCCATCATTGTGGGAGTAAAATTCAAAGAATATTTGTGGACACCGGGCACCAGCAGACACCAGCGGGCACTGGTGGACACCGGACACCAGTGACCACAGACACTGGTGGGAACTGGGCACAGCAGGTACCAGGTACCAACTTTCCAGCACTGGCATAGTTGTGCCAGTGGGTCATGTGTTCTGAGGCCAGTCACTGAGGCCTCCTCAGGGTAAGACAATGTTTGTTCCCTTACTTCATAGTTGCATTGACTTATAATGCCAGTGCTGGAAAGTTGATTAGGATTGCGACCTACAGACACTTTCCTGGGAGTAAGATCCATTGAATATAATGGGGCTTACCTTTGAGTAGAATTGGTTAGGATTGTGCTCTCAGTGTCCCTCAGCTTAATTTACCTTCCAGAATTGTGAGGGAAAACGGAAAGGAAGGAGCCGTGAACACTATCCATATACACTAGAAAGGGCACTATATATGTGTGGGAAAGTGTAAACACTTAGCTTGTACAGAGTGCTTTTTCCTGCGTTGTGTTACGGATGCCAAAATGTGCATTTACATGGTAAAGTGACTATTTTTGAATCTTCTTTGAGTTAATTTTTTTAGTAGTGCCAACAAATAAATTTATATGACAGTCTGCCATCAGCAAATTATGTGCATTTTAAAAGAAATAATAGATCTATAGTGAGAATATATAATACTTTTTAATGTGGTGACACAGCCATACTTTGTCATGTGCAAGGTGTATTGAGTTCCAGACACCCATATTTCTTGAGGCTATGCTGCTTAATGCCTTTTCTTCGGAAGCTGGTCTAATATGTAAGAGTGCTGATGGTTATAGCTTCTCTTGCTCTCTCTAGCACCTTTGTCCTGGTCTTTCTAACCCACCTGAGGCCATTTCTCTCAACCTCCCCATAACATCCAACAATTACTTGGCTTTGGTAAATTTAAGTTACATTTTCAAGTTGTTATGGTCTATTAAAATCATGGCTGGATCTACCTACATCCACCTCTCAGAGCCTACTGTATATGCTGAGCCACAAAATGAGAGCTCTAGGGTGCAATCCAGAGTAACTACAGGGAGTCCTTGCTCCAGTGTAAGAACAATTGACTCTGGATTGCAATATGAATTTCCCATAGGTTTTCACTAGGTGGTGAAGTAACTACGGGTGCACATAATGTCTCTTACATTGCTGGTTAACAGGCACAGCATCTTAACCACTTGCGCCACCCTAAAACGCTGTGCCTGTTAACCAGCAGGCCAGGGTTCGAGACCTGGGTCAGCCCCACAAGACCGGGTGAGCTCCTGTCCTTAGCCAGGCTTTCATGCTTCGCATGCAGCATATGCAGCACCAAGCACAATACCACAGTCTTTCAAGACTGACGGAGGCCTGCTTGTTTATGCAAGCTTTTTTGGACCAAAGAAATGAAGTTCTACTTAAACCTCTAAATACAATTAGGAAGGCTCAAACAACTTATGGGGGAGGGAGAATCATTCCTCTCCTGAGGCAAATTAGATTTCATTCTCCTTTCTTGGGACGACAACTTCATTTTTAGCTAGCTTTCCCTCTCAGCCATTATACACTTGAAGCCATGAGTGAACTGCTTTTTTTCTGTCGGCACGCAGAGTTCATTTTTAAAAAAAATTCATTTTGCTAGAGGCAGTACAAATAAAAAATGTGTGAGATGAGTGTTGTTATATTGCCACGAGATACAGGGCAGGCAAATGGCAAGATTGTGGTTCGCCAAGGTAAAACAATGGAGCTGATTGAAAAAGCTGGCTCCAAACTACACAAATGCTAATAGCTATAAGAAGTCATTATGACTGATTTAGGACTGATTTAGGTCTTTTTACTGCTGTTCAATCTTAATACAGCAGACAATACCCTAAAAATCAACACATTTTTCACATAGACCCAAAGGTCTCAGTGTAGAGGGACAGGCCTGCCACTGGAGCAGCACAATGTCTTAAGAAGAAATGGGAGCTCTTTATGGTTTTAAAAAAATTTAATTCTTTTTTATGTCTGTGAGAGACTCCATAAAGCATACAGATATTCTCCTGTCCATACATCTCATTTGGTGTAGCACTTCTAGCCCCTGATCAATGGATTTGTTGCAGCGTCAGAGTCTAAATGGCATTATGCATGCATTGAGCACAGCATTGCCTGGCATTGAGCACAAGTTGTATGTGGCAAGATTCATAGTGAAGTTCAAAGATCTGCTTTTGGACAGATTTCAGATGAAATTACAGAATAGCAGAACCATAATTTAAGAACTTGGGTACCTTATAATAGCCAGAGATACAGGTGTTCTTAGACGAAAATATATAATTTGAAAAGCAAAAGGAGCAGCATTTCTGGCATAGTGTTCCTGGCATGTTACAATGTGAAGAAAGCTGTATGGGGTATGGATACTATCTACATGGGTTTAAAATACCATAAACTGGCATGGTTTTCTTTTCCTTTTTCTCATGGTCAGAAGTACACAAATAATGAACTTTGTGAAGATGCTCCTCATGGTACCCCGTATATCTTTATAGACATGTCCAACAATGTCTTGATAATTCTACGCAGTTTTTTATAAACTGATTTGACACAACACAAATGGCTACTGCAAATGAGAAGGAAGATGCCAATCCCTGGAGAAGGGAAAAAATTCATCCCTTTAAAATCACAGTTTAAAGTTTTTTTTATTTTTTGTTTTCACTGTTGTAGAGAGGTAGTCATAAAAGCAATCATTCAATTCTTCAGCTGATCCAGAAAAAGGCAGAAGGTCCTTTGTATTTTTAATTGTTGATTGGCTCTTTCTAACATTAAGAAATCTGTTTTTAAACAATTGTAAAGGGATTTTAATTTAAAATTAAAGCAATTTTAAAATTTGCTTTTATTTAGCACATTTTTTGTATCAGTAGGGAATACCAGAATCAAATCCCAATGGATTTTGAGCCATGACCTTATTGCATTAGGAGCAATGAAGGAGCAAGAAATATGGATCTTTAAAATCTATTTTTACACATTTTATCCACAAATTTGTTTTATCCACTATGGAACCCTAGTGGATAATGAGGGTTCTCTGGAGGCTGTCATTATCCACGGGGTTCTGTTCACAGATCCTCTGTGGATAAGGGAAACCACAGGTATTCAAAATTCTCAGTGCCTTTCCAACTCAGCTGGAGCTGAACTCTGATCAAATCTAGAGGCTCTTCTGAAGTTCACAAAGGCCCATATCCTAAAGTCAAATTAAGCCCTTTGCGATGGAGCAGTTAAGGTGACTTTCCATAAGATAACACTAGAGGGTGACATAACTGTAAGCGCTCTGGATTTTGCCCAAAAAATGTGCATCCATTTGCAGTCTCTGCAGTGTTCAATAGGGCTGGAGAGGCTCCAGCTGCACAACAGGTTTGGGGACTCATAGATGAAAAAATCTGCAGCTATCAAACCTTTGAATATTTCCGGCCACATATATACACACACATAAGTGGCTTCTGCTGGTATTCTTTTTGAATTTTAGATTGTGAGCCCTTTGGGGACAGGGACCAATTAGCTATTAATTAGCTATTAAGGTTTTTTTCATTTACTTTGTAAACTGCTTTGTGAACTTTTTAGTTGAAAAACAATAAATAATACTGTAGACAGAAAGACAGACATAGGTTAAGTATTACTTGATATTGATCTGGTAGTTTAAAGTGTAGATTTTTGAACTGCATACTCATTGCTGACTTAAATTAACTGGCTCATTTAGAAAAGATCCCTCATCTGAATTTCAGTTTGGCTTGCAAGAATGGCTAAACTCAGTCTGTCCCTCTTTTCCTCAACTCCTAAGAAGAGTGCTGCCTTTCTTTATTCCAAAGGAAACCATAGTTAAGATGAGCTCAATGAAATCTAAACTGGGTTCTGATTTCAACATGAGGTGATTTCATAGCCCCTTCCAGAAGTGTCGTGTGTCAGGATGGGTGAGGCCACCCACAGAGTCCAGTATTGTGGCCTGGTTGTTCTGTTGGAAGAAAGAGTTGTAAAGTCAGCTTTTTTATTTCTGCCAACGCATCCAGATGATTTCAATTTCTTGCGATCTAACTTGAGCATTAGTCTGACTAAGCAATGCCAGTACGCAACTCTGTTTCTTCTGTAGCAATTTAAGAATGCAAGGGCTTCATTTGGGATTGGGCACGGCTACAGCAGTCTTTAGAACAATCCATTACCCAGCCGGCTCCTTAACTGGCAGTCCATTAAGTAACTCCTGTATATGCTAGTGTTTATTGTGTGGCTTCCATGTGCGATACTCTTTTTTTCCTCGCTACTTGGCTGACTGAATTTATTTTTTAAATGGAGACATTAAGACATTCTGCCTTGAGGGCATGATGTGGAATCCATGTTGAAGTATCTGAGGTGACTTCAAAATACAGTAACATATTGCAAGTGAATCAATCAATGTATTCATTACCAGTAAGTACTGACCCTACACTTAACTTCAGTATTCTCTGGGTACTTAAAATTCTGTAAGGTTAGTGTTACCAGGAAGGTCTATTTTTTAATATGGCTTTGGCAGTTTGGCCTCTGAGCATGAAAAGCTTTCATATTTTCTAAGATGATCTACTAAGTAGATCACAATCCTTGTAAGTATTTTTTTAAGGTGTTCATGAAAAAAATGATGCAGTTTTTATTATGCAGTTAAAGAGAGGAAATAGTCTTGGAACTATTTCTTGGTGGCGTTTAGCAAGTTAACCATCAGCATCAGCCCAACCACATATTGGCAAGAATTGCATGTTCTCAGACTTTCCATCTATTAGCTCCACTTTATTAGGGAGAACAGTGTGGAGAGAACAAACGGGTTCTCTTTCCAGACTTTTTGACTGTTGTATGATTGTTAATCATAAGAGGAATTCAGTGCTTCAAAAGTTTTTCAGAACTTTGACTACAGAGTGTGGCTTTGAAGAGAAATTTCACATTCAAATGCTGCATATATTTGGAAAAGCAAGCATCCACACCATTCATGAATTCAATTTTCAAAACACTAATGGCAGGATCTTGGTTTTACAAAAACACATGGACATTCAGGATGATACTTCTGCAGTCATTGCTAAAAGAAAGAGAGAAACTTCAATCATTATAATTACAATAATGCTTTTTGCCAGAGAAGTTTGTCATGCTGTGCTGTTGCTTGTACTCCTAGTCTAACCAAACCTCACAAATCTCCCTATTTGACTGGGAGACACCAAGTGTGAAAGCTGCTCTACTTCACTTGCACTTTGAAATCTGATCTCCTGAATTTGTTCTGCTCATTTTCTCATGTAAGCTGCACTCCTAACCATACTTTCCAGGGAGTAAGTACTACTGAACACAATGGGACTTACTTCTGAGTACACATTCTTAGGAGTGTATTCTTAATGATACATCCTAACCAATGCTACTATTGTTAGAAATTAAAGCTGGAAACTGGACAAATTCTGGGATCCATATATTCAAAATAAACTAAAAGAAAAGCATCACACACCATGACAGATTTGCAACTATAGTTCTGATAATTGTAGGTCAGTGGTCTCAAACGTTTATGAATGACTGCTCACCTAACCTATTAAGCCATTGGGTGCAATCCAGAGTAACTATGGGGAGTCCTTGCTCTGGTGTAAGAACAATTTGCTCTGTTTTGTAATATGAATTTCCCATAGGTTTTCACTAAGAGCACAATCCAGAGTAACTACGGGGAGTCCTTGCTCTAGAGTAAGAACAATTTACTCTGGATTGCAATATGAATTTCCCATAGGTTTTCACTAGATGGTGCAGTAAATAGGGGTGCACATAATGTCTCTTACATGCTCATGTAGTTACTCTGGATTGTAGCCTTAGTGGTGCAGTAACTACGGGTATACGTAATGTCTCTTACGTGCTCCCGTAATAACTCTGGATTGTAGGGATTAACTCTGACAACCCAGTAGGGCTACAGTCCTATACACTGTACACAGCAGAAAGTTTTCACAAGGATTCTGCAACCCCCGGCTGGTTTCCACAGCTTTCTGGGGAGCCACAGATCACAGCTTGGAACCCACTGCTATAAAGTTTACTGCTGCCTGAATAGTTGCTGAACTGCTTATTTTCAATAATTTATTGAATGAAAGTTGTATATTTCAGAGATCATCGAACAAAAATCACATATAATTAGGACATACCAAAAATATTGACCACAACATTTTTCTTTCTTTGCCTTCTCTTCCCTTCTCTTGATTAAAATAGCAGTATTTTTCCTTAATTTTTCACCCTCCCAACCATTAATTCCACATTTAGCCATTTTTTAAGAATCTCATGCCCTCTGTTAGGTGGGCAGTGGGTGGCACCAGTGATTAAGACACTGTGCCTGTTAACCAGAAGGCCAGGGTTCGAGACCTGTGTGAGTCCCCACAAGACAGGGTGAGAACAATCCTGTCCTTAGCCCAGGTCTGAGATGCAGCTGGATCCAATCATATTGGCTCTGCCTTTCCATTGGACTAATTCAGTGGTGTGGAGAGGGGGGATTTGCTGCTTGGGTAACAGCCTATCCTCCATATCAATCTAACTCAGACCTTTGTGCAGCGTATACAGCGCCAAGTATGATACCATAGTCTCTCAAGACTGATGGATGCCTGCTGCATGCCCTATGTTTATGTTCACCCCCACAGTTGTTAGTGGCTATTAGGCACATACACAATTAACTCACACACTAGCTTAGCCTCAATAAACAATAGATGACAATTCAAAGCCCAAAAAGTTGTGTCTAATCACTTGTTTTGGCATTGGAGAGTTCATGCAACATCTGGAACTTGTCTCTAAAGCACAATTTCAAGATCTTAGATCCAAGTCATTTGGATTTGGATTGCTTTAGATCTCACGTCAAGTGGTATACATACCACCCACTTATTTCATGGAGATATTTTATTTTTCAAACACAATGGTATCTTCATTTATGAGCATAATTCATTCCAGAAGTATGCTTGTTATCCAAAACACTTGTATATCAAAGTGAATTTTCCCCATAAGAAATAATGGAAACTCATACTATTCGTTCCACATCCCAAAAATATGCATATAAAAATGAGTACAGTACTGCAATATAATACAAAATAATAAAGAAAATACAATATATAAAGAAAAATAAAACAAATTAACCTGCACCTAGGCTGCAATCCTAACCACACTTTCCTGGGAGTAAGTTCTTTTGAACACAATGGGGCTTACCTCTGAGTAGACATGCTTTGGATTGCACTGCTACAGCACAATCCAGAGCAATTAATCTGTCCACATAAGAGCCCTTGGGTTGCCCTATCTATCACTAGGGTGGAGCAATTGCAAGATGCTCCAGCCCAGTTACTCTGGAAGAGGCTTAGGGCAGAGCAAGGCAACATAGGGTGCCCTAAGAGAGGTGGACCTACTCTGCCCTAACTGGGGCAGCCTAAGCAGCTCAGGAGAGGCATGTTGAGGGCATGTTTAACATTGCCTAGGGCAGAGCAGTTACTCTGTATCCAGAGCCTGTTTCCAAAGCAGAAATGCCCTCTTCCAGCCCTCAGAGTTATACCACCTCAGGAGCAGGTATAGTAATGAGTAGACCCATAGGGGTCCATGATAAGGCCCAAGTAAGAATGGCAGTGTTGACCAAAAATCTGAGTTCTTGACCAGCCTAGTTGCAATCCTTGCTTCTCAACCTCAGGATATGGAACAAACTATGGCTGCCCACAAACCTCAGGATACAGCAGGCCACTCCAAGAAGCCCCTTGTATTCACTGTAGAATGTACTGGCATCTCATCAGGGACACCATATAAGGCAGGCTCCCAGTGGTGTCACCAGACTGGTGCAGCTGGTACGGGCCGCATTGGGTGACGTGCTCTGTATGGGGTGATACACCGGAGGAGTTTGACAGTCCTTTGGCAGGCTCCAGGCGTCAACGCGCCCATTCAGGCCTGCTCCAAGGTGGAGCAGCAGTCAGAAGCTGCCACTTGTCCTCGGAGCTGGCACAAACGACTACTGAGGTGCACTGCACAGAAACACACTGAGCATGCTGAACAGCTTCAGAGGAGACTTCCTTAGAGTGGAGGAAATCCGCGTCTCTGCACAGCCATTCGGCCTCTCTCAGGAGGTGGACCAGCAGCTAAACGGCTTCATAAAGAGTACTGCACAGGCACCACTCTGATGCCTGCACAGTCTCCTCTGAAGCCGAAATTCTTCAGAAAAGTACTGCGCAAGTATCAGAGATGGTTCCTGCGCAGTATTCTTTCTGAAGCCAGTTGGCTTCAGAAACAATTGCACAGGCGCCAACTTTGGCAACTGCACAGTCCAGGTAGTGGGGGCGCGCATCCCAGGGATGACGCACAGACATCTGCACCGGGTGATGCGCAGAGTCGTGTCACCACTGTAGGCACCACAGCTGTTCCTTGTTCAGTGTGATCTGAGGGGTGTTTCCTCATGAGCAAGTCCTCCCCATGTGTCAATTACTTAGCATGCTATGGAGCAGTTAGGGCAGCCCAGGCTTCCTGACTCTCTGGATGCAGCATAACTTTCTGCTCTGGATACAGAATAGTTAGGAGAGATCAGTTAGGGCAGAGCAGGCTGAACTTGCTCTGGATTCCCATAGTCTCTCAGGCTGCAACCTGCCCCCGTCATACAGGAGTGAGGCCCTGTGGTGGGGGTCCAAACCCTGAAGATGGCATGCTAGGGGTCCAAGTGAAACCGAGAGCTCCCTGGGACAAAGTGCTGGAGTCAACAGCAGGGGATCATGTGTAGTGGCCGGACTCCTACTAGGTCTGCTACGTTTATATTGCGTGGGCAGGACAGGAGTGTATCCTGGACGCCCAATCTCTGCACGGGCCAATCCTGGCACTTCCCGCTCACTGGGGTCACTCAGGGGCGCTGGGGCAGAACAGGAAGGGAAGGGAGGTGGCAGGAGTATATAAAGCAGAGTGGGAGAGAGAGAAGGGGCGGCTGGAGGAACAGTCGAGGAGGAACGAGGAGGAAAGATCCAGCGCCGGTTGCTGTCCAGCAGTACCCTGGCTCCTTGCCAGCATCAGATTTTGAGACAAATGACTTTGAGTTAAAGATTCTTTGTTTAGTTGGACTTACCTGTCGTGCTCCTATTGAGCTGGGTTCTGTACTTACCTGAAGAAGATCAGTTCCCAAGGTACCTGGAGAAAAAAAAGAGTCATTGCTTAGTGGCCTGAAAAGCCAAAAAGGGGGTGAAGTGAACCTACCTGACTAGGGGACAATAAGACTTTGGGTACACCAAGAAGCCTGGCTGTGCTGATGTGATTGTTCCCTAACCCTTCCCTGTAACTAAGCCCATGCTGCCTGTGTTCGCACCCTACCTATAATGCCAAGCATTATAAATCTCATTGAATCTCATTGAATCTTACCTGATTTGGCGTTCTCTTCTTGCGGGTGGTGTGGAACCCTAAGATGGCAGAAGGGAGGCATAGCGGATCTGAAACAGAAGTGTCCCTTGGAGATGAGAGTGAGGGGCTTGACAGGCCCACTTATTATAATAGGGTTTACATTAAAGTAGATATACAAGGCTAGGAGTGCAATTCTACACAACCTTTGAGCATTGGCATAGCTGTGCCAGAATGGCATGTGCCACAGCCTGCAATTGGGGAGCAGTCACAGAGGCCTCCTCAAGGTAAGACAATGTTTATTCCTGTACCTTGGTGTTGCATTGCCCTTATGCCAATGCTGGAATGTTGGTTAGGACTGCGCCCTTAATCTCTCAGGATCCTTTTCATTGCCACCCCTTACATACGAGTGAGCCCCATTGACTGTAAAAAGCTTACTTCAGAGTAGACATGCATAGGCTGGTCTCTCAGGAGAAGCTGAGCAGGTGCTCGCAGAGTGCTGAAACCAGCCATATCCTGGCCAGTACTATTTTTTTCATTTGTTTATCAACACAATGCTTGTAAAACAAGTTAAAATTTATGAGACATGCTTTCTTGTCTTGCAAAAAAACTCTCAATCCAAAGTTACTCTCAATCCAACGTTTTACTTTACTGTATGAAACAGTATGAACCTGAATGAAACAAATTTGAAAAGGTATTGTGTTTGTGTAATTCAGAGAATCTAATATGGATGCTCAAAAAGTTATGATTGCAGTCAAATTGCAAAAAACTGAGAACAGTTTTATCAGGACTATAAATTTTTTTTTAATTTTCTAGTTCAGTTCCAATTCTATCACTATTGGAAAGTTTCCGTTTCCAATAGTTCAATTTAAGCTTAGTAATGGATACAAGACACCTTGACCTATTCTGAATATTTGAAAAACTGAAAATCTGAAATATCTGATATTTAAAATAACTGAAAAACTGGTGATGGAACAGCACTCTGTGCATTAAACTTTTCTAAGCCTGCTAGAATTTCTCAATGAAATGCTGAGGCATGCCTCAACAACCTGTCCTTGCCACCATTGCTGTGATCCAGGTTCAACCCTGGTGTAATATGTGACATGTGACAACATGTCAGTGTGAGCAGGTTTAATCCTGTAGTTGCTAATACATTCAACACAATCCTGACTTGCACATGAAAAGCACAAGACTAACAGTAGCTAGTCTGTTACTACTGGGGGAGAGAGACTTGTCTCCTTCCCAACAGTAAGGCTCTATGGATCTACTCAGACATAGGGCGCATCCAGAGTAACCACGGGGAGTTCTTGCTCTGGTGTGAGAAGAAATTACTCTGGATTGCAATATGAATTTCCCATAGGTTTTCACTAGGTGGTGCAGCAATTATTGGTGCATGTAATGTCTCTTACATGCCCCCGTAATTACTCTGGATTGTAGGGTTATACCACCTCTAGAGGCAGCGTACGTTTGAGCAGACTAGAGTGGCCATGAGCAGCTCTCACCCTGTCCAACAAGTGGAGTAAGGATCCGACATAAGTGTCCGTTCCTGGTTCTTGGATGTTGGATTCAGGTTTAGTTCCTCTCCCTAATAATATCCTCTCTGTGAAAATTCATAAGAGAACTTATTTAATTAGAGAAAAGTACTTGTAGCTAGAAAGAGTGGGGGTTCTGGTTCCTACATGTATTATTGTGTTTCTCTGTATCTGCTCAAAAAGAAAAATTTGTTACTATGAACTCTGCTTATTATGATAGCTATTAGACAGGAAGGGAGGGAAGCATATATATATATCACTGAAATATCTGTTTTGATCTTCTAAGACAGGCAGTACTAGTCCAGCTTTGGAATTGTTTATAAAGTAATCAGCATTAATTTGTTCTGTTCAGATTTAAATTATATACCTTGGGCCTTCCTGACAGGACACCACCATAGCAATTGCTGTCAAATACATGTTAATTTGCTAGTAGGATGACCGCATACTTCATAAATTATTCATAGGATGTCCTTGCATGTGACCGCAGCGAAATGATCCCTATATTTAAAAGAGTTCAGGCATCCCACGAAACATGCTGCTGCCTGCTGAAGCTCAGGCCACAATAAACAGGTTTGGGCACAATCCACCAGCACGTTCCTCTACATGGGCTAAATTCAAATGAATGGGAACAGCATAATAAAAGCACCTTGTCCTTCCATTTGCTTTGCAGCGTGGAAGCATTTGACATGATGAACTGCAGGAGATGATGTCTAAAACATTGTCCAAATGTATTTCTACAATATTTCAGTCACATTCCTCTTCTCTTCATTGGCAATAACCAGAATACTGCATTTTCAGAATACTGAAAATGCCACTGCATTTGTTTTCAAATTCAAAATTGATGGCTCGATTTACATTTGTTCTTTTAAAGAATCAGCCTTTGCAAACAAGCATTAGATTTCAGACATAATTCTGTTATTCAAATGGGAGAAGAGTTTGATAGCTATGCTAATCACTTTTATCTGAGAAAACATAACTAATAGCTTGGTTTACATTTGCCTACATTTATGAGCATAATTTTAGCACATAATTTTATTGCACCATAAAACATAATACTGCATTAGCCTGCTCTTTAAAAAAAGAAAAGAAATGTACCTTCAAGTGATTTGCGCTGAAACTTTCACACTGCATTTAAATGACAGTATCATTTTAAAAAGTTGACCTGTTTGCATTAATGCAGAAGACTGTCTCATAACAATTAACTATTTAAAGCCATTTTACATCAACATCTTATTTAGTGTAGATGTTTAGTCCTTTACAGGACCAATAATTGAACAGAATTATTTTCAGTCTGTTATTCGTCAGCCACATCAAAATAAATGAAGCTTCCGTCCCCCCAGTACATCAGAATGATCTCCTTAAAAGCCTTTATTGCAATGCATATAAGCTACAGACATGAAGTAGAATTGATCCACATACAATAATATTTTATCACAGACCTGCATCCTGTGAATATATGTTTGTGAGTTAAGTGCTGGGAATCTAATAAAACAGAAATAGAGATGATGTTTTATGATGGAAGAAGGTCAGCCCATTGCACTGGATATTATTGTGTGTGAAAATGTGCTGATATAATGTGCTCCATTGTCCTCTTGAACAAGGTCAAGTTGTCAGTGCTGTTTGACAATGATTTTCATAGGAGAAAATCCCAAGCTTCTGGAATGATTTCCTTTGGTCACACAAATCTTAATGATAGTAACAAGAACTTAAAATCTGTACCATATAAGGAGGCAGAGTTTAAGTGGAATAGTCTACCTCTGATCATTGTCAGAGCAAATTTCTCCCTTGTCTGGGAATACTGTGTTGCTATCAGGTCTTGCCATTCTGCACATGATGCAGGTGATTGTAGAATAAGGATCCCCTAAAATATCCACTTGAACCAATATAGCTCTTAAATGGGGACTGGAGATTGATGGTTGGTTTGGGCGATCATGTGGGGAGTAACGATGAGCAAATTTAGAACACTCAGGAAAAGAGGTCCTTGCAAGCATTCTATACCTTTGTTCATATTAGCTGTTCCAATCTGAATTGATTGGTTGGTTGCAGGAATATTGGGAACAGAAAAGTCAGGAAGAGCAAGCAGCATTCAGGTAGAGTTGCCATATATCCTAAAAAATAGGGACAATGCCATTTTGGGGGCATTCACATACTGGCAAATGGGACAGAAGGGCCTGTCCCAATTGTGTGGAAGATAAATATGGGAACCCTAGATTCAGGCCATATTGAGGTTGCATCGATCAAATATTCACTATCAACTGGTGGAGGAAAGGTTTAGGGTTAGGGTTAGGAAAGTGAACCATCATTGTCTTCATCTACTTCAAATATGAATTTGATTAGAATGCAAATTTATGGTGAGTGCACATCTACCCCAACAGCAACAATTCTGAGTTACTAAAACACACAAAAATATTATTTCTGATCTATTTCTCTTATATTATGTTGCCCCAACTGTAGGCTTGAAAGTTTTTTTTTAGGGTATTTGTTTTGTTTGTTTGTTTTTGCATTTCAAGGAAATAATGAAACAGATCCAAGACTCATGAGCAAGTAGGTTTATTAGGTAACTTACACCATTAAATGTACACCTGATGTGCTGGAAAAGTCAAACAGCTTGCCACAAACAATTAAACAAAGTTAAATTCTTCTATCTTAAAGATGCTTACTACCAAGCTACAGCTGGATTACATAATGATGTACCAATACTAATTAATTAACACAAGTGCCTCAATTATGAAGCACTCTTCACATACAGGCCTGGACACAGCTGGACCAATTCACCTATAAGGTTGATGATAAATTTGACAGGGGATAGCTTTATAATTACATACTCCAGAATGTGATCTCATTAGTCAATGAATGAAAACAATCAACAGTCAGGTTGAGTGCATGGTCTTTGACCCATTTCACTTCTGGCAGGTCTCTGACTCTCTTAAAGATACATGATCAGTTGGAAAAGAATGGGAAAGCCTCAGCCTGGGGACACACACACACACACACACACACACACACACGGTCATACACACCCTTTTTATTGCCCATGTCAGGGAAGAAGTCAGAGGATGACCAAAGATTTGCACTCAACCACCTGTTTGTTCTCCCCCTCCTTTTAAAAAAAAACCTGAATCAGCAGCTGAGTGGTGGACAAATTGGTTGATCTATCTGCTACCACCATCCCAAACGAAGGGAACCAGGTGGGGAGGAGGCTGTCTGGAAAATTAGACAGACCATAGACAGACCAGAACATAAGAGTACATAGAATGAATGACACTACAAAGAGGGTGTGGGCCACACCTGAATACACGAATGGAGGGGTGACATCACTATTGGCCAAAATTTTTGAAATCTTGGTATTTTCTAATAATATCAAGTTCTATATTATACGATGTATAATGTACCAGGTTCCATGTTATAGTAATTTGATGGAATGCAATTTAACAAGCTTTGCTGAGGGTGCTTCACCATCCCCACTGTCTGGGTTCTTGCCCCACACACTGCATGGGAGGAGGTCATGCTGGCCTCCCGCACTTGGATGATACAAACCCTAGTGGTGCCACTGCACAGAGCCTAACCAATTCTTAGTCTAAATCATACTTGCACCAGTGAGTAATCAGTTGCAAAAACCTACTGAAGATTTTTCAGTAGGCAAACAGACAAAACAGTTTATAAAAATTTTAAAAGGAAAATGAGTTAAATGGGGACTGGGGAAAGAGATGTAACCGTCAACTATCAATTGACATCAATCAATGATTGATTGATCAATCATCAATCAATCAATTGATATCAGGCCGTGCTGAGAAGAGGCTAGGAGGCAATTGAGAACTGTTGAGGAAACAGGTAGCAAACAGGCATTTGAGGGGGACAATTGAGGAGAGCTACCGAGGAAAGAGGTGGAAATCTTATAAATCAAACCTGATTGGGAAGCACAGGCAGAATCTTAATTTTCTTACTTAGGGCGCAAACCAGAGTAACTACGGGGAGTGCTTGTTCCGACGTAAGAACAATTTACTCTAGATTGCAATATGAATTTCCCATAGGTTTTCACTAGGTGGTGTCGTAACTACGTCAACATAAATGTCTCTTATGTGCTCCCATAGGTACTCTGGATTGTAGGGTAAAACTCTTCTCCCATGTCAGTTTTCTTGTCACATGCAGGTTCTGTTATAAGTCTTGCAAATGACTAAACCACCATAACCTCACTAATGTGAACTGAGCATAATCTGAGGTTATAATCGAGCATTCACATATCCAATATCCAACATATAAATCAGCCAACAATGCACTTGGTGGTCCATGTGAATCACCCTTATTCTGATTGGTGGTGAAGAAAAAGAAAACCCCATGAGAAGGATGTCAAACTGGAAGTGGAGGATGCCAAACTTTTGTGTTTTGTCACTTTATGAGATACAGTAATCCTAACCAATTTTTCAACTCCAGGGTAAGGACAATGCAACTCCGAATTTAGGGATTAAACAATGCCTTATCTTGAGGAGAGCTCTGTGACTGCTCCCAAACAGCAGGACACAACATGGGCCCCACGGACACAGCTACGCCAGTGCTAAAAGTTTATTAAGACTGTACCCACAGACTTTTATCCAAACAAGCTCATTATTTGAATTTAATTCAGTTGCTATAATGGAGCACCCCGTATTATTTTTTTTACTTATACCACTTTTCTAAAACTCAAAGCAGTGTTTGAGTTGATTTCTCAAAGCAGTGTTTATTTGAATTGTTACACTTCATCCTGAATCCATGCAAGGTAATAAAGGCAACTGTTATGGTATACTTGGGTTTGATGGTGTCTGATTTTCCAGCCCCTCAATATTGGTAGTGCTCCTAATGTAGGATATTGCATTAATTACAGTACTAATAGGGCTTAATTGTATAGTTATTATTCCATTACACTTGCAGCCTCTAGCAGCCTAGGGATTTGAGAAACATGCATGCCAAGGTCACTACTTAATTAAGGCTTCTTGCAATTAAGAATGAGTAAATAAAAAGCCCAAACCTTAACAATCAAAATATTTCAGTTTTCACTATATAGCACAGAATACCACTTCTGACTGGTTCTGGTGGGGTATATGTCTCCTAGAACTCTTTACATGAATTTGAAATTCTCTACTGTAGAAAACAAAGAGTAATAAAGCTTTTCTTTTCAACAATAACACACTTTTAGTGTACTGTGGATATGTTAATTCCATTTACTATCTATTTATAATATGCATTGAAAAGAGGATTTAGGGGCATTTTTATCAGGTTCTCTCTGCTGCATTATTACATATAATGCTCAGTTGCACATTGTTTTTCCTAAGGGTAAAACCTGAGGGACACTGATCATGGAAAACATGAGAGGGGAGGAGGTTAACATAACATACACCCCTCTCCATATGAATGCTTTTAAATACATGGCTTCCGTGGCAGAAACTTACAAAGTTGAAAAATGTGAAAGGAGGGGAAAACTAGCAAAAAGCAATGTGGTGAGCAAGTTAGCACAGGAGAGGTCTGGGTTCAAATCCCCTCTCACCTCTCTCACTCTGATGCTCATGTGGTGAACCATCTTTAAATTATGTAATCAGTAAGTAAAAGTGCAAACACAATTCAGCTTTTTTTGCCCCAAAGATATCACTATATCGATGACACATAACAGCCATACTGCAAATGAGAAGCATATTACATATTGGGAACTAATCTGTACAAGTGCAGATCAGAGTAGTGTTTTAGGGGGTAATCCTAATCAGTTTAGCCTGGAGTAACTCATCTGGCATAAACTGCTGTGTTATGGGAACTTTCAAACCAGCATAACATGCTGGTACCTGTCTGTGCACTGACCTAACCCACCCAGGAGTGGCACAGAAACGCCACTTATGACACTTTTGTGACACCCAGGCCAGCACAGGACTCGTGCTGGAACTTATGCCCACCTAAGTGGGGGTTAGGATTGAGCCTCAGTGAGATAGGTTTGGCTGAAATAATAACCCAATTTAGGGTGCAATCCAGAGTATCTCTGGGGGAGTCCTTGCTCTGATGTAAGAACAATTTACTCTGGATTGCAATATGAATTTCCCATAGGTTTTCACTAGGTGGTTTCATAACTATGTTGACGTAAATGTCTCTTACATGCTCTCGTAGTTACTCTGGATTGTAGGGTTAATTCTTATAGTTCAGTTTATCTTGGCTAATTGATTAGACAGTTACAATTACTTCTAATAACTTTTCAGTAATTGGATAATTTCTTACAGTTCAGTTTATCTTGGCTAATTGATTAGACAGTTACAAGAGCTTCTAATAACTTTTCAGTAGTTAGGTAATTTCTTGATGTAACCAGATTTAGATCTTTGAAAGTATTTATAGTGTTGTCACCCTATATCCGTGGGGTATAGGTTCTAGCTGCTTCGGCAGATTCCTGAAACTGCAGATAGCAGAGAAACCTACATGAAGCACTTTACAAATTCTCCACCACTGCACTTACAGTATTAGTTACTGGCTTTGTTCTCTTATAGTCTTATGGAGATAGCAGTTCTGTGATGTGTGCCAACGCTAAAAGGAAGTTGGTTAGTGGCTGGCAACAATATGAGAGGAAGTTGACAGTGAAAAGAAGGAGACAGTGTTCTTCTGGTTAGTGTCATGTTGTTACCATGCCCCAAAAACTTCATTTTAGCATTTGCAGACAGCACAAAGGCAGCACTAGTGTTTGCAGACCATATAGAGACAGCAGGACACAAGAGATAGTGACAGGAAGACTGCAAACAGAGGCAGATATATGATTTGCTGCCATCATTTGCAATGGGAGGGCTGCAGTCAGAGACAGAAATGTTATTTGCACAGTGGGGGGAATTTAAGGATAAGTAAAACTGGATCTGTAGATATGTGGAGGTTCCCTGTACACTGAAAAGCACTGTTGTTGGTTTTTTTAAAAAACCCTGAATGTGTTTCGTTAAATTTCTATTAACGAATCCTAGAAAATTAAGATAATAATGGGAACGTTGTTCTCCCCTTAAAAAAATAATGCCTGTTAGCGGTTAGTGAACTGACACATAATATGCAGTAAGCTAGCAGTCAAGTTAGCATTTAGTAGTTCATTCATTTTTATAACAGCACAGGCCATGTCTAGATGATGAACCTTCCAGTTGGGGAAAATTGAATTGCTACTACACTATGAGGAATGTAGCAAAATTAGAGAAAAAGGAAATTGGGAAAGCCATTTTGTCCACGAAGGGACATCTAATTATTTCCTAAATGAGAAAAGGCACTTGCTTTACCTGGCTGATCATTCTGCCTATTCATGATAGAAAAAATACTTCCTGACATCTGTTCTCAATTTTCATTTAAATTCAATATATGTTTCTTTGTCCTATTATTAGGGTTAGCCTGGAAACAACAACATGATTCTGGAATTGTTTAAATACAATGTTAAGGAAGATCATGAAAAATAATCAATTCAGTCAAATCATTTTTTTTCTACCTGACAAGTATCAAAAATGTTGAAAATATGGTATTTTTGGGTTATGGAGTCATTGGTAGATACATAGAAGTGATATTTCTTTTGTCTGACAGTATTTTTAAAATAGTAGTCATGTAAACATTACATATAGATACCTAAAAAACTAATTTGTACAAACACACAGAACTTCTTGGAAAATCCTATTTGAATTATCTCATAGGGCACAATCCAGAGCAAGTTCAGCCTGCTCTGCCCTAACTGCTCTCTCCTAACTGTTCTGTATCCAGAGCAGAAAGTTATGCTGCATCCAGAGTGTCAGGAAGCCTGGGTTGCCCTAACTGTTCCATAGCATGCTAAGTAATTGACACATGGGGAGGACTTGCTCCTGAGGAGACACTCCTCAGATCACACTGAACAAGGAACAGCTGTGGTGCCTCCAGTGGTGACATGACTCTGCGCATCACCCGGTGCAGAACTCAGTGTATCACCCCTGGGATGCGCACAACCCCCTACCTGGACTGCGCAGTTGCCAAAGTTGGCGCTTGCGCAGTTGTTTCTGAAGCCAACTGGCTTTAGGAAGAGTACTGCACAGGCACCATCTCTGACGCCTGCGCAGTACTTTTCTGAAGCTTTTCGGCTTCAGAGGAGACTGTGCAGGCGTCAGAGTTGGTGCCTGTGCAGTACTCTTCTGGAGCCATTCAGCTGCCGCTCCACCTCCTGAGCAAGGCTGAATGGCCGTGCAGAGGCGGACTTCCTCTGCTCTAAGGAAGTCTCGTCTGAAGCTGTTCGGCATGCTCAGTGTGTTTCTGTGCAGTGCACCTCAGCTGGCCACTTGGGCCAACTCCGAGGACGAGTGGCAGCTTCTGGCTGCTGCTCCACCTTGGAGCAGGACTGAATGGGCGTGCTGACGCCCGGGGCCTGCCAAAGTACTGTCAAACTCCTCCGGCGCATCACTCCATACAGAGAATATACAGAGCCTGCACCAGTCTGGTGACGCCACTGGGTTCCTACCTTATAAAGAGTCCCTGATGAGATGCCAGTACATTCTACAGTGAATACAAGGGGCTTCTTGGAGTGGCCTGCTGTTTCCTGAGGTTTGTGGGCAGCCATAGTTGTTTCATATCCTGAGGTTGAGAGGCAGGGGTTGCAGCTAGACTGGCCAAGAACTCAGATTTTTGGTCAACACTGCCATTCTTACTCAGGCCTTATCATGGACCCCTATGGGTCTACTCATTACTATACCTGCTCCTGAGGTGTTATATCTCTGAGGAGCTGGAAGAGGGCATTTCTGCCTTGGAAACAGGCTCTGGATACAGAGTAACTGCTCTGCCCTAGGCAATGCTAATGATGCCAGTACAATGCTAAAGAGGACAGTACTGTTGCAAAGCCCCAGCAGCCCCATTCAAACCAGGAAATGACATGGCTTCACTGCTCCAGACAGTGCAGCCTTTGGGGTATGCTTCTAGTTGTCCACTCAGCTGTCTAGGATAATTTTCAGTTTGTTCAAATTCCTGAGTCAGTTTTTTAAAAGAAACAAAAAACCTCCATTATTATTCTAAACACGTTTTGCTTGCTAACCACCCATCAAATCCATATAAACGAGCACTTTTTTGAATACTGAATTCTGAGCAAAAATATATCAGAAGTGACTTTTTTGCACCACTTAATATGAATCAGAATTTTAAAAAAATTATGTCATAAGATACCTTTAACTTCCTAAAATTTTTGAATTATTCTAATAATAATTGCAATTCTTTATCTTGATTTTTATTTTAGATTTGACTGAAATAACTATTTCAAGAATACTTTGATCTGATCCTATTAAACTTAGTTATAAATAAAAACCATTAAAATGAATGAGACTTAAGTCAGATGACATGGTTACCTTGTTCCATTATTTTCAATGGGACATAGTCCTAACTATGGTAACTTTAGCTGGACTAAGAGCTTTAAATTGTTTGAACTGTAACCCTATGGCTTAATGGAATTTCCTTTAAATCCCTTCTCAAAATCCTTCTCTTCCATGAAGCATTTGATTTAACCTTTTAGTCCTTAATTCCAACTGAAACAAAGTCCAAGTGAATGCAACAATATTGGCATACAGGTCCAGACTGTGAAATTGTGTGTCAACAAACAGGTATAACAAAGTTGTGACAAAGAATGAATTTATTAAGGATAGGTGGCCCAATCCTAAGCTTTCTGGAATGCCAGGACTGCCACAGCACTGAAATATCTGCCATGGTATCCTGCCAGCAACCAGGCAGCCACCACTGGCTCCTCAGATCAACTTTTGTTTTTCCTGAGTAAGGGAAATAATACCACAATGAAGTAACAATGGGGTTACTTCATTCTGTAGGAACCCTTGGGCTACCATAGAATTAAGAGGCTCTTTGTTGGGCCATGAGGCCTGAAGCAGTGACTCTGCATCTAACAGAGCTGAGCTCCACCAGGCCTGCCCTCCTCCACCCCCTCTCTCCCTTCCTGCGCCACCTTACCCAGTCTCAGACTACCTCTTTCCCATCTCCCCCTATGCCCCCATTCATCTCTCCACCATGCAGTGGCCTGGGCAACTGCCAAGAAGTGGAGTGCCCCCGTTCCACTAGAGGCAGTCCAGTGTCATCTGGCATTGAACTAGCTCCAGCACCAGGCCAGTGCTGAGGACACAAAACATGCTTTACAGCATGTTTGCAACACCCACCCCCAACAAAAGCCCAGTTGTAAGAGTCCGGGATTGGGTTCTAAATGTCACAGAGTGTGATTCGGAGATTGTAATATCTATAAAAATGCAATACACTTTAAGGATGGTGTTCGACCTGCTGCTAATTTGGGAACTGACACATTTCATCCTCTGAATGACTTAAGGTTTTATCCAAATTAATGCAGCTCATTTCAGTAAGACTTGGTCTAAATCCAATTTCATTGATCTCATTGCATTATATATCATATATATCATGATAGGTGATATATACAGGTGTACACAGGTGCCTCATTATTAACTTGAATTCCAGAACCTCTCATGGATAAAAAAAATTAATGGACAAAACCATGGAAAAATAGATTTAAAGACCCTCTTCCAGGTTTCTTGATCCTCCATTGCTCCTAATGGAGAAAGGTTATGCCTTGAGATCTGCAGGAATTTGATTCTGGAACTCCCTGCTGATAGCAAAAAAATGTGTTAATAAAAGCAATTTAAAAATAAAAATGTATATCCCTTTATAATTGTTTAAAACAGATTTTTTTACTATTGTAGAGAGGCAATCAATAATTAGAAATGCAAAGGACCTCCTGCCTTTGCCTGGCTCAGCTGAAGAATGGAATGATTGTTTGCATGTCTACTAGAAAAGCAGTTTTTAAAACTGTGATTTGCAGTGGCCGTTTGTGTTGAGTCAAATCTGTGTATAAAAAAATCTGTGTATAACAAAGTTGGACCTGTATATGTCTGACAGGTTGTCAAACATAATTGTGAAAATCTGAGTTTGTAGCTAACAATCAACAAACGGCCAGAGGCTTCGTTATACACAATCCCTGGCAACAACTTTTCCAGGCTTGTACTAAGCCTTAAGAGAAAGGTTTCAGCACAGAAACCACTTCATCATTACTGTGAATGAAAACGAGTGGAAACAGTTTGCTGAGATGGCTTTAAAAGGCACCTTTTTCTTCTTGCATGGAATACCAACTATAATTATATTTTACCTGTCAGCTCATAATTTTGTTCTTATTACCAAATGGGCATTATTGATTGCTTTTTAAAAGGACTAAAACTAAGCAGAGAGCAGTAGATTTCTCAGCAAATTCAAAACACACTATCTTGAAAAGTAGTAACTGGCCAAATAAAAAAGGCTATGGAAAATCCATCCAAGAAAACCCAATGCAAAAAGCATGGGCTGTGGGGAACAACCAAGCGCCTAGATGCTGCCATGCGTTTTAGTTTAACAATTTGGCTTAAGCTTTAGCGTGTTTTTACCCACAATGAAAGAAAATAAACTGATTTGGCAAATCCAGACTCTTTAAAAGCCAGCATCCTGTAATTGTTTCCTCATTTGCCCTGGCAGTTTAAACAAAGATTTCAAAACCTATGACAAAACATGAATATTTTTTTTCCAAAGTAATGGAGGGAGAAAAAAAAAATAGTTAATTACTGTGCAGCTTTAAAATTGATACAAAATGTGTTTTTAAAGCCTGTGTTGTGCTACTGCAAGTTCTGTTTTTTAGCCCTGATGCTGTGAAACAAAAAAGCAAGACAACTTTCTCCATGCCTGTGGTGAGAGCAAACATTCAAGAACAGTTTGGCTTAAATTACAGCACAAGCAGCAGACGTCCTATGTAACACAGTCAACCCTATTAACGGAGAAAGAGCCCAAGTGGGTGGCAGGCAGCATCTGAGTCTGTAGCCTCTTTGAGATGAGTTGATTAAAACAGTGCCAACCCAGATTAATCCACAACTGGGAATAGCCTTATTTAGTCCCAGTAAGAAATAAAAGTGATCAGAAGGGATTTAGAGCTGGCATTCTCATTAAAATAAAGGACAGAGGCTGACATCAACAAATAGTCATTCCCTGCTAGTTACAACGATGTGGGGGGGGGGAATATCTGATAGTAGTAAAGAATTACTGAACATTGCTACAGGAGTAAAGCAAGACACAGTGCTCATATGTCTACTGGTGTTTAAACTTCTGTTTCCCTTTTGTGTTGTCAACGTTGGCCAAATCTTGAATCAAAACTTGAAAGGCAACAGGAGGTAACTGCTACTGATCTGGCCATGGAACAATGCCCTATTCAAAGCTGGTATCTGTTCTTAATATCAGGACACAGAATTAGCTCTCCTTTGGTAGAAACAGTGGGGGAAGGAATATTTGTGTTAATGTCAGTCCAGGAAAGCCATTATATAGTATTCCAAGAGGGTAACTAAATAGACTACATAAAATATTTTAACATGGAAATCATTTAGGAACTTTCTAAATGTCTTTACAGTGCACTTGGCTATATTTTGATTTAGGAAGTAATATTTTATCTGAAGCAGTAGATTGCTTTTTTATATATATCCTGCTTTAAACCCAAAAAGCAGCCAGCAAACATGCAGCTGCTGCCTATGTGTGTTTACTCCAGAGTTATTCCTGTTGTTTTCAGTGGGATCTTCTTTTCTTCTTTGACTTTAGCATTTATACCACATAGTGATGGGGTCTGCTCATAGCATGTGCTCATTTGATCCATGTTTGATGTGACTATTAGGAAAAGCAGGCTGGCCGGACACATGTGCTGGTCTGTGTTTGGTTGTGGGACATACTCCTACATAACTGTGCCAGGTGTTGATGGCACTGTGGGGTAGATACAATTCTTGTAGCATTCCAAACAAGAACTGATCGTAACTCAAGGGTACAAGTTGTGGCAATTTGTGTTTTCGATTCAGAATTTTCAGCCTCCGATACTTGGTTGAAGAGCCAGTGCTGTCTAAAGGTGTTTCCATGATCATGTGGCTGGCATGTCTATATGCCAAGTCACACAGAATGCTATTTTCCCTCCAAGGTAGTAGCACGTTTTCAAAATGCTAGGTTGGCAGAGACCATCATGCAGAACTCGGGTCTTGAACACCTGACCTGCCAGAATTCCAGTCAAGCACATGTACTATCCCCCGTGTTCTAACTGCTGAGTCACCGCACCCCTCTGAAGGTTGATGATCACATCTTTTCCATATGATCTCATTATGATGGTGGTCATGAAGAGAGACACTCAAAATCTGACTCAGGAATCGCGTTTGGAAGATCTCAAGTTTTTTTGTATCTTATTTGAGCAGACTCCATGTTTCTGACACATATAGGAGAATTGGCAGGATTAGTGGTTGGAAGAGGCAAATTTTGATGATGGAAATGTTTGCCTTCTTCCAAAGGCACTGTTTGAGTGAGATGAACACCACTGTTGCATTGCCAATCCTGCTGTGGACGTCAGTGGTATATGCTACTTTCTTGTCCTGCACCAGTGACCCCAGATATTTAAATTCTTGGAGCTGCTCGATTTGGATTCCATTTAAGTGAACATTGTCCTATTATCCATTTTTGTTTTCCTCTAGGACATGGTGATCAGAAAGGAAAATAATTTTACCTACTAAGGAAAAATTGGATTAGTTCTGATTAGACATGGAGAGTGCAGTGAAGATCTGATAGTAAGGTTGATAGTTCTAAGTACCTTACTGTATGAGAGAACCCATACTGCAGGCTAAACTTAAACACCCTAATTTTCCATTCTCCCTTTATCTCTCAAAATTGCCCGGCACAGTTGCTGCTGTTGCTGCCAAATTCCTGCTGGCTACTTAATCAAAGGAACCTGAATTCCTGGAAACACATACTGGAAACAATGTGTTGTGCTGCCACTCCATGCACAGTTGTCTAGCCCAGTGATCCCCAACACTGTGAGGACCATGGCCTGGTTTGGTGGAGAAAAATTTCCCATGGCCCAGGGGCCACACGTTCCATTTGGAACAGTGCATGTGCATCAGTGCAGGCACGGCCTGGTGTTCAGCTGTGCCTGCACAGTTCTCTCTGCACACAGGGAGATCTGCGCAGGTGTAGCCTGGCAGCTGGGCCACTCTTAGGAAGTTCACCCTGGCTGTGAGGTGAGCCAGGCAAACAGCCTGGCTCGCCTCATAGCCAGGGCAATCTGTGCAAACGCAGCCCCGCTGTTAGGCTGCGCCTGTGCAGTTTACCCCAAAGGCAAGGCGAACTGCGCAGGCACAGCCTTGCAGCTGGGCTGTGCCTGTGCCTGGGCTGTGGCTGTGCCTGTGCCAACTGAGGCACAGGCAGGCACAGCCTTGCACCTGGGCTGTGCCTGTGCCTCAGTTGGGCTGAGAGCCTCCAGTGCTCCCGCCACCAGTCTGGAACCCAGTGCCAGTGCGGCCTGGTGGGCAAGGTGCCGCGGACTAGCACTGGGCTGTGGACCAGAGGATGAGGACCCCAGGTCAAGCCTATTTTGAAGAGGTGGCCAAGTTAGCCAGGAGGAGGTAGTGCAGTAGAGAAACCCTCTTTCAATTGAACCCCTGGCAGGGGAGGAATTGGAGCACAATAATCACAACCCCCTTCTTTCTTATCTAAATGTCATTTATTGCTTTTAGCAATGGTTCTTGAGGAAGATATGGGTCACCAATGATCTTATCCTCCAAAGAGGGATGGCTGGGTTGAGGCATAAGGTATAGGCCACCCCCTCTAATACACTGTCTTCCCCAGCATACTGCTCGAAACATCTGCCTCACCAGGCCTCATGAATGAGCAAGCTATGAATGATGATTTTGCTTCAAAAGGCCAATGAATCTTTGCTATGAATCTTATATGTGGAGCACAAAAGTTTCATGGAATGCTTCTGCAGCAGATAAAAGGAGGCTGAACCATTTAATAATGAAGTTTTATCCTTGCACTTGAACCTGTTTCTCAGTTGCCCAGGAGAATCCATCACAAATGCCCATATAAATCTTCACAACAGTAGAAAAATAGAGCTGTCTTCTTTCCTTAATACATTTTCCATATGTTTGTGAACAGCTAGATCTGTACATCGTGAAGTTTTATGACTTCAACCTTTAAATAGTTTGTGCTTCTGAACAGGATGGGAATTATGTATGCTCTGTGGTGGTTCAGGCAAAAACTCAAATTCAAATAACTTAATAATTTTACAGATGAGTTTTGTGGACTTTTTTCTTTATGGCTAATTTCAAAAAATTAATAGAGTACAGAAAAGAAAATGTTTTTACTACTATAACAGTAAATATAAAGCTGTATACATACAATAGTGGCAGGGAATCAAAATAATGTAAAGTGCCCAATTCCTGATCATGAAAATATATATGTACATATACAAGGAAACTGATATACAGTTTCCTTGGGATGTAAATCTTCAGAAAGGGCTTAGATTATTCTGAAGGTTTTCTGTTAAAGGTAAAGGTGTCACATACAGGTTGTATGGGTAACAGATTAACTATGGGAGCACATACAGAGTAACTATGAGAGCACGTAAGAGACATTTACGTTGACATAGTTATGGCACCACCTAGTGAAAACCCATGGGAAATTCATATTGCAATCCAGAGAAAATTATTTTTACGTCAGAGCAATGACTCCCTGTAGTTACTCTGGATTGCACCAGACATTCCTGCTGTGAAAATGTAAACAGTGCAGTCATGTTGTGAACTGACGCAAAGTACAGTGATGCCTCACGTAACAAATTTAATTCGTTCTGAAGGCATGTTTGTTATGTGAAACGTTCTTTACGTGAAGCAGGTTTTCCCATAGGAAATAATGGAAACTCAGACGACTGGTTCCACAAGCCCAAAAATATTCATATAAAAATATTAACTGGATGTAAAAATGATGACAGAACACTGGGATTGAATTCAAAACATGCATTCAATGTGCATGATCTTATGAAGTCTACTTAGGCTGCAGTCCTAAAGACACTTTCCTGGGAGTAAGACCCATTTAACACAGTGGGGCTTACTTCTGGGTAGACATGGTTAGGAGGCTGCAATCCAAGATACCTTCGAAGTGTCTCCCCACTTTCTCCTTCTCTTGCTCCTGAGCCTCTCTCTCCCCTGCTCCCTTCTGGCTAGCCCTGAGCTGCTTCCCTCTTCTCCACTGCTCTTCTCTCCCTCTGCCCAGTGGACACCCAGCCACAGGAGGAACAACGCGGAAGCGTTGCCTTCGTTATGGGCATGTGGTCTAGGCGGCCCCTGATGCTTTTGAAACAGGCTGCCAGCCAGCCCGTCTGCCCCAACTGCCAACGAATGTGTTCTTTACGTGAAGCACATTTTGTTATGTGAAGCAGAATCCTAGAGAAATTTTTGTTTGTTACATGAAACATACTTTGCATGAGGCATTCTTTACGTGAGGTGCCACTGTATAATAAAAAATACCCTTGCCTGTGCATAAATGCCTAACTTTGAATACAATATAGAATTGAGGACATAATCCTAACCCATTTAGGCCAGTAGAACACATCTATCTCCCCATTCCTGTGGTGGTCTGGGGACACATGTCTGTGCACTGGCCTAGCCCCCCAGGAGTAGTACAGAAGTGCCGTATGGGACTTTCACAACTGCCAGGCTAGAACAGAACTTGTTCTGGGATTTAATCCTGGCCTAACTGGGAGTTAGGATTGCAGCCTTCGATACATTTTTGTATCTTGGATTGCATTAGCAGATTTTTATAAGAGCATTATTATGAATATGGCTGCTAATTCAAGTAGTCTCTCCAAACCCTATTGCTGGTGCTAATGCACAAAAACACTTAGGGCACAATCCAGAAGTGCAGTTGGGTTATGCTCTCTATCACTGGGCTGACCCAACTGCAAGATGGGCCATCCTGGTTATTCTGGAAAAGGCTTGGGGCAGCCTAAAGCAACATAGGCTGCCCCAAGACAGGTGGATCAGGGCTGCCTTTGCTGGGGCAGCCCAGGCAGTTCAGGAGAGGATGTTGAGGGCATGTTTAGCATTGCCTAGGGCAGAGCAGTTACTCTGTATCCGGAGCCTGTTTCCAGGGCATAAACGCCCTCTTCCAGCTCCTCAGAGTTTTATCACTCAGGAGAAGGTATAGAGTAGACCCATAGGGATCAATGAGAAGGCAGGGTAAGAACAGCAGTGTTGACAAAAAAAAATAAATCTGCGTTCTTGGCAAGTCTAACTGCAACCCCTCTCTCTCTCAACCTCAGGAGAGGGCACAACTACAGCAGCCCACTAACCTGGGAATACAGCAGGCCTCTCCAACAAGCCCCTTGCATCCATCCTCCATTAGAGGTATTGCTGTAATGGAGTCTTGTGCTGCAGCTATTACTGGTGGTCAGTAATTACTCTGTGTTTCCTTATAAGGCAGGCAAAACAGCTGTTCCTTGTTCAGTGTGGTCTGAGGGGGGTCTCCTCAGGAGCAAGCCCTCCTCAGATGTCACTTGGTGCCTACTGAGCATGCTCTGGAGCAGCTAGGGCAGCCCAGCATTCCTGTCTCCCTGGATGCAGCATAACTTTATGCTCTGGATTCTGAATAGTTTGGGCAGCCCAGGTAGGGCACTCCTTACTGCCCTAACTTTGCCACTCCTTACTGCCATAACTTTTTGCTGTTTGGGGTTTTTTTTTTACTTCACACCATTCATTACTATTCCTACAGTTCTTTATAGGACTTAATTTCCAGGCACATCACCATTTTTGTTGCCTTCCTCTGATTTCAATCCAGCTTCTCTATTTCCTTGAATTGTGGTGTCCTATATTCCAAGCAAGGCCTGACTAATGCAGAGTAGCGTAGAGTAGATTCATAATCTGGACTCTGCAAATAGAGCTTGGTATTGCATTAGCTTTTTTGCAGTTGCATAACACTCTTGGCTTGTATTTAGCTTGCCGTCTACTAGGACACCTTGATCCTTTTTACATGTGATGATCCAATCCAGAGTGGCCAGACCCTGTACTTGTATAGGATAAAGTTTTCAGCAAGGCAAGTCAGGTATTAATTAGATCTTCCATTCTTAGCTGAGTGAGACTTCCAAGAATAGTTTAAATGTCCTGTTACTACAATGGATAGACCAATTTCAAAATTGTTCAAGACCAGCTAAATGCCTCTTAGGATGCAATCCTATACTTTCCTGGGAGTAAGAACCATTCAACAGAATGGGCCTTTCTTTTGAGTAGACATGGTTAGGATTGTGCTGTTAGCCACTTATTGACAGAATTGGTGCACATTTAGTAGCAGCAATGTTCCTGTGAAGCAATGGAATAGGACAACTTGGTGACTGTTCACTTGCTGCTCCAGGTTAATAATGCAATTTCCATCCAGTAGTTTAAATAAATCATTGTGTTTAAATACTACAGTGTGGAAGCATCACTTGGCAGCAACAACCACATCACTGATGAGCAGACTAACACAACAGCCAATTTAATCTAGTGGGTTGAAAGTGCTAGCCATTGCAAACCTGTTGTAAAGCACATTTGCAATGAATCAGGAGTAGACAGCACTAACAAGAAGGCTTGCACCGTCCCAATGGCACTGAATCCCTATCAACAGTGGTGAGTCCAGAACCGAGCTGAACAGAAGCAGGAGGAGGCAAGTAGGGGGTATAGAAGGGCAAAGTCAGCAAAGTCAGTGGAGGATGCCTTGCCATATCCTAACCCCCTTAATGGGCCTGGAAGTCCTACATGAGTTTTTTTCTATTTGTGCCAGCAATTTTGCATCCCCGCTGTGCCAGCACTGAATTGGGCTGTAAATATGTTTTTAATTGCATTTACTTTTTAAACTTTTTTGGCAGCATTCTTATATGTTTCTGATTGATGAGTTCAATTTTTATGATGTAATATTTGAATAAAACAGGAGTCCCTAACTTTTTGACCAAAGGGCCATATTAAATACCTGGCACAGTGTCAACGGCTGGAAAAAGATTTGAATATAAAATTTAAATAAATATACTAGAGATGGAACTTAATGAATAGAGGGGCTCAAATTTCCAGGATTTCGGTAAGCACCAACACACAGCACCAGAGGCATAATGAAGGTATAGAATGGGATGCAATCTGCCACGGGCAACAGGGCCCCATCTCTCCTTCTATAAGGAGGCGGTTGGACTAGATGACCTCTTGGGATCCCTTCTAACTGTTCTGATGGGACAAAATTTCAGTCCTTGCCACGGGCGAAATTTTGCCTAGGTACACCTCTGCACTGTACATAAATAAGGCACAAAATTTGTATTTGGTCATCTGGATAAGATACTCTTAGAAGACAAGAGGCTGGCAGAGGCTGGTTTGAGACTCGACACAGTCTGTACCTGGCCCGGGTTTGGAGACCCCTGGAATAAATATCAAGGAATATACTGGATGGACAATTGTCTATCAGCTTGTTTCTGTGATGTTAGTAAACATCCCAAAGATATTATACACAATAGCTATGAAAAAATCTAATGACATGCGTTGTGCCAAAATGAGGTTATGATGTAGTAGGTTCCTAACCAGAGTTGTAGGATTTCTCTTAGACATGCTGCAATGCTGTCATACAAAATCATGATAACCCCAGAATAGAGTTCAAATCCCTCTAAATAAATAGGAAGCTGAACAGTAATGTGAACACTGTGTTTAACTCAATCGTATGGTAAGTTGCACATTTTTTGAACAAAAATTGCACTACTTACTGTGGGATGAAAGGGATAGTTGTCAGGTACCCCACAATCATGCATCTCTATGTTTTACCTACTATGGTCAACTGTTTTCCAGATCCTTTCCTTACCTAATCTTGTCCTTTTGTCATTTGTTATGTCACTGAATTAAATGAGATGTATTATAGCCAAAGGGAGATTAATCAGAACAAAATACCGTACTTGACCTCTTAAGAATATTTTTTTAAAAAAATTACAATGAAAACCTTTCAAAACTGGAAGATGAAGTTACACCTGTAAGTGATTTATTTTTAAAAGTTCATGGGGTTGTTGTACAAGGTTTCAGTAGTATACATTCATGTCAAGCACCATTAAGAAACAAAATAATATCAGATTTTCTTTATTAATACCAACTATTTCCAAAAAGAGACACAAATAGACTGAAGGGTATTTCCAAGAAATAAATGAAAAGTAGTGATTTCTGTCATCTCGTTGAAGAGATATTTTCGGGTTTTCAGCCCGAATCCTTGTTTTTATTTATACTGCTCTGCACACTCTTTTAATTATGCTAAGAAAAGAAAGATCTTTGTTTCTAGAAACAGTACATTCTAAAGCTGCTTTTGTTTTTAATTTACAGAAGCTCTTGTATCTAATCTACTAAGCCAACAAATAATCTCTCCACTAGTTTTCTTTTTGGAGACTCATGAAAGTACAGACAATTGCCGATTTTATTTTTTAGAAGGACAGGGCCACAATACATGTCCTTTTTTGTTGTAATCCTAAATGGCTCATTTCACAGGAATTTCTCATGATGTATTCCATAGAAATAATGCTTTGGACTTTTTCATTTACTAACTGAAGTGCCTCTGTCTTCTTCCTGCCAAGTGTCAATGAAAATGTAATTTAACTTAATCCAATGGGAAAAAAATCAGGCTTTTGTCTGTGCCACTTAAGGAGAGAGGAGAAACAGCCAAGCATTACCTTGTCTTACTAAGGATGCAGTTTTTACACAGTTCTTGTAAAATCTGATTGAACTCAGTGGGTCCTACTTCAGAGTAAACAATCACAGGACCAAATTGTGCAAATGCTAACTCAAGAGGCGTTAGTACTGGATGCTTATTCAGGACAGGTTTTGGCAATTGGAGCCCCATCCGCTCTCAAATTTACTCAAAGCTAATACCTTGAATAATCGACATAACTGTCTCTTACGTACTCCCATAGTTACTCTGGATTGTAGGGAAAGCCTTCCTCGATCAGTAACATAAGTTTAAAATACTTTAAAACTTTAAAATAAGTTAAAGTTAATTCCATATGGTATAACTTTAGCCACGCAGTATTAAGAATTATACGTACCATACATTGCACCGAGAGAATACAGCACTTAAAAACTAGGAACACAATCCTAATCCTGTCTACTCAAAAGTAAGCCCCAGTGTGTTCAATGGGTTTTCCTCCCAGGTAACTGTCTTTAGGAATGCCCCTGCTTACTGGGCAAGAGACACTCTTTCAAGTGGGTGTTCCTCTTTTATTTAGAAGGGGAAGAGTAACTGGCCCTACACACCCCTGTTCTAGTGGCTTCTGCTGGTGTTCTTTTGCATTTTCGATTGTGAGCCCTTTGGGGACAGGGACCCATTAGCTGTTAATTAGCTATTAATTTTTTTCATTTTCTTGTAAACCGCTTTGTGAACTTCAGTTGAAAAGCGGTATATAAATACTGTAGATAGATAGGATTGCAGCCTAACAGGAAAAACTATCTCACCTAAGAGGTCTTTTTCTCCACAATAAGTCTGGTTAACAACAAAGACACAACTCAAGAGAACCAAAAGAAACGAGCTCCTTCTTTATTAACTGGGGGAGATTTCATTGATTATTGATTTCATTGATTATTCATTATTTCATAGATTTCAAAGATTATTCCCTCCCAATTTAGCCTCTCAGATCTTTACATTCCCAATCATTGACTCTGTTTCATCAAGCCAAGGAGGAAAAAAAAATTGCAGTTGAAATTCAAAGATACCTAAATCTTATTTTCTTCCTATGTCTTTATTTTCCTGTGGTAGGATAAATTGACTTTTTATGGACAAGGGAGGGAAGTAAACTTTTTAGTTGAAAAGCAGTATATATATATATTGTAGATGGAAGGCTGGATGGCTGAGGGGCCCTTCTGATTCAGCTGCAGGCCTCCGTCAGTCTTGAAAGACTATGGTATCGTGCTCAGTGCTGCATACGCTGCATGCGAAGCATGAAAGCCTAGGTTGGATTGTTATGAAGGATAAGCTGTTACCCAAGCAGCAAATCCCCCCTCTCCATGCCACTGAATTAGTCCAATGGAAAGGCAGAGCCAATACAATTGGATCCAGCTGCGTCGAAGAGCTGGGCTAAGGACAGGAGGTAACCCTTGCCTTGTGGGGCCAACCTGGGTCTCGAACTCTGGCCTGCTGGTTAACAGGCACAGCGTCTTAACCGCTTGTGCCACCCACAGCCCACTTTTTTTTACATTCAGCTGCAATGTAGCTTCAAATGACGCAAACAAATATTCCCTTACATCAAACCCTGGCCCTGGGGCCAGATGCAGTTCTTGGCAATCCTCCATCAGGCCCTCAGGCAAGCCCAGTAATCCTCCAGAGACAAGACACACTTTGGGAGGGTATTTTGAGGACTGAGGAGGCTACTCACACCTCCTCTCTATGTATATGATTGTTCTTAAGAACTGGTTTGAAGATAACCATCTCAGTTTGTGTTGGAAAGTATTTATGAATACTTGATTTGAATATGATTTCAATTCATTCATTCATTCACAAGCTCCTTCACTAATATATTCATTTATGTAAATATATTCAAATTTGAAGTGTAAATCAATTCTTTTTTTCCTTCTGGCCCCCAATACAATATCAGAATGATGATGTAGCACTTTTGCCAAAAAGTTTAGAGACCTCCATGCCTGCCCCTCCACCACAGAAGGCAGCACACAACATGTTGGAACAGCTGCACTGATGTTGGAAAGTTGAATAGGATTGGGCCCTGAGTTTCTCAACTCAGCCCATGCTTGATGGAGCCCTTGTTTCTCATGTCAGACAGTTCTCCCATTTGTTTAGTGATATGCAAGAACTTGCTAGGAATCAGTTGCTGCATACACCATGCTGACCCTCTCAAGTCAAGGTTTCTCTATCTACTATTTTCAGTGGCACCCAGCAACAGTCTTTACTGTGGTAGAACCTTTTCCTGCCTTATCCAATATGATTGCTTCTTCAGTTATCTATATTTTAAAATATATATATTTAGGCTGTGGGTGGCACAAGTGGCTAAAGGTGCAATCCAGAGTAACTACGGGGAGTCCTTGCTCTGGTGTAAGAACAATTTGCTCTAGATTGCAATATGAATTTCCCATAGGTTTTCACTAGCAGTAACTACGGGTACACGTAATGTCTCTTACGTGCTCCCGTAGTTACTCTGGATTGTAGGGTAAGACACTGTGCCTGTTAACCAGCAGGCCAGGGTTCGATTCTCGGATCGGCCCCACAAGACAGGGTGAGCTCCTGTCCTTAGCCCAGCTCTGCAACGCCAGCTGGATCCAATTGTATTGGCTCTGCCTTTCCATTGGACTAATTCAGTGGTGTGGAGAGGGGGGATTTGCTGCTTGGGTAACAGCCTATCCTCCATAACAATCCAACCCAGGCTTTTGTGCTTTGGATGCAGCGTATGCAGCACTGAGCACGATACCACAGTCTTTCAAGACTGACAGAGGCCTGCTTATCTATATTTGGATAGATCATATTATGAAATAAGAGATAGATTCCTAGTCCTGTTAATCAGTCAAGCAGTTTGCTTAATTCAGAGACTATATGTATGAACGATCCCAGTGCATCAGATAACACAATCTCTCAAATGAAAAAGTGTTATCCTGAATGAACCCTCCATGGAATGGATGTAAGTCCCTTCACCATATTGCCATTGGAAATGCATATAGTTTCCTGCTTTCTGTGTTCATTATGTTCTAGCAAAAGTAAGGAAAATGACATGTTATTGACCCCAACAAATTACCCTATAGCAATTCCACAGATTTTCTGTCAGATTGTATCATAAATGATGCATTTGCCAGTTTTCAGTAATTTCTAGGACCTTCTTACACCCAATATTACAACCAGAAAGTTGCCCAACCAACCAACCAAAATGTGACTGAGATTTAATGCTTAGCTTACGATCACTGGAGGCACTGCTGCTCAAATGTGGGAATCACTCAAATGGCATTTGCATTTGATTACAAGAATGCAAAAAAACCTTGTCAACCACAGTGACAAGATTCACAGCAGAAATAATTTTGCAAACAGCCTGTGACATTGTGCCAACATACCCAGAAGTACTATGTAGTCTGCTGTACTTGCAGCCACAGAGGAAGCCGCAGTGTAAACAGACACGCTGCCATCGTCACTGGAGTGTTTGTCAGTGGCGATCTGTGTCCATACGGTTCAGCCTGTTTTGAGGCTGGTTGTTTTTTAAATGATCTCTCTGCACTAGCATAACTGTTCACTTCAATTCTGCAATTCACTTGATGGCTCAGTTACATTTTCACAGATGCTATCATCATGCTTTAACTGTGATAATAAGCTTGACTGCCACTGTACCACATGCTGTTAATGTACTACACACTGTCAGCCAGCTTGTCTAGACCGAGATAGTACTGCCCATGCTGGGGAACCTGAGCAATTGCTTGAAAATAAGACAGGAGTTCATCCAAACTTGTATCACCTGGAAACTGATTTACTCTGATTTACTTGTTCCAATGCCTTGGAACAAATTTCAATTTCTTTCCCTTAACTCTCTCCCAACTCAAGAATAAACAGAATAATTCCAGTACAGTATTCTCAGCTTCCTTGAGGAAGGCTGAGGTACAAATGAAAATAAGCAATGGTTATAGCAATGGTTCCCAATTTTTTTAGCATCAGGTCCCACTTTTTTAAAATGACACTTTATCAGAACCCACCCAGCTTTAAAAACGAACTCTAGAAAGAAATGTTATTTTATGCATTAGATTTATACCCTGCCTTTCAACCTAAAAGGATACCCAAGAAGACTTCCAGCAGTTAAAAGAACAACACAAGAGACGATACAATTAAAATTCAACTAATTAAAACTAATGATTATAAAATAATTATAACCAGAAAAAGACCCTCAAACATTTACCTCCAAATTTACCCATGCATGCAAGCTGCAGGAACTCAGTTCCTTGCAGGAATGTTAGCAGCTACAATAACCTGTTTTTTAAAAGCCTTGGGGCTTGAGGAAATTAGTTATCTAATCTTTCCATCATCCATTGGTGATCCACCAAAAATCATGTTTCCATTGGGTCCCAAATCACAGTTTGGGAGCCATTGCTTTACATTGCAACTACTTTGCAACAAATTGGGAATCGTTGCTCTACAACAACCATTGCTCTACAACAACACAGTTATTCTGTGCATATTCATTTTCTTAGAAGCACCTTGTGATTACTCCATTTATCCATTTATTTAGCTTTATCCATTTTTATTTAGTGTGTATATTTTTATCCTACTTTTTAAATCTGAATCACCAGGTCTGCCTCCAATATTGATGAAAAGCAATGAATACATCCAGCTATTACTTTGATAAAGTAAAATAAAACCACCAGTCCTGCTTTCTCCCTGTTCATGTTATATGACACTGATGTTCCATGATGTTAAATATTAACCTTAAAAACTAATGTCCACCTCCACTTCTTTCATTCTTGTCTGAGACATACCCTACAATCCAGAGTAACTATGGGAGCATGTAAGAGACATTTACATCAATGTAGTTACGGCACCACCTAGTGAAAACCTATGGGAAATTCATATTGGAGGAGGGACTCTCTGTAGTTACTCTGGATTGCGCCCATAATACTGAATTAAGAGATATATTATATAGTGTGACCTATACAAGGCTGCCAACCATGTATTCTGACTGGCACCCTTGCCCCTTTATAAAGTCACAAGAATTTCATAGAAGCTTATTAATACTCTGGTAAGCTGCCATACATGACTGGTAAGCTTGCTGGGCCAGCAAGCCAAATGTGAAGGGACCAATTCCTAATTAGATAATATAAACGCTTGTACTAGTTGAAATTTGCCTGAGATCAAACAAATATTTTATATTTTTGAACATTGCAACCAAATTTCACCAAACCAATTCAGCACAGTGGTGTTAGTAGAATTATTATGGAGATGGCTTGCTTGCTTTTTTGCTAGTTTGTGTTCCTGTTGGATCAAATAATAGCAGAAACTGCAATATTTTAATGTTGTTTAAGCAGCTCTTTGTCTCCTTAATCTCTCTCCATGAGGTGTAACCTCCTGCTGAGGAATATATAGTTATATCGTCAACATGGCAGACCCCACTGAGAAGTACAACAGTCTCCGTCATTGATGATAATGAAACAATGACAGGTGTGTTCGTGAGAGAGACTTGGTGAAAATTTTTTTCCATATAACACAGTGGAAGAAATATTCTTATTTGGATATTATTAGGAATTTGATCAACAAACAGGTATGAGTCCTGGGTGGTTGATTGACTTTGGTCCATCAGATCCTTTCAGGCATGGGTTAAAATATCCAGATAGCTCTCGTGATCAAGTAGGTTATTTAGGGGATGGTGTACAAGGAAGTGTTAGAAAGTGGAGTGGTGTCCTGGAACTGGTATTGGCTGCAATAGAACAGACAGACACAGCAAAGTAGTTGAGTTCTATTGTATTCCGTCACAGCAACACAAACAAAGTAGTCAAAACAATCCAGGTCATACACAATCAGTCAAGCAGCACAGAATTACCAAGTCCAAAGTCAGAGTCCACAGAGCAAAGTCAGCAAGTCAGTCCATAGTATTCAGTCCAGCAAAGTCTCACGCAGTAAACTCCTTCCAAACCCAACAAGGTGAGACTGCTCAGGATCTGCTGATATGGGAATCAGCAGCCAATCAGAACCTTCCATTCGGTGGGCAAGTCAGGACATGTCTAGGCAGGTCGAGGCATCTCCAGGCAGAGACTCAGTTCAGCCCAAGTATTTGGCAGTAGCAACTTGCCTTGAACCAATGGTTAGCCAAACAGGCCTGACAACGCCTGAGCAGAAAGCAAACTGGAAGTGATCTAGAGATCCAGGCTGGGAAAAGAAGCCGGGCACTTATTATGCCAGGAGACAATGTTTAAAGAAGTTGTGAGCCAAAGTGATCAAGAAAACCTAATTTTAGGCAGAAGATCACTGGAAAAATGTCCAAGTTTTGGATAGAGGTGGAAATGTATTAGTTATTAGAGAAAACAAAACATACTGCCACACACAAAACATACTATTATTTGAAGCGGCATAAATGAACAAGCTTATAGATGATACTGGAAATTGAATGTTAGTTTTTTCAGTGACTATACAACATTGTCATACATGTTCCATGAAATAAATCTTTACATTACAAAATGAGATTCTATATACAATATATGGTCACAATGAATTGTGATAAAGCTCTCCAGATAGTCACTCTTTAGGTAAATTTTTTCATCCCCCCCCCCCCACACACACACATACACTCAAAAGGGGCAATGGAATGAATCCATTCCTGCAGCCAATTGAATGGGTTCATAACATAATATGTGACATGATGGAAACCAGGCAGTAGGTTGCTGGAATAAAGTCCCCCAGAGCATACACACCCGACACACCCGGATGGTATATTGGGCACTGCCTCCAGCGTTGAGGGTTTAGAAACTGGACTAGTCAGGTGAGCTGTCTGGTCTATACATGAAGCCAAAGCAGACAAACAGTACAATAATTTGACAGTCAGTAGCCTAGGCATTTGAGAAGCTCTTTGCTTTTCACAACATACTAAAGTATCACAGTAAGAAAACATAGGAAATAAAGAGCAGGCAGTCCAAAATATCCACAAAGGAAGACATTTGTGAGGAGTGAAATAAAATCTGTGTTTGTGTGGCTGTGTATATGTTGGTGTGTATGTGTTTGCATGTATAGTACATGCATATTCATAGAATCCTAGAGTTGGAAGGGACCTAGTAGGTCATCTAGTCCAACCCCCTGCCTGCAGCAGGAAATCCCCCTAGAGCATCCCCGACAGGTGCTCGTCAAGCTTCTGCTTGAAGAGCCCCTGCTTGAAGATATTGTGTTGAAGATGCATACAATGGTAAACTCAGTTACCTATGCAAACTGATTTGATGAGGTTTGAGGGAAGAAAAAGGGGTGTTAATTCAAATAGTTTAACATTGTGGGAAATAAAATCCCATGATCTGTGCATCCTTCTCTGACGCACCACAGCAATTTTGAAGTCCTTGTCTCAATGTGGCATTATTAACCTGGTTAGACTAACTAAATTCTCTGTTTCTATGATACTGTGAAACCCTAACCTAGAGAAAAAGAGATCTTTTGATATTCACACTTCAAACAAGGTGTCTTTGTGAATACTGTTAGTGGAAAAATCTATTTACACCTAAGTTAAACATCAACATGCATAACACAACCACACAATCAGCAAAGTGTGCTTTTTTCTGCCCGTACAGTCTATCCATATGCATACCCGGACTTATCCAAAAGAGCTCATTTCATTTTGCCTTTTGTGCTGTTCACTCCGGGAATCCCAGCTTGATCTTGACAGATCTGCTAGTTTATAATGAATATTTTCCTAGCTTTTATGGTTAGCATCAAGAAGACACCTGGGAGTAAGATTTGCTCACTGTAGGGGTTTTTGTTGTGATATTTTTTCCCCTTCTTTTTTGTTTCATTATATGATTCTTCTTTTTAAAAACACAAAATTCTTTGGTGTTTGCCCAAAATAAACGTTTTGATTGCAACTAAATATTTTATTGATTTGAGCATGAACAAAAGGAAAGCAAAACAAACAAACCAACAAACAGGATATCTACTTCCCTGCTGCACTAGAAAGAAATATAACTGCATCTGTAACCAAAGAAGGTGTCTAGATGAGATGAATCAAGGACAAGGTTGCCATTTTTTTCAATCCCATGAAAAATTAAATGAAAGGAGAATAAAAACATGAAAATCATGTTGCCCAAGACAGTCTTGGGATGTTTTCACAACAAGGGCAAAACACAAGGGAAGGTCCATGGGAGTATATACTGCAGCTCTTATGGGCAGATGTAAATACAGTAATTAATAAAGGATGCTTCCACACAATAACGTAGCCACAGACGTGACACAGTAAATATTAAAAGTGCCATAATGCATTAAGTTCCTCCCAGTCCAAGTTGGAGCCATTTTGGGCAGTGATAGCAATGCACAGCATTAAGTGTATTCTTTTCCTGCTACTTATTTCTATTTTGAAACTTATTAGACAGCGAGCACAATCCTAACTATGTCTACACAAAAGAAAGCCCCATGGTTTTGAGTGGGGTTTACTCCTAGGAAAGTGTTTTTAGGATTGTGTTTAAAGTTTATTTCAACCCAAATTCATGGAACAGGTTGCTATAGTAATTAATCAGATGTGTAAAAACTGGAACTAAATATCACAAATAAATAAAATTGATATATTGGCCTGAGCTTCCCAAGTTGGGAAATATATAAATAAAGATGGCAAACCACTTCTAGTTTTGCAATCAAAACTGATTAATAAATAAGTTTAGGCTACAATCCAGAGTAACTACAGGACCTTTTACACCGACGTAGTTATGGTGCCATCTATGGGAAATGCATAGAACAATCCAGAGTAAGTGTTTCTTACATCTTCCCGTAGTTACTCTGGACTGTATGGTGTGAATAGTAAATAAGCACTTCCAGCAGCGCTGACTATGGCAACAACTCTTAGGAGCAGTGGGGTCCAAGATCATCAGCAAGCCAGTTCTACTCTCCCCCTCTAGTACATCAATGAGCTGCTCAGGGCTGGGAGACTCCTTTCTGAGGCTGGCAAGAAAACCAGGTAATGAAGAGGAATTACTTCAGGGGCAGGAAGTGCAAGGGGCTAGCAGTCCGAGAGGAAGGAGAGTGGACCAGAGCAATGAAGAAGACAATTGTTGGGGCTATTTGTGTCATGCATTAACAAAAGCACATACACCTGTTTGTGCAATAAATTTGTTTAATAATTAAATATATTAAGGATGCAATCCTAACCAATTTAGACTGGCCTAACTCATCTTCTTGTGATGGTGTGGAGATGTCAGCATATGACTGTGCACTGGCTTAATCCCCCCAACAGTGGGGCAGAAATGCCTTACAGCAGTGGTCCTCAACCCTGTGATGACCATGGCCCGACACTGTGGGAAAAAAATTCCCATGGCCCAGGCAGGAAGTGCAGGTGCAGTTTGCCCTTCCCCTAGGGCGAACTGCATAGGCACAGTTCACCCCACAGATTGGGCGAACCGTAAAGGTGCAGCTCAACAGCTGGGCTGATCTTGCACAGTTGGCCACAGTTGGCCTCCCATAGGGGAGGGTCTGCCCAGCCCAGTCACCTCAAGCTGGGGCTCAGTATCCCCCAGGATTCCTACCTGTGGTCCAGGACCCAGTGCTGGTGCGGCCCAATGGCCAAGGTGCTGTGGACATGCACTGGGCTGCAGACCAGGGGTTGAGGACCCCTGCCTTACAGCACTTTTGTGACATCGCCAGATTAGCAGAGAACTTATGCCGGCGCTTATGCCAATCTAAATGGAGATTAGGATTGCAGCCTAAATCTATGATGTATTTAATTATATTAAATAATTACTACATTGCAAACACTTTAATTTACAGTATGGAAATTTTCATCAGTAGATGGCCTGCAGGTTCTGAGTCAAAGTGTTCTTTCAACCCAGTGATATGGAAGGTTGGAATGTCCTGGCCTAGATGTTAACATATCCCCCTCAAACTTGTAAGATGGATGTCCACATTTGGCAATCATGTTTACTCCTTGTATGATGGACGTCCAGATTTAGCAATCATGCTGTTGAGGTGCATTTCTTGGGAATTCGGGCTTAGGACTGAATATATATATGCACACACACACACACACACACACACACACACACACACATATACATACATACATACATACATACATACATACATACATACATATATACATACACCATCCATGGAGGGTGAGAAAACAATTTTTTAAATTTTTGAAATAGTTTTCTCACCCTCCATGGGTGGTGTATGTATGTTATCCTCAATCTCGGGTCCTCTACCAGAGGCCTGGGAATTTGAGGGTTCTGCGTAGTACCTTAGCTGTTCCTAGGAATGGGCTTTTCTGGATCGAGTGTTCTGCTGTCCCTCCTGGAATCTGTTGGAGCCGTTCTTCCAGCTTAGGTGTCACAGCCCCTAGTGCTCCAATCACTATTGGGATCACATTCACCTTCACTTGACACAGTCTTTCTAATTCCTCCTTCAAACCCTGATACTTTTCCACCTTTTCATGCTCTTTTTTCCTGATGTTGCTGTCGTTTGGTATCGATACATCTATCACCAGGGCTGTCTTCTGGGCCTTATCTACCACCACAATGTCTGGCTGGTTAGCTAGTACCTTCTTGTCTGTCTAGATATGGAAATCCCACAGGAACTTAGCCCTGTCATTCTCCACAACCGTCAGAGGGGTCTCCCATCTGGTCTTGGGAGGGGTTAGTCCATAGGCTGAGCAGATGTTCCTATACACGATGCCGGCTACTTGGTTGTGCCGTTCAACGTATGCTGTTCCTGCCTGCATCTTACACCTGCCACGATGTGTTGGATTGTTTCTGACATTTCTCTGAACAGCCTGCACTTTGGGTCTTCTCTTGTGTGGTAAATCCCCGCTTCTATGGATCTGGTACTTGGTGCCAGTTCTTGTGCTGTCATGATGAGGGCTTCAGTGCTATCTTTGAAGCCAGCTTTTTCCAGCCACTGAAAGGATTTCTCAATGTCAGTGACTTTGGTTATCTGGCGATGGTACATCCCATGCAGGGTCTTATCTTGCCAGGACACTTCCTCAGTTTGATCTTCCTTCTGTATTTGCAGTTGCTGTTGTTGCTGGAGACATTCTCTCTTCAGCTCATCTTTGGGTGCCATCTCAGTGATGTATTCCTGGATATTCTGGGTTTCATCCAGGATAGTAGTTTTGACACTCATCAGACCCCGGCCGCCCTCTTTCCGACTAGTGTATAGTCTCTGGATGTTAGATTTGGGGTGGAAACCTCCATGCATTGTGAGGAGCTTTCGGGTCTTCACATTGGCTGCCTCCATTTCTTTCTGTGGCCAACTTATTATGCCAGCAAGGTATCTGATGACTGGCAGCGCATGTGTATTGATGGCATGTATCTTATTTTTCCCATTGAGCTGGCTTTTCAGGATCTGTCGTATTCTTTGATGGTACTTGGATATTGCTGTCTTCCTTGCCTCCTCTTCATGATTTCCATGGGCCTATTCAGACCAGATGGTGAATGCTGCTCCCTACCATATTTTCATCATAATATCTGAAACAAATCCGAAGGACCTCAGATTATCAGATCAGGACCTTCAAAGCATTTAGGAGTATTAAATTTATTTCTTTTTCTGTGGGATTCATAGAGCTAAGTTTGTACTGAGCTGACCTTCTTCAACATTTGCCAAAGTGAGTACTATCAAATATATGTAATATTTTGCTCATTTGAAGGACTACAAGGTCAGTTCCGATGGCAAACTCAAGTTCTTGCTGTATCCCTACAATCCAGAGTAACTACGGGAGCACGTAAGAGACATTATGTGCACCCGTAGTTACTGCACTACCTAGTGAAAACCTGTGGGAAATTCATATTGCAATCCAGAGTAAATTGTTCTTACACCAGAGCAAGGACTCCCCGTAACTACTCTGGATTGTGCCCTATGTCTCTTATTAATAAGACTGCAAAACCTTTAAACAAGTTGGGATAAAGAATGGCAAAAATCAAAGGGTTTCATAAAGAACAAAACCAGTCTGCTTTCTTTTAAAAAATACACAGAACTCGACACTCCAGTGCTTTTATTCAACTCGATTAAAAAGTGGAAAGAAGCTATCAGCATTCAGCTACCATCAAGAAGACTCCCCTGGAATTGCTCCTGTTTGTAGATTATGGAATTAGGGGACAGCTGGCAAAATTTGCCTTGGGGTTAAGGGCTCAATATCCATTTCAGTTTCCTCTTTTCATCAACAGGAACCCTATACGCAAATCACATAATGTAACACATTTGCTTTCTTCTATTCCTTCCTAGGTTTTCTATTAGCCACCAGTAACATGAGCTTGGCTGTTTAAACAATATAGATGTCATACATTATAATATTAGCTTTATTCATTGTCTCAATGCAAACTTTTAAACAGAACATTTTTGACCCTGAAACACAACTCACCCCAAAGAGCTCCTTCACTAATTAAAACTGCATGTGACCCACATGGCATCAAGGCAAGGAGCATCATCAAGTTAATTGATGCCACCTTCACCTGGTAATGAAAAACAGGGACCAACTTATGAAGGGAAAGGAGATTAGAAACAGTTAGGAATTGGGGTGGGGGATGAAAACAACTAAAAAATAACAAATACAGTAGCCCATGGAAGAAAATGTGTATTTAAAAAAATTGACATAAAATTAGGATCACCTGAAATTCCATGTCAACACACATTTTAATACATCTGATGCAAGCAGTAAGCAAGTACTGTTAATTATTGCAGACAATGAATATTATTTACAATGCAATCCTGTGATTCTACTTAGAAATTAGGCCCACTTGGACATACTCCCAGAGATGTGTGTTAAGGATTACTGCCCAATCCTAACCAACTTTCCAGTGCTGTGCCAATGGGGCACTCACTGCATCTTGGGGTGGTGGTTGGCAGTCTCCTCAAGGTAAGGGAAGGTTTGTCCATTTCTGTTGAGATTGCATCAGTACTGGAAAGTTGATTAGGATTGGGCTGCTAGACTTTGTGCACAGAGTAACTGTGGGAGCTCTTAAGAGATATTTAAGTTGATTAAGTTATGGCACCAACTAGTGGAAACCTGTGGGAAATTCATAGAGCAATCCATAGTAAATTTTTCTTACAGTGATGTAAGGGCTCCCATAGTTACTCTGGATTGTGCAGTTAGATCCACTTATCTTGAGACAGCTGCTTGAAGTTCTTTTTATAACACATTTGTTTTTATCCATTTCCTTCTTATGTATTTCTTTCTTATGTATTTCTCTGTATTGATGGGCTTTGGGAAGGAAGTGTTAAAAACTAACTGGCAGTTTGAAGATTTGTATGCATAATCACAACTACTGTTCTTCAGTGAGCAGGTTTGAATTATAGTCCAAGGGATGTATCTGAAAACAAACTGCCCCTGCTCTCTAATCATGAGGTTGTCTGAATCACCCCCTCACCTGTGATCAAACTTAGGTAGGTAGCTTTACCCATCCAGTCATATTCATCTCTTGTCAACTTTAGAGAGCTCTTCAGCCTGTCCTGTTGAGCACAGCATCTTTCAATTGCTGGCTGTTCACATTTGTATCAGTTTGGGAAAAGAGGGTGCCTCCATCACAGAAGGAACACCTTCCCCAAATTTCACACTTCTAGGCTCAGTGGTTTTGGCTGGGTGTTGATGAGTCAGTGAGTGACTTTTCAGTTTTATATACAGTATATAGATTTTCATACATGATATTATATATAATATTATAACATAATTAGATAATTTTGGTATTTTGATGTTGTATGTTTGTTATATTCTTTTTGAGATTGTAACTCTACATAATACTACTGTATAATAAAACAAAAAAGAGTCCTTTCAGCAAATTTGAAGGAAATGTATTCCTTCTAGAAGTGATCTGTGTGAATACAGACAAATATGTTTGTTCAAGCTGTTGGTCACCATCACCTTTACAACAACATGACAAAGGAGTTTGATTTAGGAATTTGGTGTTCAAACTGTGCAGTCTTCAAGAGCATTGTTATTTAAAGCTGTTTGAAGGAGTCCAAATGTGGGGATCTGGGAACAAGAAAAATGGCAATTCATTTCCATCCTCATCCAAGAAATGGACTCATTGGCAAAGGCATCAGGATTTCCTGCCGATAAGCACAAATACAAAAGCCACTGGCATTGAGTAGTGGAAGTGATGGATATGATGGTGCCAAGAGACATTCTTTTGTGTTGGCTGTATTTTCTTTCCCAACAAAACCATGACTGAGTGACTGCCTTGTTACTAAAGGCCATTGTGCAAGGCTCGAGCTCACCAGCAAAGCATTACTATAGAAAGAATCAGTAATGCAGTATTTTCGGCAAAAGAATAGTATTTCACAGTATGTGCTTATCCTGACAATGTAATTGCTGTCTTGGCTTGCTCTTGTCTCTTTCATGAGTAGTTAAAAAATATACTGGCTCTGATAATTTCAGGTGAAATTTTCTATCCTTTGCATACTTGGAAAATGTACTAATGAACAAATCTTGTTCTTGTTAAGATTAGGAGAAGATAGATGGGCAATAGGTACACATTTTGTTTGCTCTTTGTGGTTCATGATTTCAATACAGTTGGGAAAGATAGTAACATACTCTGCATAAGTCATGCCATGCAATCCAAAGCATGTCTACTCAGAAGTAAGTCTCATTGTGTTCAATAGTACTTACTCCCAGGAAAGTGTGTTTAGGATTGCAATCCTAAATTCTAAACACACTTTCCTGGGAGCAAGACCCATCAAATACAATGGGCTTACTTTTGAGATGATTAGGATTGTGCTCAAAGTCATATTTAGGATTGTGCTCAAAGTCATTGGTTCTCCCTGCTCTATTTCTACTTTTGAAAGGTCCCTTCCAAAGCTCATTGCTGATATGGGAACACACAATTGTGTTCTGTGGCCACAATACTGACAGATGATTTATGCACTGAAATGCTAAGTTTATAATATTAGAAAGCATTACAGTATAACAATGCATGGATGTGAAAATGGGAAAATGAGAAGGGCTGACTGAAGCATTCATGTATTTGAATTGTGGCATTGGCAAAAATGGTTACATATTTGATGGGCAGCCCCAGTGGAGTAGTTAGGGGGCCGCAACAAACTTTAGGAGGGCTACAAGTTGAGCTTGACACTAGTGTCTAAACTTGTGAAAACGGGTATATATGAATGATGATACCATCATGTTATAAGTCACTGGAAAGTAAATTTAATGCAGAATGCAATAAAACAAACTGCATTGGAATATCTGTATTCTATCTGATATTATGGCCAATTAACCAGAAAATGAAAGCCTATGGAACAAAAAGTGGATTTTCTTAACTCAACTTTCCCATGATATTAATTGCTCTGAGAGACAATGAGATGCAATTCTGATACTGTATGAAACAAATAAGGTGTTAATATGAATCAGCTCTCAGTACATATATCATATAGATATATAAAACTAAAAAGTCACTCACTCACTCACTGATTCCCTCAATGACTCATCAACAGCCAGCCAAAACCGCTGGGCCTAGAAGCACGGAACTGATGCACATGGGGGATGTTGCATAATCAGGATTGATACAGATGGGGGACGATGTGCAATGGGGGTATGGAACAGAGAGTGGATGGTGCACAGGGGGTATTTTACTCCCGCAACACGGGCACATTTCATTAGTATTATATATATAATAGCTATATAGTATTGAAAATAACCATTAAAGACCAACTCCCCAAATTGAGGATTTCTCACATATATCATAGCTAATATGTCTTGGAAAACTATAGTATGTCAGGTGCAAATATGGAATTGTAATATTTTCAAAGCTACTGATATATGAGAGAAGTGCTACAATTTCTTGCCATCACCACATCATATGGCAGGGAGTTCCACAGATCATTCTAATGTGGGGAATAGAAATATTTTATGTTGTCTGTCCTAACCCAATATTCAACAAGCTGAAGCCCTACCTGGGGAAAGGAAAAAAGTTTTCCCTTGTATTGCAGTAGCACAGCAGCAGCCCCAATGAAGTGATGTAGCTTGGGCCAACTGGCCTGCCAGCTCCAGCCCAATTTTGGATTGTCAAGAGTATCTCTAAGTGATTCTTAAGTAAAATAGGCTTGTGCAGTCTGGTCCTTCAGGTGAGCAACTGCTTGCACAGGAATGAGTGTGGATGATCACAACTTGATCACAATCTGTTACACAGTTAATCAGTCAACCCTCATCACTGGCATCCTTTAGTCTCGAAAGACTATGGTATCGTGCTCTGATTGGAGGTCGTGAAACAGCATCTAGTGTGGCTAAAAAGGCCAATTCGAGAGTGTCCATCCCTTTCACACTGAGGACAAATAAATTCTGTCCCCTGCCCAGGCCCCAGGTTTTGCTGCTTTCAGGTTTGTCTCTTTGCTTCAGCCTGCCTAACAAGTGTCTCTTCCAGTTGGAGAAGGCCGTGCTGGGTCTTTTGCCTCCACTCTGAATGATCAGAGGTCAAGGTTTCCCAGCTGTTGATGTCCATTCCCAAGGCCTTTAGATCCCTCTTGCAGATCTCCTTGTATCAATCAAGCAATCAATCAATAAATCAATATTCATACACTGCTTCAACAAAAAGTTCACAAAGCGGTTTACAGAGAAAATGAAATAACTAATGGCTCCCTGGCCCATAAGGGCTCACAATCTAAAAAGATGCAAAAAGACCAGCAGAAGCCACTATACTGTAACAGACATTGCTGGAGTAAGGAGGGCCAGTTACTTACTAAAGGTTTACTCCTCCTTAAAGCAGAGCAGTTACTCCTCCACCCCACCACTCCTTCTGCCTTAATAGCCCCCCAGGCTAAGGAGAGGCTCAACAAATGTAACGGGCATTGTAAAAACCTTGAGATTAAAAAAAAAGGTTTGCTGTGATTACAATCGCCAACAATCTTTTTTAAAATCACAAGCCTTTTAAAATCCTAGTGTGCATTATACCTTACTGATACCTTACATTTGTGTAATATGTGCTGAAACTTTACATATGTGTAAATATGGTATTTTTGATATTTCTGCGTAAATATTTGTGTAAATATGGTATTTTTAAGACCAGGAGGAGAATCATGTACCGGGGGGGAGGCGGGGGGGAGAGAGAGAGAATCTTTGGAGATAGACATTGAGAGTATTTTGCTCACAGTGAGTTGTGAGGTGCAGAGTTCAAATTCTACATTGGACTGCAGTCCTATACACTCTTGTCTGGGTGTACGTCCCATTGACACATTAGGGTTTGCTATAAAGCTGATGTGAACAAGTATGAGACAAATCTGATCAACAGACAATGAACGCCATGATTTTGGGAGGATTCAGTGACCTTACTTTCTAGCCATCTATAGGAAACTATGGCTGCAATCCTAATCTCCAGTTAGGCTGGCCTAAGCCCTGACATAAGTCCTGTGCTGAACATGGGGGTGTCACCCAAGTGCCATAAGACACTTCATTTCTGGGGGAAGATTAGGTCATTGCACAGACATGCATTTGCCTCCCTAAATTACAATGGGAATGGGAAGATGGATGAGTTGTGCCAGCCTAGGTTAGGAATGCACCCTATGTTTATCTGTCTCTTTTTTGAACACTATCCTCTTGGCTTTAAGCACTTCGTTCTGATGATAGTGAAAGAAAATATTTTAAATTCAACTGTTCACCCCAAGTTAATACAGTGGTGATTTCACTGAGGTGAAAAATGGGTAATAGCAAGTGGTTTTCTCACTGCTGATATCTGGTATTTGAAGCAGAAACTGGTACCTGTGCATCAGTGACTTTGCAAAACTAATCTTTCGTATTTAGAATCTGAAGCATTGGTATTTTGGCCTCTTTTTGAAGGAAAAAAACAGAGGTCTTGACAACTGTCTTGATCTCAAGCTGAGCATACAATGAGTATCATGGAGTTCAGTAGCTCAGTGCATTCAACTGTAGCGCCTTAATGCTCTCAGCCCATACACTCAGACACAGGGACAAGGTTGTCTGTGTTTTCACAAAATAAAAATCCATTAGTAGAATAATAACAACCTCCAAAAATAAAATCCCTTCAAGATGTTCTATTCCTAGCATAATTAACTAAAACATTGTTCCAAAACGACACAGAAAATGGCATGAGAAAATTCTGTTTTGCATTTTTTGTAACAAATTGTCTTTTGGGTATTAAAATTGTCATTATATTTAGTTTTAGTTCTCAGTAAAACTGTCTATTTTCATCAGAGATAATTATAACCACAGTAAAACTCTAAAAGAGAGAATACTTTCAAATCAATTAACAAATTGCCAAGGGATCAAATACATTAACAGCCCAATCCTAATCAATTCTCCAACAATTATGTAGGCATGCCCATTGGGTATGTGCTGCATTCTGCTGTGGAAAGTTGGTGATGGAAGCCTCTCTCTAGGTAAGAACATTTCTTCCCTTATCTCAAGGCTGCATGCCAGCTGTACTGGAGCATGAAAAGTTCAATACAATTGGGCAACCTAAACTTGGCATCCATCAGTCTTGAAAGACTGCATGCAACACTGCATGTGGAGCACAAAGGCCTGGGTAGATTGATATGGAGGATAGGCTGTTATCCAAGCAGCAAACCCCCTCTCCACGCCACTGAAATGGTCCAATGGAACGGCAGAACCGTTACGATTGGTTCCAGCTGCATCATGGAGCTGGGCTAAGGACAGGAGCTCACCCTGTCTTGTGGGGACCCGGGTCTCGAACCCTGGACCTTCTGGTTTACTTGCGCCACACCTACTGCTACAAGTTAATAACAGAAAGTTTCTACTAATCTGAAACACTATAAGGAGCAATTTCTCAACTCTCTGCAAGGATACAAGCATTGTCTACTCTGAAGAAATCCAGCATAGCAGCCTACTGGACAGACACTTGCTAAAGTCTATTTGGCTGATCTAGATTAGACCACTGACATCTGGAACTGTTCTCTCAGATCTGAGAAAAAGAGTTGCTTCTAGTTTGCTTCTACACTACATTCATTTTTTATTATTTATGAAAAGCAGTCACTGGGTAACATTAGAGTCTCATGAATCCAGAGAGGTTGCAGGCATTTGGTAAAAGGTGCTTTCCTATTACATTTTATAACATAGTTTCTGACTAGTTATTACATGGAGTTATTACTGACCGTGCTATTGGCAGACAAGAGACAAACCCAGCAGCCATTAATAGAAACATAGTTTGCAAGGGGGAAACAATAATAGAATAAGAAATTGATGGCTAGAGAAGAAGAAACAGTACTGAAGCTTGACACATATGCTTGTAAAGGATTACACAGAAGGGAACTTGCAGCTAGAAGTTGCAGTGGAGAAAATTTTGGTTAAAAAGATTGACATTTTAATAAACTGATCTTAATTAACAGTACTTTGAAATTCTGAGTTGTGCACTGCCTATCTGAAAACACTAGAACCAGTGCCTTTTAAAATAATTTGCTGCTTGTGGGTGATCTCTTTTTGAAACAAACCCAGACCCTCCGGTCACAATTTATTTTTTATTTCAAAAATGATTTTTACTAGCAAATTTTGCTTTGGTTCAAGAGAATTATAAATCATTATTACACAGCCAGACACTTCAAACATTTTGTAAGAGCTTTGTGCCCAATGAAGCATCAAAGGCAATACTGAAATTCATGATTACAGTACGAATGCATGTCCATTCATTAATATATTAAAGTTCAGGACTCTCTTATTTTAATAGGGGCTTCTAGATTTGTTGTGAGTTTATCCTTTATAGAAGGTGTCTCTTGGTTCCCCCTCTAAAAGTTCATTTGGAGAAGGACTGAGTGGGAGATTTCCCAGGCAACTTTTCTATTTGGAACCAGGAAAGGGTTTATTACCTTAAAGTCTAATTAATTTTCCCCACTGTCTGCATTTAGTTTGTATGCTTCTTGGCGACACAGACCTTTTGTCACACCAGAACTTACACAGTTGAGAATGGGGCAAGGCAAAAGGCTGCCATATAATTGAGAATGGGGGTAAGGCAAAAGACTGAATTACCCCCAAATCCAGAGTAACTACGGGAGCATGTAAGAGACATTTGTGCACCTGTTGTTACTACACCATCTAGTGAAAACTTATGGGAAATTCACATTGGAATCCAGAGTAAGTTGTTCTTACAGCGGAGCAAGGTCTCCCCGTAGTTACTCTGGATTTTGCCCTTAAAACATTTAGAGAAAGGACAAGAAATTTCATATGAACAGCTCTGTCAAACGGGTGCAAAAAAGCTCCTCCGGTTAGCATTGCTGGTCCCCTTGTTTTGCCTCACACATCTTTTTCTTTGAAAGCCAAGTGCATGAGGTGTGTATACATGTGTATACACATGAAGTGCTGGGGGCTCCATGGGAAAGCCTTTCTAGCTCTCTTGCCTGCTACACTTCCTTGAGCTTACGACAGACCTACCTCTTTGCAGATGCTTCATTGCCCTTTTCCCACTTTTAAAAATCCCGCTTTTGAGCAGGAGCAGAGCTTGGTCTCCACATCCTGCAATGAGGTGTGCAGTCAAACAGACAACATGCTGAGGGCCTTTCTTTCTATGTGTCTGCGTGCTGGGTATGTTTGCATGTTTATTTTTCAAGTGTTAGAGGAAGCCTGATATCAGACTCAGGCCTCCATCAAACACACTGCCATTAACTAATCCACCAAATACTCCAAAGATCGGGGTGGGGGGTGGGGGTGGGGGTTGTGCATCTCTTCCCCACCATCTTATCCCCTTTGGAGCCTTATGGCCTTGGTTAAAAGTGATTATTCTGTAGGAAAGACCAGCAGCCCCACCCAAAGGAAGAGGTTCAGCAGCCAACTGAGTGCTTGGTCAGGTTATAGAGAACTGCAATTCTGCTACAGTTTTTTGCCACAACCATAACTATGGGAAACTCCTTACTCCCTTCCCTCTTTCTGCTCCTGTCCAGAAAGAGCTGTCCCTCTTTCTGCTCCTGTCAATTCCAGATCATCCAGCTTCAGTTTCTACTTTGTTCTGCTCCTAATTTCCCTGAGTCCATCTCTCCCTCTTTTTTAATGTTTAATGGACATAACACAGTGGAAATAAAAGGATTTTCTCTTTACCTTTTCGTATAGTAACTGTTACACTTAAAGCCTTGTTAGAGTATAGGGCTGTGGGTGGCGCAAGTGGCTAAGACACTGTGCCTGTTAACAAGCAGGCCAGGGTTCGAGACCCGGGTTGGACCCACAAGACAGGGTGAGCTCCTGTCCTTAGCCCACCTGTGCAACGCCAGCTGGATCCAATCGTATTGGCTCTGCCTTTCCATTGGACTAATTCAGTGGCGTGGAGAGGGGGGATTTGCTGCTTGGGTAACAGCTTATCCTCCATAATAATCTCACCCAGGCTTTCGTGCTTCGCATGCAGCGTATGCAGCGCCGAGCACGATACCATAGTCTTCTAAGACTGACAGAGGCCTGCTGTGATTCATTTCACTATTACTGATAATAAAATAAAATTCCCAATAGAAATTTGTTACACCTTCACCCTCACATCCTTCTTCTTTCTCCACCAAACCATTAAGCTCTGCTCCTGATTCTTATGCAGGGTCTTACAAGTACACATGATTTTTGTAGTATACGTGATTTCCCCCCAATTGCATGTGATAACTCATTTTTAAAAGCACATCTGGTAACATCAGTTCTTTGGTCTGGCCTTTGGTCAGTTCTTTGGTCAAGGCAAGAAGGCGAGCACGTACTTTTTAGACAAGTAGCTTAGCCTTCACCCCTTGCCCCATGATATTCAGAATATATGAATTAAAATGAGGCTGCAATCCTACATATAAACCAACAGGATGTATCTAAAGACAAAAAACTGAAACGTGTTCAGTTAATGCTGAATATAATTTCTTATTCAGGAATCTAACATGGAAGGAATATTCCTCCTGAAAGGCTCTCTTCCCATTCTGTACTTCTCCATTTTTTCTGAAGTCGCCACTGCTGGATGAAGGTGCACAGCTATATCCTTCGCTGATATATCTTGGGTCAGTAGTTCAAGACCTTCTACAAGCTTGAGTTCTGAAGTTGAACTTCAAAGTTCAGTCTTTGAAGTTCTGGAAGAGACTGAACAAAGTTTCTTTCTTAGAAATACACTGGACTGAGATATCACCCCTCCCCAAACACCAAACTTTCCCTAGCAAATGGAGACATTCCAGTGAAATTGCTAGTCAGAGGGAGATGATATGAGAAATCCTCGTATAATTAGCCTACAAATGCCAGTGAAGCCTCACTACACCCCAGCAAGAGCACCCCTTGCAACTTTCCACATCACATCTAGTTTAGCATCTGTGGTGATGATGATATTATGCAGTGCCATTAATGTACATGATAAATAGGATCCATGTACTTTGATCCAATATTTTAGTAAGTCCCACGATCAATTCCTTGAGGCAAAAAATCTGTCTTTAGAAAATATTAAGATTTTGTAAGCACAGGTCTCTGCCCCAAAAAGAATATAATGTCTGATTTATTTAAAATGCTTGGTCTAACATAAGTCTTGCATGCTTCTTTCTTTCTGGTTGTTCTCTTAATGACTGTCTTCATAAGTACAGTACTGCTTATGGTAATGACTCTTATGATATTCCAGGAGAAGACTGCATGGTGACAACACATTGTGGATTTGCTGAGATGTGGATACAGAAGGGTAATTGATGTAAGTGAAGCCAGTGGCCTGGTGCAAAGTTCAAAATGTTGTCCCTGAAAATAATGTTATAACAGGAAGTGATGTCATACCCAGGCTTTAAAAAAAAAAAAGAAAATTGGGAGAAACCTGCCCTGCCTCTTCCTCCTCCTGATGGGATTAGGGAAAGTACAGCTTATCTGTTGGCAGGCAGTATGAAGGCTGTAGTTTGGTTAGATTTGGTATAAAAACTAGCAATCTTATTTTTCACTGTTGGTTAGTCAAGCAAGCAAAATTTTTCGCTAGCTTCCACTGAAATTACAAGATCTTGGAGACCCTAAGTTTGAGAACACATTCCCTAGGTCCAGATATGGAAACAAGATACCACATTCTAGCCTAACCCTGACAAGCTCATCAGACTACAGGTGTAATGGACAAACTGAAGCAGAATATTATAGTCCCATTCATCTTCTACGGGCCTGTTCCTTTTTTAAACTTTCTTTTCAGAATAGTGGGTAGTTGTCCTGTGATCTTCCTTTGCCTATGCCAAATCTTGAGCCGCCTTACTTTTAAAAGATGTAAAAGGCAAACAGCAAACTCACATGTAATTGTCTTGCCATTTATTAATATAATGTCTGAACAGTTTTACGAGGGAACAACATAATAGAAAGGAGTGAAAAGTTACAAATTGGTCTTCAGAAAAAGTGGAAGACAGTCATCCATGTGTGAAATTTGTTTTAGGATTATCTTACAAAAGGTTGTCCTGCAGTTGATTTTATACTATGTGTATCTTATAAAATGCATCCAGGAGGAGATAAGGCTATAGTATAGACATGTGATAAAATTCACTCCAGATTTGAGCCCACCACCCAATCTGCTTCTTTCAATGTGTTTATTGAATACTAGCAAAAAGCTTACCCGCGTTGCAGGAATAAAATTCCCCCCATGTGCCATACCCCACTGCGCATCAACCCCTCAAGCATATCAACCCCTCATGCACAACACCCCCATGCGCAACACCCCCAATGCGCATCAGTCCCCCATGCACATCATCACCCATGCACATCATCGCCCCATGCGCATCATCGCTCCATGCGTATCAACCCACCATGCGCATCAACCCCCATGTGCATCAGTCCCCCATGCGCATCAGTCCCCATGCACAACATCCCCATGTGCATCAACCCCCCATGCGCATCAGTTCCCCCATGCGCATCTGTTCCCCCATGCGCATCAGTTCCCCCATGCGCATCACCCTCCAATTGCATTACCCCCATGTGCATCACCCCGCCATGCGCATCAACCCAATGCCCAACTTCCCCAATGCGCATCATCTGCCCATGCACAGCATCTGCACATGCACATCACCTCTCCATGCGCATCACCTCCACATGTGCAACAGCCCCCCATGTGCAACATCCTCCCCATGCAACCCCTCCCTCCGAACAACATCCCCCAGTGCACCAGGCACTGAGCACCAAATCGGATGGATGTTGGATAGTCTTCCATGTTAAGTGTAGGACAAAAATACGTTGCACCCCTTTTCAGCCCCTTAAGGGTTAAATTTCTCCACATCTGTTCTTGATGTGACAGAAGGAACACCCTCTCCAAATTTCACACTTCTAGGTCCAGGGGTTTGGGCAGAGCATCCATCAGTCATTGAGTCTTCAATGCAAAGTATAGTGAAGAAAACACGTTGCACCCCATTTCACCCCCTTCCGGTTGGAATTTCCAAAAATTGGTTCTTAGTGACTCCCTCCATCACAGAAGGAACACCCTCCCAAATTTCATGCTTCTAGGCCTGATGGTTTTGGCAGGGTGTTGATGAGTCAGTAATGACAATGCAGATTAGTTTTATAAAACACATTGATCCCCTTTTCACCCCGTTCTGGTTGGAATTTCTGAAAACTGGTTCTAAGTGGATCCCTCATTAAATTTCACGCTTATAGGCCCAGCGGTTTTTGCTGGGTGTTAATGAGTGATTGATGATGATGAAGATGCCTTTTATATATATAGAAGATATGGGATCAAATAAGCCTTTCATTAGGTTGCCCTAGCCCTGCAGCCTGCTCCATGTTTGTATGGAAGTAAATAGAGCACAGAAAGTGAAATCCTGGACATCTTGGTGTTTGGGTGAAATGTTAATTAAACTGAGGTGAAATCAAGATTGATTTAGAAAGTCTGCAGTTGAAGATGAGTCAAGAAATTGACCCTCAAAGAACATATACCTTCCTGAAATATCTTCAAAATTGCATCTTCATCCTCTTCCCCTCCTTGAAAACAAACCAATGTATGAGATTATAGTGGTTTTAGATTGTTATTGGCCACCTTTAGCAACCTGATCTGAGCAATCTGATCCAATAACTTGTTTACTTGTATTCAGTAAATACCTATTAGCTATTCAACTAGCACAGTTCCAAGTAGAACTCCATCACCACTGAAATTTACCCCTGGGTAAGGGAATGATTATTCCCTTACATTAATCTACTATAAACAATTCTTCCCTTACCCATAGTAGACCTTTGGAACTGCCTCTGCTAGATGAAGTGGTGGCTTTTTTGGCCCTGCTCCATTGGTGTGAGGGGAACGGGTTCAGTCTTATAGACTGTTTCTCAACCTTGCCTTCTTCCTACATTTTTATGAAATTGAAAGCTACCTCTTGGTTCCCTGATCCAGTTGGTTCTATTGCTTATTCTTCTTTTTCCTGCATTTTATTTTCTTGCTTGCACTTTTCTCTGAAAAAAGAATGAGCAGTGTTGGCCACAACACCAAAATTTTGAATGAACTTCACATAGGCTTGATGGTGGTTGCATGCACATGAAATTTGGTTATGGTCACAGATACTTCCTGTATCTGTGTTGCTTTGGCCTATTCCCATTTACAAAAAGTACAGGATGTATGCAGGGAGTTGTTTTCCAATGTGTTACTACATTTTTTACACAGCATACAGGCAACCATTTACATTTTCACACTGAATACTGGAAATCAGTATTTTTGTTGAAATGGGACTAGTGGAAAAACGTGCTTGATATTGTGAAATACATGTGCTTCATTTTAGATATCTGACTATACTGGCAATAGAAGTTGAACAGTTTCTCTTCTCAAAAAGCCATATTGGTAACAAATGATTGGTGGTGATTGTTTAACACTGAGCTTGGGTTTCTTTTGTGAATGGCTGCTGTCTATGCCATAGAATCAGGATGCCAGTAATCAGGACACCTGCGTTCGTGGAACATTGCCCAGGGAACCAATTTACCCTAATGATAGTGGAAGACACTGACTGCTGCACAGATGCCTGCTTCATCTGAACAATGGGGCATTAGCCCAAAAATAAAAAATAAAATCCCTCAAGTCATGTGTTGAGCTAGTGCCAGTAGGTTAAGTGGCATTTAATCAGGTGCTAAATAGGTAATAATGTAATAATACTTTGCACTTACATCATGAAAATTGTTTTTTACCTGTAATCCTGAAGTTGTTTAAAAATGGCTATGCAGATCTGGAAAGAGATGGTTGGATACCCCTGGTATAAGTGAAGGAAAAAATGTACTATTGATGTGAAGCAACTTAAAGAAGCTCATTGAGGATGTGTTTGACTCATAAAATGAGGAATTTAGAGAAAGAGACTGCAATAGCACAGGACACACATGACATGATGAAACAAAAGGGGTCAAATTATATGCAGTGGGATCTTGATCTCTATCAGGATATTGTATGACAGAGCAAATTCCCTACCACCACCACCAACAAAGCTGGTTCTTGTTCCTTCTCATAATTGCTACTTCTGGGAGAATCATACATAAGCCAAATCAAACTACTACTGCTACTGATGATGAGGACAATAATAATACAGTTGTAACATAATTATACGTGATTTATTTATATGCAATTTTGTTTCAAAGCGAATGAAATTAGCTCTTTAAATTAAAGGAGAAACATCCCTTAAGTAGCAGTTAATGGCTTAAAGGCAGCCTGCTTACCATGGCAATGTGGCAGTGAATTAAGCTTTCTTTAGAAAGGTTCACAAAAAGGGCAGCTTTGGTTTCAGATTTCAGCGGAGAAGGAAACAATGTGATAATCACTTCTGAACTGCATCTAAGCTGTTTTAAGTCACCTGAAAGGGAACTTGATTCATTGCCTATCTTGTTAACAAAGTGAACAATTGCTTTTCTATAAAGGGAAAATCTACTTAACTGAAGGAGACCTCTAGACTGCAAAATTTGCTATGGGATATAGCGCAAGACACATTGACCCCATCTGCATCAGTAGGGGAATTTCAATAGGATTGGGCTACCTGTCTCATTTTTTAAAAAAGTAATGCAGTGTGAAAAAAAGATATTATTTAATGATGGAAAAGAAAAGGAACAATTATTAGAAATTTAGAAAGATCTTGATGGCACAATCCTAACCAACTTCCCAGCACCAAGCTAAGGGCAATGTAATTCTGAGGTAAGGGAACAAACATTGCCTTACCTTGAGGAGTCCTCCGTTAATGCTAGTTGAAGATGCAGGTCACACTGGAAAGTTGGTTATGTTTGTGCCTTGAATATGTTACTATACGCAAACCATGCTTATTTAGATATAGTGACAAAATGCATCCCATTCCAGCCACTGTGTTTTGCAATATCATGCAATGTGTTTTAGTACTTGAATTCATATAGTATATACTCTGCTCATTGATTTGCATACCATGTTGATCCCAAGGGTTTTATAATGTGTTTCACTTGTGGCACTTCTGCTTAATTGCCTGATTAACTGACTTATTTAACCTATTGACCTTTACTCTTAATTAACAACCCCATGTTAATGTTGAGTAGTAATCAAGTGGAATACAATTCTGTATATAATTTTATATCTTGTAAAGTTATATTTATTCTTTAAGATAGTTACCAGAATGAGGTAAATATCATCAAGGTAGGTGATGGACATTAATTTATTTTCTTTTAACTTATTTCTTGAGAAAGAGTATGCAAAAATTTTCAGGTAAGCAAGTTAAAGCAATCAGTTGCCTTTTTTATCTATCATCCTTTTGTAATTGCATGAACCCTTTCTGGGGTATTCTTAAACTTTTGAAACTCAGTCCAGCCATTTACCATACACTATGTGGTAGCTCTCATTCCAGCACAACTGTACGTTAGCAGGAGCAGTTGCATGAGCTGCAAAATCTATAGGAGACCTCTGTAATCTTAACAAGATGAAATATTGCTACCTGAATTTTCCCATCTTGATGTGGGTTATGGTCACCCAACCATGTTTGACTGTGTGACAGAGGACTGCAGAAGAATGATGCCATATAGATCTGGTATTTTAGTCCCTTGCTGGGATTTTTTCTTATTTTTTACTTTGTACATAAGCTGTCTTGGGTACTTTCTTCATCATGGGAATGGAGGGGTATAAATCAATGACGGAATGAAGAATGACTGAGAAATACAAAAATATGCAATGGGTATGAAAATGCAGCATAGAACAGGGCAGTTATTAAGGTTCAAATATGTACCAATAAACACGCTTTCTATCATGTTTGACCTTTGACAATACATTCACACCACAGGTGGGCCCAGGTCGGTTCGGTCCGGTTCTGGAGGACCGGATGTTCCAATCTCCCCGCCGCTACTGATCTGGTAGCGGCAGGGGGGGCAGAACCGTGCGGACTGGTTCTGACCCTGGTGCCAGGCTCTGCCACTGACACTGACCCTTTAAATTTTAAATTGCACGTGCTTAGCCCTGCCAGCCACTAGGGGCTTGAGGCTGGCGCGCACCTCCTGCGCCTCTCCTGCGGGTGCCCCAGCTGGCAGGGGCTTGAGGCTGCTGCACGTGCCTCATGCTGCTCTCCTGCGGCTGACCCCAGTTCACAGGAGTTTGAGGCTGCCATGTGCACCTCCCACGCCTCTCCTGCAGCCGCCCCAGCTGGCAGGGACTTGAGGCTGCCGCACCCGCCTCGCTACAGCCACCGGTGCCACCAGGACCCAGACAGGGGGCTTCCCGCCAGCCTGGCACGTGTGCTGCCCACCAGCCAGCCCACCAGTCACTGCCTGCCAGCCAGCCCGTTGCCTGCCAGCCGCTGGCCCCCAGGTGGGTCTTACTCCCAAGTAAACTGGCTAGGATTGCAGCCTGAGAGGCCAATCCTATGCATGCCAACTCAGAAGTAAGCCCCATTAAAAACATTGGGTCTTACTCCCAGGTAAACTGCCCAGGATTGTAGCCTGAGAGCCCAATCCTGAGTCTACTCAGAAGTAAGTCCTATGACAGTCAATGGGACTTACTCCCAGGAAAGTGTGGCTGGCACTGCAGCCTGAGAGCCCAATCCTGAGTCTACTCAGAAGTAAGTCCCATGACCGTCAATGGGACCTACTCCCAGGAAAGTGTGGTTAGGGTTGCTGGGGGGCACTAACAAAATTTTTTTAAAATTTTTAGGTTTTTTAAAAAAAAAATCCCCTTTAAATTCTCCCTGGCCCCACCCACTGACCCCAGCCCTGCCCACTTCCGGGGAACCAGTTGTTGGGCCAAGCTGGGTCCATCACTGCTTCACACCACAGCTTAGTATTGTACTCATCAAATGATGAATATGCATGATGAGCCATCCCTATGTATTCATAGGTCATCACATCTTCCCAGTATTGGACCAAGGATCTTTCCATCAATGAACTGAAAAGTTCAAATTGGGAGATGAACTGCAGGTGATCAGAAAAGACAAGTTCCTTCCTTACCTGGGAAGTTCTATTCTCTATGGAGGAAGAGTGGGTACCTTAGCATGGGTTTGCCCCTGTGTTGCTAGAAGGCGGGTTCAAATCAAGTGACACAACCTCCACCACTTAGCGGACTCTTCTGCCTCCCTGGGCAAGGAAGAAGTGATGGTAAAATTTGGCTGCCTCAGTCAGCTCCTGAGCTTTGTTATAGCCAGATTAGATGTATAAGAGAAGAGCTACTAACATTTTATCACATGTTATATTTAAAAATATATCATGGAAATATATCGAATTTCTGATTCTAGTTTTAGTTTTTAGTTCATTATTTTTCATTGAGTTTTTAGCTTTTAGTTCTGTCTTACAGTGCAATCCTAAGCATGTCTACTCAGAAGTAGGTCCCATTGATTTCAATAGTACTTACTCCCAGGAAATTGTGGTTAGGATTGCAGCCTCCGTTTCCTTTAGTTTCAGTGTGGTATCCCCTCCTTTTCACCACTGGCCGAGGTTCTTTCGATTCAAAGTTAAACCACAGAACTCAGCCCCAAAAAACTGTGTATAGTTCAACATCATCACACCATGTAGCTTCTGTAATTCTGCACAGTGCCATTTAATTGTAATTATTTACAAGACCCCATTATGTCTACGAAACATACCACATCTACACTTGATGAAATATCCATAATAGAAGATCTTGATATAATTAAAGAAGCAGATTTAAATTATCAGAATTTTATTTTTTGTGTGCACACGCACATGCATGCATGCAAACTGCCATATTTCCAAAAAGAATAGACTGTTCCCAACATAGTTTCTTTAAATTAGTTCAACTGAAGGAACTTTTATTCCGTGCTTTTGAACTTTAAAATTAGCTTTCGGTGAAACCACAAATGTTTGCTCATTCAACTTGTAGTTACAAAGAAGGAATGACTCTTTGCCCACTCTGTGAGTGTCCCAAAAAGCCACTGGCTTATTGTGAGATGGCAAAGAATGAACAACTTCTACATAAATCCCATCATGGTAATTAGCTCCATTCCAACTAATTGGCTTAGTGAGTATTTGAAGTACCTGGCTCTACCACCTAATCACTGATCAATAAACTTATATCAATAAGCTTACAATAAACTTGCTATGAAATAATCAAACTTAACATAAAATAAGACCAAACTCTGACATCTAACAGTAGTATATCAACAAGCAGTAATATTATAAATGATCACACTGAGCCCAGCACAGTATCTGTTGATGAAAAGATGAAAAGATGAAGCCTATCTTCATAGGCTTAGCTATACACCTGACCCTTGAAACTAGAAGAGAGTCATCCCAAAGCAATTCCCTTTAGGATTTCTGCATGCAACATACCCTACAATCCAGAGTGACTATGGGAATTCCTAAGAGACAATTACGTTGACGTAGTTACAGCACCACCTAGTGAAAACCTATGGGAAATTCATATTGCAATCCAGAGTAAATTGTTCTTACATCAGAGCAAGGATTCCTTGTAATTACTCCGGATTGCGCCCTAAGTACTTGGAGGTACTCTGCACCCTACTACTTGCAAAAGGAGGAGGAAAAGTTTGAGGGATGAAGTGACAAGTTTGGAACAAAATTTGTAACCACTCATTTCTTTTTCTGTGCTCCTGCCAGTAGTGAGAGAAATGTTAAAGGCCAATCTAAACACATGGTTTGCTTCCAAAAATGCAGTACATGCACACCTGACTCTCCACTGCCATTTAAGAATAGTATATAGATGTTTCTTAGTGTATAGTTTTTATTGTATGATATATTTTTTAAAAAAATTTAACTGCTTTGAGTCTGTTTCTAATAAGGAAGGTGGGAGAGAAATCCTTTAAATAAATATATTGTCAAAAATATGGAACTTGCCTCATGATGTGATGTCATAATTTCTCATATTTCCCACCATCAGCACCTGGTAATGTGGAGCAAGTACAGAGAAAAGCAGCACATGGTGTAATGAGGCAACATCTGCCAGATAATAGCAAAGCAGACAGGGTAGCTTTGCAGTTGTCAGTTGCAGCAGTAGCCACTCATTTATAATCACATACAGCTTAATCTGAAATCCTTCAGTGTTGCTGGCTTGGATGTTGCAACCCCATTGCAGGAGGTCTGGTCTAGAGGGTAGAGCCTCCATTTGCCTGAAGATAAGAGCTGAAGGTTGCCGGATCGAGATAACCAGAAGTCCATCTGCTTTTCAGTGGGAGTGAAGGAGCTTTCTCAGCTGCCCTTCGTGAGAACTGAAGGAGAACTTTGTCAGCCAGCATTTCAGACATCGGGGCCAGTGTTGTAACCAGACTGTGAATGTAACATCTTGAATGTAGTGTCTCTTGAAAGATAGAGACAATCTGTGTTTGTAAAAATCCCTTCGGGGATTTAGAATTCGCCTGCCTATGTAAACCGCTTTGATTAACGACTGAGGAGCAATCCAAAGTGTCCAGAAAAGCAGTATATAAATGCGTAGTAGTAGTAGTAGTAGTAGTTATTGTTATTATTGTCGTTGTCGTTGTTGTTGTTGCTTCGGGAAAAGAAATTAAAAGTGGCCTAGAGATGGTTTATGATGGATGACATATTGCCTTCAATCCTTTCCTCTTGCATATCCTGTTCTGGTGCCACAGCCCATCCTTCTCCTACAGATTCGTGTTTGATGATTGTTCTCCTCCTGAGAAAAGCCAGACACAAGCACCCAACAACACTACCTCTAAAATATTCATTTTACTCAACAATGAATGCACCTTGATTAGTAAAGTGTATTATAGTTTAGCTACTTAACTTTGCAGCTTGATTAGTGAAGTGTGCCATTTAATCAGCACAGCATGCAATTCAAATGACAATATACACCACCTAATCTTTCCCTTGTCACAGACTACCAGCCAAGAGCATTGGCCTCACATGCACCTGCAAGCACAGAATACGCAACGCATTGGCTTCATCAATACATGCAATTGAAATGCCCCTAAATGTGCTGTCTGTCCCTATGCATAAAACATCTTCTCAAGGTATATTAATTTGAGTGACAAGGTTAACAGCATTCCTGTGGTATAACCAGGAACAAGATGGGAAGCTTCGCTTACGTTGTCCAAGACACCACCAAACTGTCTTCTGACATATTTCTTTGGATAATGTCCACCCTCTCAAACTAATACTGGTTTGTTTTCTTTTCATTGCCAGAACTCATTGTAAAAAGCTAAAGACAGGAGCGTCACTACGGTTTGTGGCACCCGGAGTGGGAGGACAACGTGTCACCCCGATCCAGGTTGCGGGTGTGGTTATATGCCATTGCCCCCATGCATTGGTTTTTTTAGCCACACATTTTAATTGAATAAAGGTATTTCAGAGTGGATTGTTTCACTGCATTCTGCTGTACATTACACATCCAAATGTATATAACATGATGGGATTATTTCTGCAGACCATGACTTTAGCCATTTTGGTCACTAGGGGTGACACCTCCCTCAAGGTTACCACCTTTCTGATACCCTAATAATGTCCCTGATCAGGACCATTTCAGAAGCCTTACACTCCACTGGACTGGCCTTTCACACCAGCCAAGACATCCTTGTTTACTCACTAGCAAACACAGCTATGCACTTCACATCCATTTTCAACACATTTCAATGCACTCATCAGAAAACTCCTTCTGGGGCGATTTGTGGGGTGTATGTTCATTGCATCAGGACAATTCGGTTGTCCTTGGATTCCTCTCAGCCTGCGCTTTCCAATGAACTACTTCATTGACACATTTGCCTACTTGTGAGAAAAGCCGTGATATAGGCCACTTTCACTTTCCATAGAGTTTAATGCATTTTTTAGTTGTTGTTTTTTTGGCCATAACATTTTATAGGAAGGTACTATTTCAAAATGAATTTTTGCATTAGATTGTGCTCTTCAATATGAATCCAACGATATGTGACATGATTGGGTTTTCTGCACCATCACAAAGTTGCATTTTGGGGATCCCTCAGTGTGTGTCACCCCCCTGGGCATGTCACCTGGTGTGGATCATGCCCCCTACTCTTCCCTAGTGACACCCGTGGCTAAGGTTTTAATACATGCAAGGGAAAAATATTCAGTCTGGACAGTATTAGAGCATATAAATTAATGGAGATCAAATTTGGAAGTGTTTTTAACCTTGCACGCTCACTATGAGCCAAATCTTTATAAGTACATTTAACCTAGTCATTCCCCCCCATCACAAGCACTCTGAAAACTAATATGTTCTGTATATTTGAAAAGTACATGATTGAACAATCAGGGAAGTATAATTGTATTCTAAACACAATGTAAGTTACTCCTCCTCTTAGGAGTAGCTCCCTTCACCAAATGAAACAGATGAATATTGACAGTTAAAGGAAAACTACCTCACCCCCATCTGGTTCATTAGATTTTTGGCACTCCAATTAAGTTCTGACAAGTGGTGTTCCAGACCCAGTAAAATATTGTTGTTCCACCAGGCTCTCTCCAATGTTTAGTCATAAGAGTCATACAATAATAACAGAAGAGCGGCCTATCTTGACCAGTGGCACATTACTTATTATCTGGAGCGAAAACACCTACCACTTTGTACTAACATTTTGGCAGTAAATCTAAACATAGCACTTAAAGCTACATCATAATTTTGAGATCTAACTGAATCTTTTTTCCTTCCAGCTGGCACCAGTAAAAAGTATCTTATAACAAAAAAGTATATGGAACTTTTTATGAGCTCTCTCTCTCTCTCTCTCTCTCTCTCTCTCTCTCAATTCCTTAACAGCAAGAACAGAATTATGATTTTAAGGACACACCACCCATGTTTTTTCTCAAGGCTGGCTGGTCTGTGAATGCTGAATGGAGCATGATGCAATGAGTGATATATACATGTGTGATTTTTAGGTTTTAATACAAGGAATCTTCAGTACATTGGTAGGAACTGACAGACTCCTTACGTGTTCAGTGAAAATCAAAGTGTGGTTTGAGCAAAAACATTCTGGATCAAGAACGGACAGAATATACTGGCTAGAAGACAGGGAGTGATCTGAAGAACAAATACCTTCCCTCCCTCCTCCGCACTTCTTTGAGGGTTCAGTCCCTCTTTCCAAATTACCTCTTTGTTAGAATAGAGGCTTAAATTTTTCAACAGATTTCCCTAACAAAATTGGGTTGGAGTTTCAGTAGCATAGCCCATGGAAGCTGATATTGTTACTGCATCTTAGGCTTCTGGTGGCCAAGACTTAAAGAGAGCTGGGACTAAACTTTCCTGTCCTCTGTCCTTGCCATTTTTTTCTTCCTGCAGATCTCACCAACTCAACTTTAAATTTTAAAATGTCAGAATTAATGCAACAGTAGATCTTAACCAGTGATGGGATTCAAAGAAATTAACAGCCAGTTCTATGCCCATCTGGCAGCCACTTTAAAATGGCTATTTTTAAACTTTATATGTCCTATCTCTCGTTTACAACTGGTTCTACAGAGTAGGTGCGAACCTGCTGGAGCCCACCACTGATCTTAACTAGCCTCATGTTAAGTTACAAATGACCTGGAATAAAGTGGATATCTTGTTTTATCAAAATCCTTTTATGCTCAGCAAAAAAACAATGCATGCAAACTACTGTTCAATCAGTGTTGGCTTTAGTGATATCTGGTGATATTTAGAGCCCAATCCTATGCATGTCTACTCAGAAGTAAGTCCCATTATAGTCAATGGGGCTTACTCTTAGGAAAGTGTGAATAGGATTGCAGCCTTGGAGCACAATCCTAACCATGTCTACTCAAAAGTAAGCCCCATTGTATTCAATGGGTTTTACTCCCAGGAAAGTATCTTTAGGATTGCAGCTTTGGTGACTTTCTTGTGGGTCCCATGCTTTATAAGTGAGGCAATAAAAAGCAGGCCTCCGTCAGTCTTGAAAGACTATGGTATCGGGCTCAGCGCTGCATACACTGTGTGCGAAGCACAAAAGCCTGGGTTAGATAGTTATGGAGGATATGCTGTTACCCAAGCAGCAAATCCCCCCTCTCCACGTCACTAAATTAGTCCAATGGAAAAGCAGAGCCAATACAATTGGATCCAGCTGGTGACACAGAGCTGGGCTAAGGACAGGAGCTCACCCTGTCTTGTGGGGAGACCCAGGTCTCGAACCCTGGCCTACTGGTTAACAGGCATAGTGCCTTAGCCACTTGGGCCACCCACAGCCCCACAAGTGAGGCAATAAATTCACTATTAATAACTCATTCTTGAATAGCCCCCCACCCCTTTAAAAATTGAATTCCCCCACTCCCCGGGGGGCATTTGCCCCACACTGGAAACCAGGACATTAAGGGAAGGGAACAAATGTTCCTTTACATAGAGTTAAGCCTCTACAGGGTAAACATATCTGTCCGTATCTTTTTACCCGATCTCACAGAATATACAGTATTAAATTGTCTAATTGTTCAGGAGAAGCAGCAAAAGACCAGTGACAAAACTGGCCCTCCGCCCAGATAATCTTCTTTTTTACACATTATGTAATTAATTCACCCTTCCTATCCACCTGCTTAATCATGACATCATGTTTCATAAATTATAGCATTGCTTTCTATTGCTTTCCCACCCAAACATATCTGCCGATTAGTCAACACTTTGATGTAGTTCCAAAGTTCCATATTGGAGGAAAGCAAGTAGAGACATGCACTACCTGGAATGACTGGGAGCTTTGCTCAAGGACTTGTGCGTTCTGAAATTCAACAATTTTACAAACATTTGCAGAATATAGCAGCTGTCAGAGTTTGGCAGCCACTATAGGATGACTTCAGAAAATGTATATGTATGTGAATGAAAAGCTTCAGGCTTTAAGAGCGATCTGTGCCAAACCCAGGAATTGAGAGGAATTATGATCCTTTCTAGAATTGGTCCCAGCAACTAGGAGGAGAGTGAGACAGGAGAATAGCGTGAGAAGCAAATTTCTCTTAGGGCGCAATCCAGAGTAACTACGGGAAGTCCTTGCTCCGGTGTAAGAACAATGTGCTCTGGATTGCAATATGAATTTCCCATAGGTTTTCATTAGGTGGTGCAGTAACTACGGGTGCACGTAAAGTCTCTTACGTGCTCCCGTAGTTACTCTGGATTGTAGGGATAGTGTGAGAAAGCAATAAGCTAGTAGATCCACCCGGCAAAGATGGATCTACTACCTGCAACAACTTACACTGCCAATGAGCCCCTTCTAATTCAAGATATTCTGTCTGCAAGCCAAAGGAACAGTTATAGCAGCAGGGTGGAGAGGACATTACTGCATATTTGCATGTAAACACAAAAAGTGACCACCATCCTGTGTATTCCCAGTAATCCCAGCTAGAGCCTGATCTTTCAAATCTATTCTTCTGAATCAATCAAATCATATCCAGTCCAGATCCATGTTTTGCAAAGCTGCCAGAATTCAGTGCAGCTAGATCTTGCATAATGTTCAGAATCAGATTCATATGAATATTTGAGATGATATCTATGTATATAAAAGAGAAAAGTCACTCACTGACTCACTCACTGACTCACTGACTCATCACCGCCCTGCCAAAACCGGTGGGCCTAGAAGCATGAAATTTGGGGTGGGTGTTCCTTCCGTGGCGGAGGGGTGCACTAAGAACCGGTTTTCAGAAATTCCAACCGGAAGGGGGTGAAAAGGGGCGCAACGTGTTTTCCTCCCTATACTTTGCACTGAGAATTGCTGACTCAGCAAAATTCCGCCCCAACTGCTGGGCCTGAAGCATGGAATTCTGGGAGTTCCTTCTGTCACCTGAACACCCACCAAGAACCATCTGAGAAATTTAACCCTTCAGGGGCTGAAAAGGGGGCAATGTGTTTCTGTCCTATACTTAACATGGGAGACTGAATAACATCCAACTTATTTGGTGCTCAGACCCTGGTGCACTGGGGGATGTTGTTCGGATGAAGAGGTTGCGCTGGCGAGGATGCTGCGCATGAGGGGAAATTGCGCATGAGGGGAAGTTGCGCATGTGGGAAAGTTGCACATGTAGGAAAGTTGCGCATGGGGAAAGTTGCGCATGGGGAAAGTTGCATATGGGAGGAAAATTGTGCATGGGAGGAAGTTGCATCTGGAGGAAAGTTGCGCCTGGAGGAAAGTTGCGCCTGGAGGAAAGTTGCGCATGGGAGAAGTTGCGCATGGGGAAAATTGCGCATGGGAGGAAGTTGCGCATGGGGAAAGTTGCGCGTGGGGAAAGTTGTGCACGGGGGAAATTTGCACATGGGGCAAAGTTGCGAAAGGGGTGAAAGTTGCACATGGGGAAAGACGCGCATGGGAGTAAAGTTGCGCATATGGAAAGTTGCACATGGGGAAGTTGCGCATGGGGGAAGTTGCACATGGGGGGATGATGCACATGGAGGAAAGTAGCGCACAAGGAAAATGGTGCACGGGGAAAGTTGCACATGGAGGGAAGTTGTGCATGGAGGGAAGTTGCACATCGGGGGAAGTTGCACATCGGGGGAAGTTGCACATCGGGGGAAGTTGCGCATGGAGAAAATTGCACATGGGAGGAAAGTTGCACATGGGAGGAAGTTGCGCATGGGAGGAAGTTGCGCATGGGGGAATGATGCAAATGGGGGGATGATGCGCATGGAGGAAAGTTGTGCACGGGGAAAGTTGCGCATGGAGGAAGTTGCGCATGGGGGAAGTTGTGCATGGGGGAAGTTGCACATGGGGGAAGTTGTGTATGGGAGGAAGGTTGCACATGGGAGGAAAGTTGCGCATATGGGAAGTTGCGCATGGGGAAAGTTGCACATGGGGAAGTTGCGCATGGGGGATGGTGCACATGGAGGAACGTTGCGCATGGGGAAAGTTGCGCATGGAAGGAAGTTGCACCTGGGGGGAAGTTGCGCATGGGGAAAATTGTGTATGGGTAAAGTTGCACATGGGAAGAAAGTTGCGCATGGGGGGAAGTTGCGCATGGGGTTTGATGCATATGGGGAAGTAGCGCATGGGGGTTGATGCGCATGGGGGAAGTTGTGCATGGGGGGAAGTTGCGCATGGGGTAACTTGTGCATGCGGGGTTGATGTGCATGGGTAAAGTTGCGCCTGGGGGGTTGATGTGTATGGGGGAAGTTGCGCATGGGTGTTGTTACACCTGGGGGAAAGTTATCCATGGGGGCTTGATGCATATGGGGGGACGGCATACAGGGGAATTTTACTCCTGCAACGCAGGTACGCCTTTCGCTACTTTAATAATAATAGATCCCATAGTGTTTATAATAGGGATAATATCTTCTTGGTTTCTGACGCCGTTTTATTAATATCTGTGAAGTTCATTGAAGATTAAAAGTACTACATCAGCACTTCCTGTTATTGTTATGTTCTCTTTTATCATCATTACTATGGAAAGGTGTTTAAAAAGCTTTGAAAATGCAGACAGCCACTGAAAAAGAAATGCAATATGGATGAATTTAATATGAGATTCAAAGTAGTGTCATCACTGAGAAAGAATACAACCTTTAATGAACATAATAAGATATTATATTAGGCGTCTATATTACTATAATATTAGCCACCTTTTCTCAATGCTCTTTTTAGTTATCCCTATCATGGAACTGGCCTTTTGTCACTGCCTCCACACCTTTGGGTTGAAACTTAAGCTGTCTTGACATGGGCCTGGACCAGAAGAAGGGGTCTCACCTCAGGGATTGTTTTTCTCTTCTCCATAATGATGTCCTTCAGCCCAGAGACTTTCTACCCTGGATGCTGAGCTGCCCATCTAAAGGTGGGACAAAACCTGCACGTCCCTGGAGATCTCCCTGCCTCTGCTTCTCCAGGTCTGCAACCAAGGCTTCAAGGGTAGTGATAAAGCATTCTCACACCATTTTAAGGGGAAATTGACAGGCACATAAAACCTCCCCACTGTGGACCCCATTCCAAGCTGAGTTCAGTTGACACAGGTCACGGGGGGGGGGGGGTGGGCATATGGAGGGCAGGGAGTAGGTAGAAAAGATATTTTGGGATGGCGGAAGGAAGGTAGCAGGGGTCGTAGTCAGTGGTGGGCTCCAACAGGTTCGCACCTACTCTATAGAACCGGTTGTTAACAAGAGGTAGGACATATAAAGTTTAAAAATAGCCATTTAAAAGTGGCTGCCAGGTGGGCATAGAATCGGTTCTTAATTTCTTTGAAGCCAATCACTGATCGTAGGGAACAGGCAAGTGGAGAGCAGTGGGGAAGGGTCAGGATATGCTGAATTCTAACCCTGTTCCCCACCAGCCCTGGGCAATCCCAGATTCTCAAACTCTTGAGGTGAGGAAGATCTGAGTAACCCAACTGAGGCTGCTGTTCACAGGGTGAAGGAAAGTTATTTCCTGTGCCTCTTGCCGAGCCATTATTCACCTGAATCTTGTGCTGGCCTACCTGTTCCAGTACTAGTTAGGACTGGTCTCATACTTATCTTGGCACTTGGTCTCAGTGAGGCTCTTGTCTCAGTTATACCAGATCCTAACCCTGTTCCCTGGGGCAGTGCAGAGTGGCCTCAAGATGCTCTGATCTGCTTGGCTATCTACCACCTCCTGATCCAAAGAGACCCAAAGCGGCTGCTTCTACATTACCTGGGATAAGTGGAAAATTTTCCTCCTGTAGTAGCACAGAAGCAGCCCCAAACTTGCGCTGGATACACTGCATGTATGTCAGCCTGCCTTCTCTTGCACAAGTTAGGACTGCATCAAAAATACATGAATTTATGGAATAACTGGTAGCTTTCCCATCTGACAACTTCACATTCCCAAAGCCTCAGTGGTACTCTGGTAGGAATAGGGCAGCCTTACATAAGCTGGTGGGTTGCAAGAAGCAAAAGTGGGGGTTTATTTTTTACATGACTTTGGAAAAAGTGGTTTTCAAACATCTCAGGAGTTAAATTGTTGAGGAATGTCTTTGCAGCAGGGGAGGGAGGAAAAAGAAACTTAATTATTCAAAGAGGGATTTATTTCCACAGAAGACCACTAGATATTTTTGTATGCAATTATTTAAAAATAAGCACATGAAATAAGGTGTCTCGTGCCCTCTCTTTGATTCATCACGTCTGCTATCTGAGTAAAAATATGGCTTATTATATGAAGAAAGTTGACTAAGATGAGGCTTGAAATATTCTTTTAACCGAAATGTGATAAAGGGCAAGCTGCTGATTACCGAGCCTGAAAGCAAAACTGAGATATCATTGCCGAATAAAATAATAGTGCTGTATTTTCTAAGTAAGCTTAAACACTATCCTGGAGGGTTTTATGTCTTATCATGTCAAAGCGATGTGCTTAAGCTGTATGTAATACAACTGACTATACTCATTTCTTGAGAGCCGTTATATTTTATTGTGCCAATCATCTAGGCAGTATTAATATACATGTAAAAGCCCTGGAGGAACTTGTTATGGGCATTAAGCCTAGAGTGGCCATCAGAAAATTGTTCAAACAATTAAGGGCCAAAGTTCAATTAATCTGCACATTTAACAGACCTCAACCTTAGTGAGTTTAAGGCAGTAATTAATGACAGGGGGTGCTTTTCCTGACAGCTGATGTCCAACTGTAGTAACTGAACGGAAATCCAGCAGCATAATATGCAGGGGAAGATACATTCTGGAACACTGAACTATCTTATTTGTAGTAGAAATATTACAGTAGTGTACCAAGCTGTACCAGTACCAGTAGCTCCACTTTAGGAGATACACTGCCATATGATTGGGCCGTATATGAAAGAGAAATAATTGAAAGCTATTGTGCTTGGACCGTGGGTGGCGCAAGTGGCTAAGACACTGTGCTTGTTAACAAGCAGGCCAGGGTTCGAGACCCGGGTCGGCCCCACAAGACAGGGTGAGCTCCTGTCCTTAGCCCAGCTCTGCGACACCAGCTGGATCCAATCGTATTGGCTCTGCCTTTCCATTGGACTAATTCAGTGGCGTGGAGAGGATTTGCTTCTTGGGTAACAGCCTATCCTCCATAACAATCCAACCCAGGCTTTTGTGCTTCGCATGCAGCGTATGCAGCGCCAAGCATGATACCATAGTCTTTCAAGACTGACGGAGGCCTGCTTTAATTGTGCTAGATGAAGCAGACACTATTAACTATAATAGGGCTTACATCTGATCAGGTATGCCTAGGATTGGGCTCTGAGTCTCCAATCTAATCACGCTTTCCTGGGAGCAAGCACCTTTGACTATAATGGAAACTACTTCTGAGCAAACATGCATAGGCTTTGTGCTCAAGGATGCAATTCTACTCATACTTTCCTGGGAGTAAGTTCCATTCATTATAATGGGGTTTTCTCCTGAGCAGACAGGCAGAGGATGCACTTCTGCTCAGCACTCTAGAGGAAAAGCTGCATCAGCTGGCTGCCTCCTGAGCAGGACAGGAGGAGGGTGCACCATCAGGGCATGGGCCTTGAGACAAAAAAGGTTGAAAATCTCTACACTAGAGTGTATAATAAAGAGATAAGTGATGCACTGGGAGTGTAGCCTGTGAAAGCTTGTGCCACAACTGTGATCTTCGAGGAAGATGTGGGTCTCTGTACAGGCCTGCGAAGCCCCTGGTGAGAGGAAGGGGGCCAAGAGTTTGCCTCAAACAGCAGGAAATATCTTACAATAATTGAATGGCTGGTTTTTCAATTCTTATCACAGAACAACATTGCAGTCACTTCGACTTTTCCAGAATGCGATAAGACATGAAGCAACTTCATTCAGTTTGCTCTTTTTTAGGGAATTCAACAGCATGTCTGTTTACTCAAGGAGTATCTCTCTCCAGCTCTGTGCCTTGAACTACAAGCACGCAAATGGTCTCAAACATGTTGTGCAGTCAGATTTTCCTCTTATTGCAGGCCCCTTTAATGCAATTTATTGCTTTCTGGTGAGGCAAATAAGAACTGCCGACCCTGAAGCCAATCATAATGAAAGGGTTGCTTTGTATTATATAATTTTCATATTTTCAAGTTTAGATAGTTTGCTTAATGGGGTTGTAAAAGAAACAAAAATGAAGGTGCTATCCAAGAGAGAACTTTTGCTCTATCCAGATCTAAATCTATCATAAGTTCCTCCTACAACTATTTCTTGCCAGCCTCTTTGAATGAGTTCCTTGAGCTTATTGAAGCAGCGTAAAAAATCATGGCACTTTTATGTCACGAGGATTGCATTCAGTAGTCGGACAATAAGCGGGACCGGAGGTGAGGCTGATCGAAAGGAATTGGCCAATTGATCTACAGGGCCTTTTCTCACTAGCAGTTCCTTGGGATCTGTAGCAGACAGTTACGCTTAAAAAGAACAGAATAAGATGTACAGAAAAAGCCACACAAATATCATAAAACAAAATTTATCTTTAATCTGTAAGTGTCAACAGCAGTACAAAAGATGGAGTGATGGTGAATAGATTAAGGGTAGAGAGGACAGTCTTGAGGTAAATGAGCATAAATAGGCAGTCTTATAGACACTCCCCTGAGGGGTCAGAACCCCTTATCATGGCATATATGGTATCACCCAATGATGACATGTTTAACATATCAGGAAAGCACCCTGTGCAAAAAAAAGGAAAGAAAAGAAAAGAAAAAAGAAAAAAAATCCCTTCAGATATGTAGGTAAGGTGCCAACATACACCAGAATATAGGCTATAAAGACACTGTCTTTCAGTTTTGTCTTTTCCACTAATTTCTGAGGCAGAGGAAAGGAGGAGACTCTTAAAAGTACCACTGAAAAATTATTTAATATTTAAATTTACCTCACGTCAATACTGCACAACAAAATCCAAGAAGTTTGTTTATGCTATGAAGCAAAGCTAAGAATGATTCTCCTTTTTTCTTAAATTAAGAGCACAGATACTTTTTTGTGTAAAAAAAATTAACATCCTTAGCCAACTTTTTTTCTTTTCTTTTTAAATTGCTTCAAGAGGAGAGTGTGAGAAAGATGTGATGGCAACCTTTTAAGTTCATTTAAAAACTTTACACTGGACTGTACAAGATTTTTTTTGATAAACTATTTACATTTTCAGACTTTTAAAACATATTCAAAGCAGCAATAGACACTAGGGTTTTTTTTCCTCTACATGCCCAAATAATTACCAGCCCTGGGCCCAGGTAGGTACCTGCACTGTATATAGAATTTCTACAAAGAAAACCTGCCAGATAATGTTTGCTTGCGGGTGTCCAGACAGCAGCCCCGGTGGCATCCGAGCCACCCCGACACTGATGCTGTAGGAACCAAAGCATAGTACCTTGACAGGGGGAGCCTCCATTGCTCCCCCATCAGTTCTACACAAAAATTTTACACTTTGAAACAGCAGCTAGCATGTCAGTCCAGCATGTCAGTGAATTGTGCTGATTAAATTAACATAGAATACAATCTCACAATATACATCACAAACAAATTACAATGTCAGGAAAGAAAAAGAGTTACAGTAAGATAAGTTATGGAGTAACAGCTTATAAGCTCATCTTAAGGTAATAAAAACATTTGTACATGGCAAATACCATAATGAAGGAACAGAAAAACCCAGACATTCTACAATTTGCTACAGGCTGATGAAGGATACAAGGGGGAAAAAAAACCCTGTGCTTTTGAGAAAGCAAAACACAAATGACAAAGGAAGACGAACGGAGAATGCACACTAGCAGGTCTGCAATGTGCAGCATACAAACAGTTAAATATTTGCACATTCCCCTTACTTTCTGAGAGCACCAAGGACCTCACTTGTGGTTTTTGAAGAAAGCAGAAGTTTTAAAGCAAACTGTGTTGCTAAGCTTCTTTATAGCTTTCATATTGCCATAAATACCAATTGGATACATTTTCCTTTCACACTTAAAGCCCCAACCCCCCTCCTCTTTGCACATAATGAGTGAATTCCCATATAATACTTTTTTGTCAGCTTTTAAAAATAAGACTTGGATTAAGGGCATGGGGAATGAGATATGGAATTCAAAGAAATAAATCTGGCCCTTAAAAAAAACTCCTGTAAATTTTGGGGATTTGGGTATTACAGTATATTATCTAAGAAAAACAAAGGTTGATAGAAAAGGTAATGGGGGAATGAGGGCAAAGAAAGCAGGTTTGAGAATAAGAATAAGTGCCTTTGTAAAAGATCAAATGAGGTCACATGTTAGTCTTTAAACAGGACATGCTTAAGTGCCAACTTCTGTCTTTAAACACACATGCAAACATCTAGGATCTGAGACTTTAAAAATCTGAGACAATTTTAAAAATTGACAAATGAATTACTATATTATACATTCTACTAGCTGCATTTTTAGAGCGACTGTTGGCACTGGCAATCCAGTCCAGGTACAGACAGAAAAAAACTTTAAACATATAGCTAAATCTTTTGGACTTCAGGAGAATGGCTCGGTTGCTTAAAGTTAAATTGGTGCTTGAGGCTGTGATCTTCAAATACCCTACTCTGGAGCAGGACCATCATGAGCTTCCTATGAGGACTGTTTCAGGGTGGGTGGGTGGAAGATTCTAGCTTTAAGTGCTGTGCTGGACAGAAACCTTGTGGTGTTTCCTATGGGAAAAACCTTTTTGCTGAAGTAGACAGAAATGTGAAGTCTTCACTAAGACAAAGAACAACAGGTACAGTTAAGAAATCATGCTTTAACCTTGTATAGGGGTGCTTGCATTTACACTTAAAAAATAATATTTGTTTTCAAGTTACTGCTGTACTTTTTCACCAGGTTTTGTAGTTACTTTCAATAACACCCCACATACATCCTAATGAACAGCACAGCGACATAGGTTGGAGTTGTTGGCCCATCATAATTCTATCCTTCACCTGCCTCTTTATAATGACTTTATTATTATTGAACACACTGATCTGGGATCAGACTGTGATCTCAGAGCTTTCCCCAAATCTGTATATTGGGATACCTGCACACATTTGAGTGAGAAAGGAGGAAAGGGGCTGCAGCTTACTGCCTAATGTCCATGGTTAGGAAAAAGACCTCTGGCTGGATCTCATGAAGACCTGCTGGACCACATTCATTCAGATGGCCTGACATACAGCACAATCCTAACCATGGCTACTCAAATGTAAGCTCCGTTGTGTTCAATGGGTCTTACTCCTAGGAACATGTCTTTAGGATTGGCAGCAATAGTCCAAGGCAGCTCCTTACATCCTAAGAAATAGTCCTTTGATTGAAACAGGTTCTCTTTCTTCTTTTAAATCTAAACCCTGTGCAATTGTGTTGCATTAAGACTTTATTTGGAATTTTGTCAAATATTAAGTACCGTAATTTGAACTATTTATTTCTGATAACAATGTCAGAAGTCTTCTCTTGAAATAAAGCAAGTTTATAAACTTTGCCTTTGTTAGGGAGATGGGAAGTAACCCAAAAATACTGTTCACAGACCGGATACTTTTACTACACATGTGCTTGGCATCATTATACTTTTAAATCATCATTATTCATGAGCACTAGAGAACTCTGCCCATCATTTTCAAAAGTAAAGAGCAATTATGTAAGCCTTCTATATAAGTTAGTATGATTCCACAGCAAACACAGAACTAACCAATCCAATGTTATATTTCATAACTGGCATTGCCTGGTTATGAACAACTGTCCAGAAATTCCTTATTTATTTGCCATTCACATTGACGTATGTTGCCATTCACTTTGAAAGCAACCAAACAAGGACCAAGATCTTTCACCAGTTTTGCTTGGAAGCAAACTGCAAACCATGAAGCAAACTGATGACAAGCTGGACCAGAAAGCTGGCACTGATGCAACCTAATTCTTAAAGGAGTTGCTTTTTGCAATAACTCTTGAGTGGAAAAGCTATTTTGGATGATACACTTTGACCATAGGAGCTATTCACTGAACTTAGTTTAGTTCCAATGAATTTAATGGGACTATGGCTGCAATCCTAAACACCCTTTACTGGGAGTAACTACTACTGAATACAGTGGGACTTCCTTCTGAGTAGACATTCTTAGGATTGCACTGTAGATCTGTCTAAGACTTAGGAACTATTAGCCTGCTACAGTGGTATACCAACATGGGCCCCAATCCTGATAAAGTTTACTATACTTGAGTCCCACTGTAATCAGTGGAACTTGGGTACAATCATCTGCATATCTAAGAAGCGAGTCCTACTGTGTTCAATGGGCCTTACTCCTAGGAAAGTGTGGATAGGATTGCAGCTTTATATTCAACTTGCCCCATTGATTTAAATGGGAATGAAATTTGTCTGGATTAGAGTTAAGATCTGTAATGCTGCACAAGGGGAGCTGCCAGCACTCCACATATTACATGCCTCTTTGCTAATGCACAAGTCCTTAGGACCAGGCTGTTTTTGTATCTTTCTGCCTAATGTTTTACCAGTCCCAGTAAATTTAATTCTATTAGTGGATAAAGAATTGTTATTCTGTAAGTAGGTGAAATTTTTAAACATGTTTTGCATTTATGAAATACAGGGTTCAGATTGAATGAGGGCACAAGTGAGGCATCTTGCCATCCTAGCTACAGGTCCACAATACTGCTCTCACACTGCAGGTATCAATTCAGCATCTACATGAGGTACAGTGATTTGTCAGCATTTAATATGGACCAATGTACACTGATACAGAACAAAAGTAAATACATAACTTATACTTCACTAAATATCCATGAACAAAAAATAAAATTCTATTTCCTATGTTATATTTACACATTTAAAAAAACTAAAATGAGATGGTGAACAAATCAAAAACTTTGTTTTGAGCTCCGATTAAGAATGCTTTTTAAATTTTTCTGCTATTTCCTTACGATTGTCCTTTCTCAATTTCTACCGGCACTTTAGAGCCAACATTGGCTAATAAATACAAATGCTCCTGCTCTTTTTAGATTCAAATATTTTCTTATTCAACCTGACTAATAATGTAGCATTCAACCATCTGGTGATTCCTGAAGAGCCAATCAGTGTCAAGAATGCAGCTTTAAGTTATAGGGCATCAACATGGTCGCAGGGCTGGAGCTAAAACAAAGTATTCATACATATACGAATTTTGCATAAATAAATGAAATAACAAGACAAAAATGACTCAAATCCGGCAACTGTGAGGCAGGCCCACACGAGTCGAAACAGATGACTTTTGTTCATGTCGTTTTTGTACAACAGTTTCACATTAGTTAGAAGTGATAAAAAATACCATTTATATCCAGTGCTTATAACACTTACGAAACAACATCTGTGAGTGTGTGTTTTTGTACTATGAGCAAAATCAAGTTTCAGTCCTAAAGAACAGTCCTTTGTTCTCCGCCAGCCTGCAGAATATTATTTTGGCATGGTCATAAAATTTATAAAAAGAAATTAACCCACTAGACTAAATGTTTGCCTTTGTGCAAAAATAATTACATAAAATACAATGCTAGCAATACAGCATTCTACCTATGCAACAAAAAACCATGAATAAACAGAGAGAAAGAAACAAGCTGTAGAGTGGAGAGAGATTTAAAACAGGAGAAACCTGTAGGAAATTAATAAATAGTCATTCTTTAGGAAAGAATGGGTACCTCTCCTCCAAGCTACATGTATTAGAGCAGATCAAATTCCCAAGCAATCTTAACAAAGGATTTTCTTTCAGTACCTTTACTAGATAAAGAGGGCGCTCACCAGCTAATGACATATTAGATGCCTTTATTGTCTTGAGTAGGCCAGTTTTATTGCTTTAGCTGGAGATGTGAGGACACTATTCAGGAAAATATTAAAGTTATGGCTACAAAACATGATGACGGTGTTGGTATGTCAGACTAATATTTTGCCTTGCAAACCAAATTTGCCTGTGCATGTTGAATTGTCTGTTTTTACATTGAAAACTTCCACATTCTGACTACTTCCACATTCAGCAATCATTTGAAAACTGCAATGGCATTGTTAATTTTCCTAGCTAATTCTTCATTGTAACATGATAGCATGACGATACTCTCGTGCTGATCTTGTTTCCGCTGAACTGACTACAGACTAAATAAAGCATCTCTTGTATGCTCATCAGAATTCCCTTTTACTGGCTATAAGAGTGAAAAGAGCTCCCTGCCATCATCAGCAGAGGAAGTTCTGTGCACATCCTGGCTGGTACATCTCATGATTTCACTAGGAATTGGAGCATGCCCGCAAATTCTCATTTGTTGGTTTGCTATCTTTTACAAGCATACAAAGTGCAAAATGCTTTTGCAAAGCCTTCCCTCTCTTTCCCCTGAGCAAAACTAGTGAGAGGCGAGATTGCTTTTCCAGCCTTACGGATGGGGCCTGTAGAACCCTCACAGAGCCTCACTTCACACAACCAGCAGTGTTTTTGAAGAATGTTTGAAATGGTATATTTGATCAGTACCTCCACTTTGATTTATACCTAACATATCTCTGCTGATACTGCAAAATTTTAATATTGATAGTTTTTACTGGCACACAGAAAATTGCATACAACTATTTCAGTACCTGAACCACTGTAATGTGGCTCCCCTGCCATTAGTGTAGGTGTTAAGTGGGAATTTATTCAGCTAACTTGCATAAGTAAATTGGCATTTTGTCACATATATCTTTCTGGACCAGTTATGGCTATTGGTAGAGAAGATAATATTATTATTTATTTAATGAATTTTTTATCCCACCTATCTACTACCTAATGGAGCACCCAAGATGGTATAGTGAATCTTCCTATGATTCTATTTAAGGAGAGCCTGATTCAAGGTCTATTGTTACTACCAGTTCTAATCCTAAACCTTTCAGAGCTGGTACCATTGTTTTGAAAGGAATTTATTGATGGAGTGACAAAGTGTTGCTATACCTAGATTTTCATGCTGCATAAAACTGATCAAAACCAATTTTCTGGGTCAAACCCTGACGTCCACCAAGTCTTGATTTGGACCAACAAATATTGTATATTAAGACCTAGTTTAATTAACTTGGGAATGTATAATTTGCCCTCATTCTCCCTAGAAATCAGCTTTACACCTAATGTAATATATTAAATAAATAAGTCTTAAATTTCTGCACTGTCTCTGATATAAAGATTCTAAAACAATTCAAAAATATTGATCAAGTTTCATAGTATGTGTCAGTTATAGCAATGTGCTGCTTCCCTTGCCCTGTTTTAGTGGGCGAGTAATGTAAAGCATTGAAATTCTTAATATTTTTCCTGTGTTTTGTGTTAGGGATATATTTGTATGATTGTAACCGAGACAAAAAAGTTACTTACAAAGAGATAATTCAGGATTTATCATGTTGGGAAACTAAATGTTAAAAGTTAGCTGAGATTAAGATTTTTATGACTTTTTCTAAGATGCATTTCTAAGATATGCTACATGATGACCATCAAAGGGCATCTTAAATGAATATTGGAATGGCAACATTTAGAGTATATGGCTGGATACTCTAGAGCAGGGCTGTCCAAATTCCAGGCTGGATCCAGCACTTGGAAATAGTTCTCTACCACGTGAGAAGCGCTTATAGTTCTGCTGTGCTTCTGCCACTACCCTTGTTTCTAGGACACTCTGGGCAGTCTTGTTTCAAGGACACTCTGGGCAGTCACATCTGCCTCAATATCCTGTCTCAAAGCCTTTTGGGTCTACTGGCAAAAGATACAACTGCCAAGAGCATTCTTGGCATGCCTGGATCCAAGAGTTTGGATGCCTGGAGCAGCAGCAGCATGGCAAAATTGTAAGCACTGGCTGGGATGCCAGTGTGTGCTGCTGTACAGCAGTCTCCAAACTCTGCAGAGCGGTCTCCAGTTTGAAGAAACAGCTTTAGAGCAGAGATGTCAAACACATTTCATACATGGGGCAAAGTCAGCATTCATGGTGTCTCCTGAGAACTGAAAGTGACATCATTAAGCAGACAGTGACACCTTAAACGGATGATGGCCAAAATAAGTGCTTGTTTTTTCATATAGAAACACATTTGTTGAAAATGACAGAAGAGAAAATGTGCAAATCTTATTCATATTTTCTTGGTATGAGAGAGCCCAATTATCAAGTTGGGAGAGCCCAATTATAAAAAGGACTGGATAAATTGCTTCCAGGGCCAAATTCAACCTGAAGGCCTTATGCTACACATCCCTGCTCTAGAGCACCTTTTCGGGAGCGTCCAATGGTTTTGTCCATATAAGTTTAATTCTCTAATTAGGCTTCTATGCCTTACCGTAAACAGCTTTGGAAATGCGCCTTAATTTTACAATTGGTTTGCCATGCCTTATAAAAGGAGAGAGTGCAGGGGGCTGCTGATCATAAAACATATCCAAGTTACCCCGGAAATGTTACTAATCATGATTTTTGGGTTCATATTCCCAACCAATGAATAAAAACAGACACATGGTACAGAGCAAATACAGAAGTGTTTTTGCATATCAAAGTTTTGCAATAGATATATAAATTCATTTCTGTCTTGAATACCCTCCTACTTTAAGATACACACAGGCTGGGGGGGAGGAAGGGTTCATTATGAAGAAGTCAATGATGAACTAGATTCTAGAACTTAATGCCACCAAAACAGAATTTTTTTAAAAAATTGTTCTTTTTGAATGTGGACCCCTGACATTCTGGAATGAATACCTTAATTAAGAGACAATGTGGTTAAGACTAAATGTAAAGGTTTAAAAACAAAGGGTCAGAGAATAGATTTGGAGGTGGCCTTCCATTTTTAAGACAGATTTGTCTGTAGCTGGTGATCGCTCTTTTGTGCTTACTTAATATTTTGTACTGATGATACATCGAGAGGCAGAAGCAGTTGGGCAAGTGCATTGTGGCAATCGTTCAATATTTTAAGAACTTCCTGTCTCCAGATTCCTGAGTACATTACAATTTTCTGGAAAAATTAGGTTTTTTTTAAGATATATACTTTTAAGATGCCAAAAGATTGTCTAAGACTTTACAGTGTCTCCCCTTAAGACTTTTTTTAAATGTTAAGATTTAAGAGTTATGAAAGTTTGGCACATCAGAAGATCAGCTATACATATGTGGAGAAAAAAAATGGAATTTAGAGACCTTGTTTGAAAAAGATGAGCTAAGACACACAGATGCACACACTTGAGGACGTGTTCTGTTTCATGATAGGAAATCTGCAGTAATTTTTTTGTTTTGTTTTTGTTTTCTAAAATAATTCAGAATAAAAACACATTCACAACCTGTAGGCTGGCACAGCATACCTGAGTGAGAATGTAAAACCCCATTTAAAACAGTAACTTAAACCTTTTTATCAGCATCCAGGAGGAGAAAAAAATAGACAAAAAAGGTAAGACTTGTAAGACAGCTATTGATTCATATAAGTTTTCAAGTCCCAACGTCTGATACTTAATGTTTTCACCTAAATTAAAAAAAAGTTCATGAAAAATTAGAGAACAATCTGTGTCACACATTAAGAAACATTTAAGACCATTCTGCAGATGTAACTGTAGGAGCCACACATGCATGCAGGCTCATTTAAGAACTTTTTGTTCAAAAAACAAAACAAAAAAAACAAAAAAGTCAGAGTACTTTAATTCCACAAACATCCTCAGTTGGCAGCCACAGCCTCATGGGCTTCATTTTCACTGCTATAGTCTGATTTGGGGTCATCCTCAAAGTCCTCGTACATTTCCATTTCATCCTCCCCGTTCATCATTTCGTTTCCAGCAAGACTCCCGCTGTCCGTCTTCATGCCGTAAGTGCTCTGAATGACAGGGATGCTGGGCTCAGGGCTAGCAGAGGTGCTGGAGCAATCGGATGTCATCTGAGGGGATGGCGTAGTAGTTGCCATTGTAATAGCACCTGGATAGACCACGCCTGTTCCTGTTGTGATTGGAATCTGAGGCTGTTGCCTGCAAGGAAACACAAAGGTGAGATTTACTGGTGTTTATGTTGGAGAACATATCACTCATTTGACAGGAGATGCAGCAGTGATCTTTCTGCTTTTTGTTTCTATACTGCCAACTTATATGGGGATTGAGTCCTATTTCTATTTTTGGAAAACAGCATGAAAATGCTTTGTATCTTATTCAAATAGCCTATTCACAACATGACCAGTGCAAAAAAGAGAGAATACAATCCAATCCTTGACTACTCAGAAGTAAGTCCCATTGTATTCAGTGGTGCTTACTCTCAGGAAATAGTGCATAGGGTTGCAGTCTCAATCAGTACTACCCTTCACGAAACAGAACCACTTTAAGCTCATCAGAGGAATCACTATCACTATTCACTATCTGAAGTTTAGAGGATATCCATCAAGGTTGAAGACTTACTAATAGTGGCCCTACATGAAATGTGAAGTTTAGCAATAGGTCTATAAAGTTTATATTCAGAGACTGAATGAATATATTAGTTAAGAAAAGTTTGGTAAATTCATTACAGATGTTATTAACTGGATGATGTCATCAATACTCGTGTGGGGTTGTGGTCCAGGGAAAAAGCCCTGATTGAGCACGTCTCTTATGTTCTCTGAAAGCTGCATAACTTAAGCCTCTGCCTAACTGAGGGTTCAATCCTATCCAACTTTCCGGCACCAACGCAGCTGCAATGCAGCCTTAAGGGAATGAGGCCTCTGTGATTGTTCTCTTCCCTCCACAGTATGCTGCACATGCTCACATTGTTACTAAAAAATAAGATGGCTTATACTTCCCTGATAGTCTCTCTGAGGGCACAATCCTAACCAACTTTCCAACAGGGCAGTGACAGAGGACAATGAAACTCTTAGGTAAGGAACAAACATTGCCTTACCTTGAGGAGTCCTTCATGACTACCCCCTAACTGCAGGATCCAGCACATGCCCCACTGGTACATCTATGGCAGTGCTGGAAAGTTGATTAGGACTGTGACCTTAGTACGCTAAAATAATATCTAAAGAAGAACAATTAGTTTCTGGAATGGAAAATATAATTTAAGCCCAAAGTCAGGAGATGTACTGCATTCTAATTCCGTAGTTCCACACTTCAACTTTTCTGATAATGTCTAGTGATTTGGGAATATCAGTAAAACATTCTGTGAGACTGAAATATTCTCATAAAAGCTACCTTTTAAAAACACAAGCTATATCCATTTATTCTCTAGTATAGTGATGGACACATTTTTATAAAGTATGATATTACTTAATAAAAATGTGTGCAGCACTATAAACACCAATCCACAACAAGCGGACACCATCTCACATGGTGCAAACGCTGAAGAAGTTACCTAATATGCTTTGTACGATTAGGCTGTTTTCATTTTCTGAGTCTCAAATTTCCTATTGGATCTGTGAACTTTTCAGTGTATGTGATCCAGTGGCTTGCTTTTACTTTGACAAAATCACATAATACGTATATACATGCATGCACGCACACATGTGCACACACACAACATTTCCTTAAAGAACTACACTAATCAGAATTTTTCTCTTTCCTCCCCAGCAAGACCTGTTCTGTCTTGGACTAATCTGGCTACAGTAGTTATGCCCTTAAGCAAAGAGGTATGTGGCTGACTGCTTTGAAACTCTATGCTAAACAGTTTCCTTGCTGCCTAAAGTCAGCCAACTGTGTTCTAGACAGGCCCACTGCCTCATCATATTTCAAGATATCTAACCCTCGTCCTATTTCCCGATATCAAAACCTGATTTAGACAAAAACCCAAACGGCTGCAGGCTGCACCACAAAATAATTGACTGCAACGGGAGCCTTACATGCCAAGCCATAAACAAGGCACAGGACCAAGCAGTCAGGGTCAATTATCTGGTTGTGAAGCCCACAATAAAAGAAGACTATTGTGATTAAAGAAATAAACAGAACATTGAGAATTTAGAAGGGCTGGCAAGGAAAGTTTCTTTTTTAAATTGCCAGAAACGCTGCACGCAGGCAGTAAGCACCAGAGTCTGCTGATTTTTAGAAGACAATAAGGGAGATAAATCGGCTGAGACAACACTTTTAAGCAATGCATTATGTTTAAAAGTGCAAGAAGAGACTTATTCAAAGATTCCTTGAATACCACGTTAGTGGTATTTACTACTTAGTAATATAACTGGTATCATTCATGTCAACCAGGTGTTGGGTTCTCTCTTCAGAACTTCAAATTTCTAAGAAACTCACTTGGAAAACAGATATTGCAGTCCTGAAAAATCCACTTGCCCCCTACTGCAACTACTACATAAAGATTTTCCACATGATCAGCTTTTTTCTTTCTCCATACAAGATAATGCTTCTGCTGTGTTATTGGGGACAACAAGGACTTTTACTGAGTTAAAAAGTGTAATACTATAAAACAAGACAATGTACAATATAATTTCTAATGTTAGATTGATAATTCTGTACGAAACAGGCTGGTGATGTGATCATTACTGTGTCTTTCCTTGTTTCTGAATTAAACCCAATACCAGAAGCCAAAAAGAAGGGCTTTTTAAGGGAAAGGGAAGCAAAGGTTTGGTAGCAGCATGCCTTGGAATACAGATTGCTAGAAACCAATCAGAAAATAGCTAATTGCCTATAGCCGCAATCCAGAAGTGCACTTGGGATGCCCTATCTATCATTGGGGTGGCCCAAGTCCAAGATGGGGTAGCCCAGTTATGCCAGAAAAGGCTTGGGGCATCCTATGGTCTGCCCCAAGACAGATGGACCTGGGGGTGGCCTAGCTGGGCCAGCGTAGGTATTTCAGGAGAGGTATTTTGAGGGCATGCTCAGCATTGCCTAGAACAAAGCAGTTATGCTATATCCAGAGCCTATTTCCCAGGCAGAAACTCCCTCTTCCAGCTCCTCAGAGTTATAAAACCTCCAGGAGAAGGTACAGTAATCAGTAGACCCATAGGGGTCCATGATAAGGCAGAGTAAGAATGGCAGTATTGACCAAAAATCTAAGTTCTTGGCCAGCCTATCTGCAACCCCTGCCTCTCAACCTCAGGCTATGGCACAACTACAGCAGCTCACTAACCTGGGGATACAGCGGGCCACTCCAACAAGCCCTTGTATTCACTGAAGACTCTACTGGCATCTCAGCAGGGACTCTTTACAAGGAAGGCACCACAGCTGTTCCTTGTTCAGTGTGATCTGAAGGGGGTCTCCTTGGGAGCAAGCCCTCCCCAGGTACCACTGACTTGGTGCCAACTGAGCATACCCAGGCTTGCTGATTCTCTGGATCCAGAATAACTTTCTCCTCTGGATTCAGAATAGTTGGGGCAGCCCAGCTAGGGCACTCCTCACTGATTGTACCCTAAGTGTCCTTCCTATATGTCTTACAGGCTTCACAGAAACACCTAGCAGGCCACGTGATTTTGGACAAGCTGGTCAGATCCAGGAAGTCCTGTAGATACCACCAGTGATGGTCACAAAAGGGTAAATATTTCATATTTAATGTATGGGTTAGAATAGATTAAGGAATCCAAGACTGAAGTTAGTTCCAAAGGGAGAAAATTTTAGAAAACTACTGGAGTTCACACCTGTTATACTGAAAATGACTTAAAATGCATACCCTACGGTAAAAAATTGCCTCATCTCCTGTCTTCGAGATCTCATCAGCTGCTTATATTCTCCAATACGTAGCTTCTTGCCATCAACAATGCAGGTACGTTTTGGTCGAGGTTTATATTTGTAATTGGGGTACTTCTCTAAGTGAATTTTACTTAGCCGTGCTTGCTCTTCGTAGTAAGGTTGTTTCTCTTGGTTAGACATGGATTTCCAGCGTGAACCTGCATAGAAAAAGATGTCAGTGAGCTTTCAAAGTATATTTATTAGCTAATGCCATTAAAATCTAAACGTTGCTTTCTGCCACATTTCACCTTAACATGTTGATTACATAAAAACTAATTGGAACTAAGAATCTGAAACCCACTATTAGGAGCCAGTGATGTGTTTGTTGCTGTCTTTCAGCTCCTCAGACTATTCCATTGAATTTGTACATTGAATTTGGGACACTGGTTGAAAATCACTGATCTAGTGTAACTCTGTGAACATAGCCACCCCACCAGGATGCATGGTGCAACCTGCGGGGAAGCAGTCCAGAAGGTTTTCTCTAGGTAAAGAAATATTTGTTCCTTTGTCTAGGGATAAGCCCTTGTTACTCCTTGGTGACAACTGAATGCTGGAAGAGGAGGAGGAGGCGAATATTGCACCATCCCATCTCACTCCACTGATTTATTGACACCAGGTGGAAGTAGCCCAGCTACACTGAATGGTCTATCATGTTTTGCAATAGCCATAAAGCATGCTGTGCCACTGGAATGCAAGTTCTTGCAAAACAATAGGATTGGAGTGTAAGAATGGAGTGTATGTACATGCATACATGGGAGTAAATAATTTGAGCCCAATAAAGCTTACTCCGAAATAGATGTGCATAGGATTGCACTGAAAATTCAGGTTTGGGCCACAGACATTCTATAATACATCAAAAACTTTTCACATTGCTCATGAATACATTGCTAGTGAGGTTATCTTGTAAATTTATGATATTGAATATCTCAGTTTGAAATAGACATGTACACCTTGCCTCTTTACACTATTAGGGATTATCTTTCAGCCATCTCAGACTGCAATTCTATCCACATTTTTCTGGGAGTAAGCTCCTTTGTCTAAAGTGGGACTTACTTCTGAGTAGACAAACACAGGATTGGGCTCTAAGTGTCTTTAATGTGGATATCCACTGTTGTAACTTTGGTTTACTGTTGGTTCCCTGATCCTTGCAAATCTTATTAAACATTATAGAAATCCAGTCAGATACAATAAGTATACTGAGCTGCACTTAGTTTTATTTGATATATTGTGGAAACCACATTTGCAGTTTTCTGCACTACTTTAATTACTATAAACATTTATCACAAACTTCACTAATAAAAGAAAAAAGCATAGTTTACATAGAAATAAGTATTCAGATCTCTTCTGTTGTTTATTGAGAGCTACCTAAACAGTGGAGAATGACAATTTAAAAAAAAAATTAAAGAAGGCTTTAAATTAAAGAAGGCTTTCAGCTGGATAGAACTATTACAGCTGCGGTAAACGTGGGTGGAAGCTATTCTTTTACCACGAGCTCTTATACATCAACAAATGGAAAACTTGTATAAATATTATCCAGAGTCAGAAATGCTCTGTTGTCAGTTCTAATATTTCAGACTTCCTTTTTGTCATTGTCCTGGAAAATGTGTACAGATATTATATGTAAATTGATTCTCTTCTCTGGTGGTGGAGCAACTCCTGGCAGGTTATACCCCTTGTTTAACAAACAGACATTTGCTGGCACTTCTGAAATATTTATACTGAATGTTTACATTTTAATGAATACTGTTACTATACTCCTAATAGGTTTTTTCTTTAAAGAATGCACACAAATAATATAGATTCCCTATAGCTGCCAACCTTGGAACAGAGTAGGTTTTATACAAAACTGAAAGGCTATTCATATAAACTTACTAAAAATGTTAGACAAATATGTGAATTTCTATGAAAACACTGCAAGTTAAGAACAGAGTTATGTTGGTTCTGTGGCCACTTTAACCTCTGAAAGGAAAAAAAAGCAGGTAAGAGGATCAGCTTTGTTAAAATGGATTTTGAAAATTCAGACTTGTTTGTGGCTGTTTGTTACGGGTAGCACTGAAAATGTGTTTTTCACTTCAGACTTCATTTTTATTTTTATTTCCAGAGAAAATATTACTTTAAACATTTTGCCTCTCATTCTCACACATGTGTTTAATTCTCTTAACAGGTCTTTAATTCTAATCCTGGGGTGGAAGGAAAGAAGCACCTTACTTTTTTTTTTTTTTTTGAAAGAATTAGACTATGGAACTTAAACGTAAACCACTCTCTTCAGTTTTACTAATCTTACAAATGATTGCTTTCCAACCCTCTTAATTTATATTCAAAGTCACAAAGCAGTCACTGATTTATGGTTTTGTACTTACCAAGAATTTTGCTAATATTGGAGTTGTGCATGTCAGGAAAAGCTTGTAGAATTTTTCTGCGTTCATCCTTTGCCCAAACCATGAAAGCATTCATTGGTCGTTTGATATGTGGCTCACTGCTGCTTCGGCCCCGGGCATCCCTGTAGACTCGAGCTTCAGCCACAGTGGCACCTCCTGTTGGCCAACAATAATACTGCTGTAGTTTAGCTGCAGAGCCATTCATTGCTTTACTTCCTGTAATATTGGGCAGGAAGAAACAAGATGGATGCAAACATTATTACATTATCTGGATAATGGAACAACTACTTATGCCCTGTTTGTTTCAGAGTTTCCCTTCCTGCTTCCACATCTATGAGACTAACAGCACAATCCTTTGTCTACTCAAAAGTAAGCCCCATTGTATTCAGTGGGTCTTATTCCTAGGAAAGTGTCTTTAGGACTGCAGCCTAAGAAATCCTAAAATCAATCATTCCTGTTTAACCACTGATGTTATACCTTTAGAAAATATAATATCAAAAACATTCTATGATCAGAACATGAAATGGAGAAAGTTTTAAGTTTCCAAAGTTAAGTTTCCAAAGTTAACCAAAGTTAAGATCAGGACGATGGCTGCAATCGTGAAGTGCAGTTAGGCTAGCCTATCTTCAGTGGGCTGGCTCATTCCATGATAAGCCAACCTAGCTACACCAGAGAAGGCTTGGGTTGGCATAAGTCTACTTAGGTTGGCCCAAAACAAGTGGACCTGGGCCAGCTTAGCAGGGGTAGCCAACGCAGTTCAGCAGGCGTGTCTTGAGGGCATGTGGGGCATGGCTTGGTACAATGCCATTAGGCTGTATCCAGAGCCTATTTCTAGGGCAAACATCGCCCCTCACAGCTCCTCAGAGTTAGGCCACTTCAGGAACAGGCAAAAATGTAAGCAGACCCAAAGGGGCCCATGATAAGCCAGAGTAAAAGTGGGAGCAAAATAAAAAGTTCTAAGTTTTAGGCTAGCTTAATTACCACTCTGTCTCTCAACCTCAGGATACAGCACAACTACACCAGCCCAGCCCAACTATGGCACAACTATAACAGCCCAGTGAGGATGCTGCCCTTGTGCTTCTGCCTCTTCAGCAGCAGTTATGCCAGCTAGAGGCCTCCTAGCCCTGTGGATTTGGCCTGTCAGCTCAGGATATGGCCTACTTAGGCCATTTTCCCTGAGCCATTTTTCTGGCCTAAAGTCAGGATTTCACCCAAGTCAGGATTTCTTTGATACAGGTGTGCAGGTAAGTAGAAAAAGAAATTCTTCAAAACTCATGCTTTTGTTAGACAGTTTATAAGACTGTCTAATACATGGAAAGCAAAGGAAAACCAAAAGTTAACCTACATGTTTTATTAATGTTCCATTAGTTATACCTCTCTTATATTGTTCTTTCATCCAGCTGCAATACAACCCAAGCAGTTTGGATATCACCCAATATATCTGAATAAATTAGGCTGTACTGCATAGATGTCAGAGTCTTCCGTGATCAACAATCTAAATTCACATTTCTTCCACTGAAATTCCCAGTTACAGGAATTCACACCAACCATGATGCTTCACATTGTCTGATCAATACATTCAAGATTTCCTTCTTTGCCTATGATATATTGTGAGGAATCCGCACCTTATTTAGATATGTGGGATGCTTTTCTTCAAAGTTACCCCATCACATGCAAGTTACCCCATTTTCCATGCAGACTAATGTGAGAACAAAACTGGTAGTAATGAGCATCATGTGATGGATTTAAGTTCTGACTGTAGTAGCTTTGCATGTGTTGGTTGAATTATTTTGGAATCATTCTTGATATACTCTTGAAATATTAGGCTACATTTGTACAATAAAAAGTGACATGAATAATTTTTAAACTTGATGTGCATCAAAACAACAAAGGCTATCGCTCACATGCAACAATTATGAAAGGAGTAAGAAGAAAATGAACTCTATTTTCACATATCTCCCTACCAATTCAAATACATATATGATAAATTTTCAGTGTCTTTGAAATGACATAGCTTGATGAAACCTAAACTAGTGCAAATCAGTAAAGCTGTGTTGACTTCACAGAGGAGGGATGATTTACATCAGCCTTGGATCTGAATCTATATTTTAAATTACGTAGAATCTCAACTCCGTCAAATTGCTGTAACACCCCCTTGCCCAGTATTTTAAGGTACACAATAATTATTTTGTTCTGTGTAGGCAATTCATTTTTATGGATAAAATCTTAGGACAGAGGATGCATAACTAATATGCTACCTTTTTCCCACTGTGCCCACAGTACATTAATTTCATTTAAAATGCACTGACCATACAGGATAAATTGATTTCACTTTATATGGTGTTGACAGCCATGTTTATTGTGCAGTGAAATGTAGTGTAGCTTCAAGCTGACAATATCCATCAACGTAGGGCAATATGCTGACTGCTAGGCCAGATGAAGACATACATTACCCTGGAAGCAAAACACTTATTTAGATGTGACACTGTCTTCTCCTGAGGATCACCAAAGTAATTTATGAAGCCCTCAATACCATTAGTTTAGAACTGACACCAGTTCCGCAATTGCATGCAGATAAAAGACGACAGGTCTGCTGCAAATGTCAGAAGCAGAAGTATTTTAATGGTACTCTAAGTTTAACTACTTTGTCATGGCTATTCAGCATTTACCAGCTGTAACTATTACTGCAGCCTCTCCATCATAGCAGTGAAAAGATTGTGATGCACTTGGCATTTGATCCAAAACCAGCAGGGTCAAACTAGAGTCTTGCTACAGAGATTTAGAAATGTTTAAGCCAGAGTTCTGCATATACAGTTTCTTGCAAGATCTTCTTACAATATTATTGACAACACATTTTGTTGTTTTGGGGGAGCAGAATCACAAAACTCTGGTACATATTCATTTCTAAAGTCTAGATTGTGTAATAAAAATATAGTCTGAACAATACAGAACACACTGGCCTTTCACCATGATTGCTTGTGACCATGCTACCATGATTGCATAATTCTCCTTATCACACAGATCACTGTTTTTCACTCACTGGAAACTTGGGGATCCCTAAGACCATCATAAGGAGTGGAAAGGTAACCAAATTGTTTGAGAACCACTGACTACCTTTGCTGCAAAAGTCCTGGTGATGCAAGCAGCTTAGGATTGGCCACCTGTAGGGTGATGATGGGGGAGTCATGAAAACTCCTGGATGTCAACATTTACCACCAACTGCATGTGCGGTATGTAATTGAAACCAACTATAGGTTTTTCTGGAGAAATTATAACTTTTTAGACTTTTTTTAATCCCAAAGTTCATTTGTTAAGAAGCAATTCTTAATTAGAGTCATATATTATTAAAACATCATGAACTGTATATCCATCTACCCTGAGCAAGCCTCCACTTGCAGGTTTTGGAAAAGAATCTAGTAAAACCTTGAAGTGCTCTACTTGATCTCTTAGTGAATATTTGTGCTTCGGCCCAAGGGCTGCCACAAAAGAATTTATGTTAAATAAGCTTCTGCAAACAATTAACAGTCGCACAACATTCCTGTGCACCTAAGCATCTTGCCATTCCAGGAGGATGTTCAACATACTGTAAATTTCAAAGAAACTCCTGTTTATAACTTTTATTATTCAAGAGATCAAAACTTATTATTCACTCAGGCTATGAACTAAAAATCCACAGGTGTGAGATGCATGCTTCTTGCAAGCTGAAACATATAACAATAAGAGTTATCTTGGACTACAAATCATTTCTAACCTAGTTTAACATGTCAGTCAAATGGTAAGCTTTTTTAAATTAAAAAAAATCTGCTTATGGACTCTCCACAAATTTTACCAGTATATTCTTTTCCTGAGCTGCCAATTAGAATAGCAAACTATCTAGAAAACACAGGCCATTAGAAGGGGAATATACCTAGTAGGAGGTAGCTACTACAATACAAAGCTAAAAGGAGGCAGAGATATTGGTTGTGCGTAAAAGAACAAGGAAGGTTCCTAATGGTAGATAAAATAGATTTTATGGGACTCCCAGTGATGCTTAGAGGACCCCAGCTGGAGTCCTTAACAAAAATTCCTTTCCAAATACTATGTGGAAAATGCACTAGCTGGAGACAAAATAAAACACTTGTTTGTCTTTAATGACTAACAGGCCATTTGCAAGTGTACTGTTTATAATGCGGTCAAAAGAAGCGGACTTTGACTTCCGGAATTCAGAATCTGGTTACCATTCAGAATCACTGTAAAACTAGTAATATTTGGCTGTGCAAATGGTTTGGAAGCCTGCTTTACAGTTCAGGAAACCTGGACTGCCAGCAAAAAATGTTAAGTAACTTAGTATTCCACTTCACTCTCTTGGTCACCAGGCCTTGGATGTAACGTTGCTGAATATAAGCCATAAAAGGCCTGGAAGAAAAAGGGCTGCAGTTCAGCCCTTTTTGGACAGTAATATCACAATTCTACACACAATCTTACTAAGGGCGCAATCCAGAGTAACTATGGGGAGTCTTTGCTCCGGTGTAAGAACAATTTGCTCTGGATTGCAATATGAATTTCCCATAGATTTTCACTAGGTTGTGCAGTAACTACGGGTACACGTAATGTCTCTTATGTGCTCCCGTAGTTACTCTGGATTGTAGGGTAAGTTGACTGAAACTTGCTTCTAAGCAAGAGCACTTGGAATAAATTTTTAACACTCTGATCTGAAACACTTGTTTTTAGAAATAAGTCTCATTGGTTTCACCAGAACATCCTGTTCAGTAACCCTAAAGCTTACTCCTGTCTCAAACTACTGACTACTTATACGAGACAAAACAATGAAGCCAGTATAAAAGGAAAATGTTGTGCATAGCCTTTCTGAGAGTGTACAGATAAGAAAAATAGACAAATGTGAAGGATTGATTCTTTAAAAAATCATTTTCTCTTCCATATCAATTTTGTTTGGGTAGCAACCAACCTAACTTGTGCTGGACTGAACTGCTGCTGCACTACCACAGGGAAGGAAAATTTTCCCCTTCCCATGAATAAGACAGAATAGCCCTCATGGGTCTTCTTGGATTTGGGCCACCTCTGGAGGTACAAATGGAAGTATGCTTGGATCTGGCATAACTGCTGGTCCAAGCCCTGCCTCCCATCCTCTGACTACCCACACCTACCCAAAAACTACACCCTCCCACCTTTTTCCTACTCTCCCCCCACCCTCCCCAAGCAACTCACCCATTAGCCCTATACTGTAAAATGCATTACGACCCACGCAAGTCACGTGCACCAGCCCAACAGTGCTGTAGGACTGTGCACTCAATGATATTTCTGAGGACAGCATTTTGGATTTTAAAGAGACTATAGGAACATAACCAGCTTTTCAAAATCTTCCAGCTTTTCAAAATCTTTACACAGATATTATGGAAGCATATTTTCAAGATTGCTTTCCTTGGCATTTAGCTTACTTTATACCGTTCTGCGAGTATAGCAGTAATGATAATAAATATGTACAACTTTTCAAGAAAATGTTCATTCCCTGCTGCCAGAAGCGATGACTGCACTGTGAGAAAGACTCCATCCAGAAGATAAAAACATTCTACAAGGTACCAGTAGAACAATTACTTTCCTATTAAGAGTTATTGTGGGGACAAAAAAGTTAAACAAGCTATGTAAGCTGCCTTGGGCATTTGTGTTAGCATGGGAAAGGAGAGATATAAATTCCTAAAATAGAATAATATAGCTAAATAAATTGTTCTCGGTTTCTAAAGGGCTCACTAACAATAATCTAAATTAAATCTAAATAAGGTGCAATCCTAAATACACTTTCCTGTGAGTAAGACCCATTGAACACAGTGGGGCTTACATTTTAGTAGACATGGTTAGGATTGGGCTCCAAATCTAATACAATTAATCTAAAATCTCACAATCTAATATAAATCTTGGCTGCTGCAAGTCAAGACAGAACATACCTTCTGTGCTTTATGCAGCGAACATGTAAAGCAGAAAGGACAGAGGAATATTCCTAAATACACCTGCCATTTATGCTTTTGCATAGAAATGCCAATGTAAAAATGGCATAGATGAAGAAAACACATTGTCGTGTGTAATAGCCTTTTTAACAAATTTGGATTCTTTATAAATCAGTCCCAAAAAGTACTTCTGGCAAAATGAGTGTCCCTGAAATCATAAATGTACTGGATCTGACAATATGGCACCACAGTTTCAAATGCCACACATATTAATTGGTAGCACAAAGGCCTTTTCTATTTTAAGTAAAGTCTTCTTCATCTGGGATTTGAAGAACTAACATTTTCAGGTGAGGAGCACTTTTGTTTAGACCTCAGAAAAGAGTATGAATCCATTCTACTATTTAAGCAGGCTGTAAAAATGTAATACCATGGATGCCAGAATGCACAAACTCAATCCAAGCAATGGAATGTATGCAGCAAAGGTGACACTGTACTATACGTGTAAGAAAATCAGCACTTGGTTGCAATGCTCTGAACAAACATTACAGAGAAGTCGTCTATTTTTCCTATTACAGACTCCATTCTTTAGAAACATCAACAAGAAGAACCAAAGGGAATTCCCTAAGGTCAGCTCTGAGGAAACATAAACCTCTAATTCAATAAACTCTGCTACTGCACTGAAAAAGCCCTTATTATTGCAGCATCCATATGGAGTCAATTGGACATTAATGACTAATCAATCCCTCCCTTTTCTATTCTACTTATAGTGTCACAAACCATGTTTAGATTAGACCATTTCCTGCTTAGGATCACTCAAGATGTCTTTTGTTCTTCCAGGGCTGCTCTGATGGAGGCGGCTTAAACAAACACACAGCCCAAGTGGTACAGGAGTTATAAACTGCCATATGTGAGCGAACAAAGGGGCCATACTAAAGCCTTTTGTGGTATTTGTTAATGTTTTTCATCTGAGCTTAAAAAGACCTAATGACTTTGTGGTGAGCTGATGCATGTGGCTCGTGGCTTTGTAAAATGAAGGAAATTCTAGCCACTTAGATTTCAGCATACATTTTCCACTGTTCCTGAAGCTCAGTTTTGATGGCAATGCATTCAGTGTTGTCACAGAACTATGTTTTACATGGGCCAAAGGGCTTTTTCTCTCCCCTCTTGTTCTTGTGAAATCTTCTGCCTGCAGAATTATCCAAGTCCAAACCATTTAAAAAGCCAAAATATAAAGGCCTTCTTCCTGTACGTTAAAGAAAAAAAGTATTTTGAACATGGCACATCTTCAAGTGTTTGTTACTGTCTGTAAATACTGAAACTGGTTAAAATAGGTATTTTTTGCCTCACCATGATCGACTTTCTTGCCTTTTGAAGCCTCCTTACTTGTCTTTTTTCCAAAGCCCTGGAAAAAGCCATGCTGCTCTAAGGGTGACACTGGAGACCCCAATTATCATATGGGCTTGGATAAAGAGCTTCTATGAGCTGTATCCAGTCTTCTGTTTGACAGCTCCCCACTAACATTTAGGGCCAGGTTGTGTTATTGGGGATACCAATTACTGCCATAGTAACTCCTCAATAAAAGCTATCTGCAACTGTGGAACTCTGGCCTTAAAGAATTAAGAACTAAAATATTCCTATTAAGCTCCCAGTAAGGACTAAATAAATTTTTACCAGTGTAAGGAATACAATTGCTATGATTTTAGAAGTTAACAGCCTGAAGTTCTACCACTGATATTGCAGCCCCACCATTGGTGCTGGGTGCGTAAATGGCACTGGCAGGAAGGCCTACCCCACTCCATTGGCACCATAATCAATCCCAGCTGCTGGTGGAGAGCTAGTAAGCACTGAGTGGCATGGGAAGGGTGGTAAAAGGCCATGGGAGAGGCATTTCTGGGTAGAAGGAAAGCATGGAGAATAAAACAAGGAGTGGAACTGATAGGGGCCTCATCCAATGAATCCTATCCCACATGTTGGACTCAATAGGTGGCACAGACTCAAGAAGCCCCATTGACCAGGCTATGCCTTTACTGTGGGTAAGGGTATCAATACCCCTTACTCCAAAGATACCTTCAACCAGCTCAGTTCAGTCACAGGACACAGCACTGTTAGGAGTAGATGCTCCTGTGCTGGATAGGATTGGGTCGTAAACATGGGATAGGCAGAACAGAGGCCTCAAGGTCGGTTTCCTTCAAATTGCAGATTTCTATTTTAGAAATAGAGGTTTATTTATCAGAAGTAAAGGGTCTATTCAGAACGCATTTGCCAAGGCGCAGCTTTTCAGTATTGCTTCTGGAAATACATCTCTGTCTTCAGATGACTTTTTCTGTTTCCTGATATCCATCTTTCCTTTCACAACTGTCATAGCAACTCTCCCAAATATTTATCCTTGACAGTTACTGGCTACAAGATACATTCTTTCCCCAGTATTTTATGAAGCACTGTCACTAAAGTAGATGATGCTTTGTCATGCATGTACTTCCTGCTGTTTACACCTCAGCAGAGTATGATGTTAAACAAGTTACCTCACAGTTTTGGATTCTGCTGGCAGCCTGCCACAATTCATTGGCCTACACTGAATGCTGTCTGTTTCTCTCTCTCTCTCTCTCTCTCCTGACAGGTCAAAAGCTGACCCTTTTTGTCTTGAAAGGGAACTGTTTTTGCAAGTGGAACGTTGCTCTTCACACTTCCACAGAAGCTAGAAGGTTGCCAGCCCTGACTGAAGCAACTGATGGAGATTTTTTTCCTCCTAATATGATATAATGTTGGAAATTCCTGGAAATCATGCTACAATAGGATTGCTTTCAGTATGCACTTGGGTATGGATGGCGATTCCTGGAGACCTTTGGCCAGTGCCGAAGAACATAACAGAAGCTTCTGCTATGGTCCTCGCCAGGAATTTGTTGTCACAAATTCTCCAGTTGGAGAAGGGCAGCCAATCTGAAATGCTTCTTTCCCTGCTTTTATGTACCATAAGCACCAACTCTAAGTGATACTAGGGTTGCCATAATTCTCTTCCACAAAACTAGGACAGGACCCCCTGTCAAACCTGCCAGTATATGAATGCAATCCCCCAAAACTAGGACTGTCCTGGATTTCCAGGACATATAGCAACCCTGGATGATACAAGCATTCTAGACACACTTCTCTTGAAAAAGGCTTCTATGCTTTTTATGGATTTTTTTAAAATTTTGATGCAACTTCACTGCTCAAAGGAAATACCTGGCTGCAGTTGGAAAGGATCCTTCCATTATCAGGTCCCATTCGCAAGTTCTAACCAACAATGGAACAATACTTTTTTCCCAAATGAGCATTTATGTACAAGAAAACTGCAGAACTTTGCAGGTGAATATTTGTGTATCTCCTGTGTTATGCTTCCTCTTTTTATTAGAAGCTGGGTATGATAGAGCTGGACTGCAGTGGCTCAGTGGTTAAAAGCACTGTGCCTGTTGACGTGAAGATTGGCAGGTCAATGGTTCAAGACTTGCAAAATGGAGTGAGCTCTTGATAAATGACCAGCTCCTCCTTTGGTATTTAGTCATGCTAGCCACATGACCGTGGAGGCTTAGGAACGGGGTTGAGCATTGCATCCTAGTCAGTCACAACTGGCAGGGCAACCTGTGGGGGACATCTTTCCCCTTAGACCAGAACAAGGTTTTGCTGCTATAGCACAACTTGTGGAGTAACAGATGACCTCCAAGCACTAGTAAAATGCCCTTTTTGTTCCATGGGTATTCAGCAGCAATCTTACTTAGACCTGAAATAAACTCCTTGCAAAAGCAATTTCCAGAATGTTTTGTCTTCAGGCAGCTATACCCTTTTCCAGCTACAATTTAGTCTTGGCACAAGTAAGTGAGACATGGAACACCCAACCATCTGCTTCATCATCTTAACATACTGGTTTTTGATTAGGTGCAAAAATACAAATAAAGAAACTGCTCAGCTACACCTATCAATTCTGAGGTAAGCCTGATTCCCCATCCCTGCTCTTCAACTCACAATTTGAAGATTTCTTTAAGATGAACTAGCACTTTTCTCTCCTGAGAAGCCCCAGCCTTTGTTTCCATAACGTGGATACACTGAGGACGAACTAGGAATTGAGCTTTGGCTCATTTATCACATACTGCAGTCTCCCTGCCGCTCTGCCCCCCCCCCCCCATCTATACCAGACTGTAATGCCAGTCTGGTATAGATGGGGAAAACAATAACTTGGTGGATTTCGCACTGGGATAATTGGTTCAGTCAATCTGATTGCCTATTAATTTCTAACCAGCCATGATGCTCTCCAGGCAAGACAATTCCTAAAATAATACTTATCCATTTGCAAGATGAATTTGACTATTTTCCTCTACCCTACTAGAATACTAAAGTATACTTAGCCCTATTAGGAGAGGATAGCTGCAATCCTAAAGACAGTTTCCTGGGAGTAAGACCCATTGAATACAGTGAGGATTACTATTGAGTAGACATGTTTAGGATTGTGTTCTAAGTGGGAAACTGGAGCTACAATTTCTCTGACAATACACTGAAACAGAAACTGAAACATTCTGTTAGGTTCACAGTGCCACCATGAAAAAATGTCTCATTGTGTACACAGATATTATAAAACAATGTTTTATGCTCAAACGTAAAATGTTAAGAAACCATTTAGAACTTTTGACCCAGAGTGCAATCCTACGCGTGAAGAAGTAAGCCACATTGTGTTTAATGAACCTTACTTCCAGGGAAGAGTGCCCTTCTAACCCTTCTCCGCTTTCTTCCAAAAAAAGCACCTTTTAGCCAATGGATGCACTGTAGGAGCATCCTTTAGCCCAGTAGATCTCAAAGTGGTGGCTGGGAACTTCTAAAGGGATTGCGACTTAATTTCAGGGGGATCGTGAAAAGCTGAGCAACCCCATCTTCACTGGGCAAGGCCATCATGAAATGGGGCACTCAGGCTGCAATCCATACTTTCCTAGAAGTAAGTATCATTGAACACAGTGGGACATATTTCAAATTAGATGTGGAGGAGCTCTGCTGGCATCACAGTGATGTAATCTGTGGCCATGACATCAATTCCAGGTCAATGACAAAACTTCTGGGGGATCCCAGACAGATTTTCATTCTCAGAAGGGGGTTCTGGGCTGAAATGCTTGAGAACCACTGCTATACCCAATGGATGCAGCAGAGCTTGCTTGCAAAACTTAAGGAAAACATTGCGAAGCTCACTTTGTTTTCTGTTTGTGAATCCCCCTTGTTCCATCTCTCCCTCTCCCCCTCATATGGGAAACACAGTTTCTGGTCAACAGATCCTCTAAACAACTGGTGAAGAGAGAACCAGCAGAGGTGCATCAATCAGTGGATATTGATGAGGAAAAATTGATACATTGCAGAATTTTCATAACATTAGTCCAAGTCATTTGAATAGAGTTCCCAACACTGGTAGACGCTAGCTGTAATAATTACAGATGATTTTAAAACACATCTGTAGGCTGAAGCCTGTAAGTATTAGCAAATTATAAGAGGTCCAGACATTATTTTCTTATCATGTCCAAACTGTATGTACTGTATAAGAGCATTTAATTTTAATTTGCATTCAAGAACATAGCTTGTATTGATCAAAGGATACATATTTAAATCTTTTTTATATAGCCATGAAATTTGTCCAAACTTCTGTCTGGGAATTATACTACTAGAGCCAAACTGATTTTCCTTCATTATGTATAATAATATTTTTCACTATTAAAGAAAATGTTACAACCTGAATTCCGGTCAGTTGCCAAAGTACTGCTGTCATCCCTAACTGAACCAAAATATATATATAAACTTAGGTTGTTAAAAGCCATTTATGACCTTGGCAATTTTACCCTAAAAGCTTCTAATGCAAGACCCAGTATAGGTTTTCCAAGAACTGATGACCACAATCCTTTAACCACTTATTCCAGAAGCAGCTAGATGAGTTTACTGGAAGGAACCACTTGAGAGTTAAGACTTTTAACAGCAGGACAAACTTGGAAGATGACCTATTTAGTCACTCATCAACAGTATACAAATTTCTAATAGGACTGTCAACCAATTTAAAGGCTTTTAGTTGATTAGTGACATTGTTTTTAACTGATCAATCCAAGTAGCTAATTAAAATAAAAATTACACTGTGCACTTTTTGACCATTGAAATCAATGGGAACTTTTCCACTGGTCTAAATAGAATGAAGAATTCTATTTAGAATTCAAAGCAAGTAATATTTTCACAAAGCCAGTAAGTTTCCTCAAATAAACTCCACATCCTCCCATAGTGCTCTTCTTCAATTAAAAATCCACTGTCTTAATCTTGAAGTCTGATGAACTGTATATTCTTGCCCTCTCCTACTTATAGTTATGACAATATCTTATCTATATATATAAAAGAGAAAAGTCACTAACTGACTCACTCACTCACTCACTGACTGACTGACTCATCATCGCCCTGCCAAAACTGCTGGGTCTAGAAGTGTGAAATTTGGGGTGGGTGTGCCTTCCGTGAGGGAGGGGTGCACTAAGAACTGGTTTTCAGAAATTCCAACCGGAAGGGGGTGAAAAGGGGCGCAACGCGTTTTCCTCCCTATACTTTGCATTGAGAATTGCTGACTCAGCAAAATTCCGCCCCAACTGCTGGGCCTGAAGCATGGAATTCTGGGAGTTCCTTCTGTCACCTGAACTCCCACCAAGAACCATCTGGAGAAATTTAACCCTTCAGGGGCTGAAAAGGGGGCAACGTGTTTCTGTCCTATACTTAACATGGGAGACTGAATAACATCCAGCCAATATGGTGCTCAGTGCCTGGTGCACTGGGGGATGTTTTTCGGAGGAAGAGGTTGCACTGGCGAGGATGCATGTGCATGGGGGGAAATTGCGCATGGAGGAAAGTTGCGCATGGGAGGATGATGCGCATGGGGGGAAGTTGTGCATGGAGGAAGTTTCGCATGGGGGACTGATGCACATGGGGAAAGTTGTGCATGGGAGGATGATACGCACTGGAGGAAAGTTGTGCATGGGGTAAGTTGCGCATTGACGGATGATGCGCATGGGGGAAGTTGCGCATGGGGGAATGATGCGTATGGGGGATGATGTGTATGGGGGAAAGTTGCGCATGGGGGAAAGTTGCGCATGGGGGAAAGTTGCACATCAGCGGATGATGCAAATGGGGGAAAGTTGCGCAGGGGGGAAGTTGCACATGGGGAAAGTTGCGCATTGGCGGATGATGCACATGGGGGAAAGTTGCGCATGGGGAAAAGTTGCGCATCAGCGGATGATGCACATGGGGGAAAGTTGCGCAGGGGGAAGTTGCACATGGGGAAAGTTGCGCATCGGCGGATGATGCGCAAGGGGAAAAGTTGCGCGGGGGGAAAGTTGCGCATGGAGGGAAAGTTGCGCATCGGCGGATGATGCGCATGGGGAAAGTTGCACAAGAGGGGATGATGCACATGGGGAAGTTGCGCATGGGTGGAAGTTGCGCATGGGGGAAGTTGTGCATGGGGATGATGCGCATGAGGGAAATTGCGCATGGGGAAAAGTTGTGCATGGGGGTTGATGTGCATGAGGGAAAGTTGCGCGTGGGGGAAAGTTGCACATGGGGGAAAGTTGCACATGGGGGAAAGTTGCACATGTGTGGAAGTTGCGCATGGGTGGAAGTTGCACATGGGGGATGATGTGATGGGGAATGTTGAGCATGGGGGAAAATTGCACATGGGGATGATGCGCATGAGGGAAAGTTGCGCATGGGGAAAAGTTGCGCATGGGGGGAAGTTGCAGATGGGGGAAGTTGCGCATGGGAGGAAAGTTGCACATGGGGGGAAGTTGCGCATTAGCAGATGATGCGCATGGGGGGAAGTTGCGCACGAGGGGATAATGCGCATGGGGAAAGTTATGCATGGGGGAAAGTTGCGCATGGGGAAAAGTTGCGCATGGGGAAAAGTTGCGCATGGGGGTTGATGCGCATGAGGGAAAGTTGCACGTGGGGGAAAGTTGTGCATGGGGGAAGTTGCGCATCGGCGGATGATGCGCATGGGGGAAAGTTGTGCATGAGGGGATGATGCGCATGGAGGGATGATGCGCATGGGGGGATGATGTGCATGGGGGAAGTGGCACATGGGGTGTTTCTGTGCCATGAGGGGATGGCATAGGGGAAAATGTTACACCTGCAACGCGGGTACGCTTTTCGTTAGTCTATATATAAAAAAGAGAAAATTCACTCACTCACTCACCAACGCCCAGCCAAAACCGCTGGGCCTAGAAGCGTGAAATTTGGGGTAGGTGTTCCTTCTGTGACTGAGGGGTGCACTAAGAACTGGTTTTCAGAAATTCCAACTGAAAGGGGGTAAAAAAGGGCACAACGCACTTTCCTCCCTATACTTTGCATTGAAGCATCGGTGACTAAGAGATGCTCTGCCCTTACCCCTGGACCTAGAAGCATGACATTTGGGGAGGGTGTTCCTTATGTCACATGAACACCCACCAAGAACCGATGTGGAGAAATTTAACCCTTAAGGGGCTGAAAAGGGGTGCAACGTGTTTTTGACCTATCCTTAACATTAAAGACTGACCAACCTCCAGCCAATTTGGTACTTGGTGCCCAGTGCAGTGGGGTGATGTTGTTCAGAGGTAGGGGTTGCACTGGGGAGGATGTTGCGCGGGGGGGGGGGGTTTGTGCATGGGAGGTGTTGCACATGGGGAGATGATGTGCATGGAGGTTGATGCACATTGGGGGATGATGTGTATGCGGGGGTTGCTGCACATGGGCAGTTGATGCACTTGGAGCATGTTGCGCATGGGGGGTTGGTGCGCATAGGGAGATGATGCACATGGGGGACTGATGCGCGTGGGGATCTTGCACATGGGGGTTAATGTGCATGGGGTGTGGATACGCATGGGGAGATGATGCGCATAAGGAGATGATGTGCATAGGAGACTTATGGGGGACTGATGTGCATGGCGGTTGTTGCACATGGGGGATAGTTGCGCTTGGGGGTTGATGCACCGGGAGGATGGCGTACAGGGGAATTTTACTCCCACGACGCGGGTATGCTTTTTGCTAGTTTGTTATATATTGTTGAAGTGTGCATATTTGAAACCCACACTAACAAAACCTGATATTGATCTACAAGTCACCTTGGCCAACATTACACTTCATGTGTTAAATGCATATATCAGTGAGCTGAGGTAACAAATGAACTGACTCAATGAGAGCTTTGCAAGAATAGTTGAAGTAGACTGTAAACAATGAGTAGCGAATGTATATGAAATGATACCATTTTAAAGTAAGGATCGCTCTTCTCTTACATGTCATTAAAATCCATGCAAAATGCCTCAAATTGTGCCCAGGGATTAGTCACACAATGTTCATTTAAGACATCATGAGACATCTGTTTTTAAAGCACATGGATGACAGTTACTCACCCTCTGCATCTTCAGGCCTTGTGAGATCAATGACTCCTGGACCCAATTTTCCATCTTCAGTGGGTTTCCCTGATAGCTGTGGGCCTAAATTCTCAAAGCGTGTTCTTTCCTGTCAAAGATAAAGAACAACATTAACACTTACTATAATAACCTATCATGTTTGCAGACCTGAAAATGTTTATTTATATAGTTACTCTTAAAAAAGGATCTTTGAATTCAAATAATTTACACAATATAGTTGCCTGAGTGTATCCCTAATCTTCCTAATCTTCCAACCTATCGCTTGCTTGAAACTCTACCAGCCATCTCCTCTTTTCTAACCTCACTAGGAAATTATCTGTCCCTCCTCAGTTTGGCCTTTCATTCTTGTTTTGTCCATCCAAGGCATCCAAGTCTTGTGCCTCATTTTTTGCTCTGTTTTTTGCCATATTTTAGTGTTGGTTATTTGTCAGTATAAAAGTCAGCACCATGTTTGAAGCGCTCTGTGACAAAATGTCCTTTGTAATGTGCTAAGATTAAGGAAAAGCTTATCCTGCTGGTATAAATGTGCAGTGGATTTATTTTACCTGTCTTACTTTTCTACCTTTTTCTCCAGAGCTTCTCATGGTGGTTGCTTTTTCCTCCCTGTCATGTTGCATTGTTCTGAGAGCCCTGTAGGAAACAGTGGTGAACCACTCAGCACACACACTGGCATGTACCACTTTTTTCCTCTGAGAAATAACACCCCCAAATATCATTGCACCCGTGACACTGCAAAAAAAAGAAATTGTGACTACCAGCTGAATGTGGCTACTCTTTGGGACGAGGGATGGACATTAACTGTGCTGGAGCCCTAGCAGCAATTTAACTAAGGACATCAAGTTTGCTGTTTTGATGCTACCCCCCCCCACCCCTTAAGTGGCTGAACAGAAGCGATATGCCTCAATTTAAACATAATGACAGTTGCCTCTCCATACCCTTCTCTGCCACACAGGGAAATAGGAACAGAAACCTCAAAAAGTGCCTCTCATCAGCCTGTTTTATTGATCTATAATGTTGGCCATAAGTTGTGGACACCCTATTAAGGATTTTATATAGAAAGATAAGCCACTTCAGAAGTTACCTTAGCATGATGGTTGTCTCTTCTGTATGGCAACCTCTTAAGTAATGGGGATAACTTGTGTGGGCAGGGGTATGTGAAGTGATTACTTTTCAGGTGGACATTGCCAGTTTTAAGAGAGGTATGATATCGATGCTGGAAGTAACCCAATCAGACATCCCTCCTTCCTGTCTTCCTATTAATGCATTATTTCAGAAATGTAGGAAGAAAAGGCATGTAAGCAGAAACTCCATTGAAACAGGAAAGATAAGCTGGCTCTTGGACATTAGCGTTTGTACTTCTTAAAATCACAATCTCTTCTAAGACAGATAAATCCTAACTACTTCAGTGTGTGTTAAAAGGAAAATTGATTATTGTTGGGCATTGAAAACTTTAAACTACCCATTATAGCCAAAGGAAGTGTAGTTTGGAACAAAGGGCATTCTTGTAAAGCAAAAATGAAGGATTAAAATAGAAACTCTCTGCCGAAAAGCAACAATCAATCTGTTTTCCCCACATATTCTTAAAAGAATCATGTTGTCATTTGTGAAGAGCTTGGACTTTGGATATAAAGAAGGGTTTCTGCTGAAAGTTGCTACTAATTTAATGGAAAATTACCACCCGCTCACACTTCTCTTAGAGAGATGCGTTTGCATTTGAACCCTTGAGAAAACACACGTCTGAATTTTATGCAAGAGGCTTTCAAAGACAAGTATTTCAAAGAAGGAATAGTAGATGACAGAAATGATACTATTATTTTGTCTAGAAATTTGAATTGAAGCTCAGTGGGAATTTTAAAAAAGAGAGCAAGAAAGGACAGTGCTTCTTCTTAGGAAAACACAACACTATGGAGTGCTGAAGGTTTCCATAGAAAATGTTGACTGAGACCACTAAAACAACAATCAAGAGACAATGTTGATGTCAACCAGGTCTTCAAAAGAGAAAAGCACAAGAGCTTTGCAATAATTTGGCAACAGAATATTCTTTTGCAGTGCTGTCCCTGTGGTAGTCTGTATTGGCAGCAAAGTGTTAAACTGTCATCATTAATGTATTGTTCAGAAGGAAACAACGATGTGTTTTCCCTCTTGCCTTGTTGGAACTTCTTAACTTGGCATTGTGTTGTGAATGAACAAAACATTGTTCATTACTTTGAAACAATATTAAATGTCATGTCATCTTGAATTTACAGACATGAAATACCAGCTTTCAGTTTTGCGAACAGTTTCTGTACATTACACTTAATGTATTATGCAGCAAAGGAGTGCGGATTGCTGTTCACTCCATTGTTCAATGACCTAGTTCTGTACTGAGCATATTAGGCACTGGGAGAATAACAGTATGAATTTTCTTTCCTGAAAAATGTCTACAGAATTTGGCATTTGTCTTAAAACCAAGTGTACAATTACTCAAAGAGCAGCACTGACTCATTTGCCCAGATTTCTGTATGTTGTTTCTAACCTGATCATTTTCAGAAAATCATTGTTTCCTGTACAGTTCTCTTACCCCAGTTGTGCAAGTTCAGTTCCCTAGTATATGAATATCTTTCATGACCATAGAGAGAAAACATTAATGCTAGCCACACACTGGCTCAGAATGACATATAATACTGTGTCACTCCCCTGCTTATTCTCAAAGTACTAGTCAATAACTCCTAAAATGTCCTAAAACGTCCTTTCTAAAAACTTGGGTTGCAATACTAACAGTGTAATCCTAAGCATGTCTACTTAGAAGTAAGTCCCATTTTGTTCAATAGTACTTATTCCGAAGAAAGTATGGTTAGGATTGCGGCCTTAATTCTATATTTATTTGCCATGCTGTTGAGTTTTCCAAATTAATTTTATGGCATGTTTGTCAATAATACACTTTTAAAATGCACAAATGCTAAAATAAAGACCAATTAAAAACATAATGGTTGATTAAAAAGACATAAAAAGACACAACTTTATGTTGAAGTATACTGTCCTATCCAACAATAACAACCCATTATCAGAATAGATTCTGCATTGCTGATGACAAATGATTCCCTCCATCTTTGACACCCATGTGAAAAATATAAGAGATGAGTTATATGTTTATATAAAATTTTGGCAGTCATAAGGCAGACAGCTTTTTGCATGCATTGTAAATATTTGCATTAAAAATCTGTTCTTAAGGAGTGTTAATATGTCACTAGCAAGCTTCATGGCAGGAGAACCTAAGTGCATTTTTTTATAATAGGGAGGAGAATAGTATTCCTTTAAAAAATCAACAAAACTCTGCAATGTATCAATATGCACATTTGAAGTATCCTTCTAGTCATTCATTCTCTTTGATTTACTCCAGAAAATATTCTGTGTTAAAAAAATTTCTGAAAGAATATCAATATTTTGACACTGAAGGAGAAAAGAGAAAATTGCATGATAAGGCGCAGGAACACTGAAGGAAGAAAAGCATACATGGTAATAATACCTACAAAGAACTGAGCTGTATTTATGATTCTGTCGTAACGTGTTCAGTGTTCCATTCCTACAAAGTATATTCCCTGGTACAATCATTTTGTATATGTATATGTTGAAGGATATTTCCTTTCATTTAAAATATATGTATTAGTAGTAGTAGTATTTTACAGTACTAATATTTTACAGGGAAGTAATGTAAATTATAAAAAATCTATATATTCATGATAGATATAAATGAGGTTGAACTTTGAACAGCCTTGGCAATTTAGCTACCTCAATTGGATTATATTATGCAAAGAGTTATAAAGGGACAAAACAAAACAAAATCACTTATAAACAAATATTTTACAGGAAAACAAGAATTGTGTACTTTGTCCTCAGTTTCAACTGTGTAAACTTGCACATTCAGAAGAAGAAGAAAAATCCATTTATGAGAGGTACAGAGTTTATTTTACAAAGTTATTACACACGTTTCCATGTTATATGCAAAATCACACATCCACCCCAAAAATTACTAATATCCAAGACAACCTTGGGCTAATTTTTATTGTTATTTAAAAAAAACATAACAATCGCTTTCTACAGCATCATGCTGCAGGCACAGACCATGAGTAAAATAAACTGATTAGAAGACTCCTTTAAGAATATGCTGCAGGCAGAGCAGGCTTTCAACTCAGAACATAGTTTCTAGAAAAATAATAATGTGAAGGTTTGTGGTCTCTCTCCAAAGGAAATTCTATTCATACCTTGAGTACACAAAAAGGACAATTCACTGCTACGTTTATACAAGAGGGTTGAGAGCACATCAGAATTCTTTTTACTAACAGCTGAATGTTCATTTTCCATTCGGTGACACAATTAGGCACTTATTTATGCATTGTCAGGCACAAACATGCAGGCAACATAAAAGTTATTGAAAAAAATTAAAGCCTGCATCTCTGTGTCACAGGACTGTTGGTTAAGTGCTTTGAAATTATGATGTACGAGGTAGATGTTGCATATTAAATAAAGATATTTAAATGATAAAGCCTCCTTTAGTGAGCATTGATGAATGTTAAATGTTTCAAGCCACACGGCTGTGCCATTCGTCATATTCACGTATTATCACGGTCAATGATGGAATAACTCTAGTGATGACAGATGGACTCTAAGATTATTATCCCTTATTTCCAGAGTCTCCAAACTGGTCAACCCCTCAAGTATTATTTTTAACTTTGCATTACATTAATAACTTTCTCCTCCTTCCTTTGACTGGAACGATCAATTTTTTCCTCCTGTCTTTAATGTGAAAGAGAGTAGAGTAGTCAACTAAAGGAAGGAGTCTGCTCATCCAGTGGACAGAAAAGCAGGCAGAGGGAGGGGGTAACAGCAGCTGGAAACTTTAGCTAAGTAGAACAAATATAAAATTGTGATCTCGTGGAAGAAAAGTAATGATAACAGTAAGCGCACAATAATGGCTTTTTTCTGCACTTAGGTAAAAGCTGAATTTTTGATGTGCACAATATATTTTCATAAAATTTTATATACTATGTTTTATACACTTATTGGCTATTCCATAATAATGTGCGCGCTAACAGTAAAATTGCTCCCAAATTTATGTGCGTTATTTATTCGTTCCCACATAACAATGCTTTTTGTTGTAAAAAATATTCTGTTTATTAATGTAACTTTACAACCACTGCATCCAAGATCCGTGGTAAATTAATGACATTTTTATTATTTTATAGTGTCATTAAATTTTTACTGATCACTCCATCAAACAGGAGCCATAAAGGCCATAATGTAAACTGGGACACTCAGATCAGGGAAGCAGGAAACCATTCCATATAGTCTGAAGTAAACGGCTTGCTATAAATGATATTTATACCATCTTTAAGCATGTGAGAATACTTGGACAAGTTTGGCAAAACTGTTTCAGTAGTGAAGTGGATTGTGCACTTAAATAACAGTTTACTTGCCAGCAAGCCAGGGTTTTGTGTGTGTATATATATATATATGTGTGTGTGTGTTTGTGTATTTTAAACCATATGAAAGAAGAAGACTGATTGCATCCATTTCTTGAAAAACAATATATGAAATGTAATAATACACCAGGCACTCCTCCCATTTGGATTACCAGACTGATCAGACTATAACCATTCCTCAAATTATTTCAACATGCCTGGTTATTTTTCCCCCACATCAGAAATGTATGCAGTGGTCTGAAGTGGAAAATGGTAGACATGCTGATCATTGTGTGAAAGGGCTTTCTTCTTTCCCCTAAACTTTGCAAACAAATACATTTTGTTAAAGCAGACGTAGTTGGACAGTGATGTAATACCTTTTATTTCAAAAGTCTTTATTAGAAGTAGCTACCAACATTTCTTTAAAGAGCCAGTTTTTGAGACTCCCAATTAACATGGGTCATTTACAGAAGCCACAGACCAAATGCCTCGGGGGGCGTTACACACTCTGCAAACAATATTCCAGTTGTGAAAGTGTGCAAACAATTCCAGTATGCTGTCTTTGCACACACAATACATTTCAGTAAAGTTTCTCCACGCTAAGCTCTCGCAAAAATATTTTGCTAGCTTAAGTCTTTTGGACAGCTTCCTCTGAGCACAAAAGGCAATTAACTGAAAGGTATGGGGGGGCAGAGAGAGAGAGAGAGAGAGAGAGATTTGAAAAGATAGTGCTTGAAGATCTCTCAGCTCCCACCGAATCTTACATGTGTGATGCATTTAAATATTAAATCAATGAAGGAAATATTCCCTTCTAAGAAATACATTTGGAAGAGCCATGTCTACAACATGGTGCTATCTTCAGCCTGATAGAGGAAGAAAACCACAAAAACATGTATTTAAAAAGGTACAATGCTCTGGGAAACTTAATAAGTTACTCCATTATTCCCCACAAAAGTCCAATTTATCACTCAAACCTGTGCTTTACTTTGTGGTACGGGCTATTACAATACCAATTTAGTGGGCATTTAGAATTTTTTAGGGTAACCTAGGCACACCAGGCTCAATTAAAAATTGAAATGAGAAAACGGAATATTTTTACAATTATTTCTTTTAACAGGATGTTATCAAAATTGTCATGTCTAGATTCATTTATTTGTACCCATAACACAAAATACAAGTTCTCCATCTGGGCAGTGTGCTCATTTATCACTATTCAAGCGGGTACTGATAAATGGCAAAATGTGACATTACAGTACACTGGTTACTCCTCTAACTAGTATATACAATTTCAATGTATTTCATAAGAAGGTTTCATGAAGGTACTACTATTACTGCTGCTGCTGCTTGCCAGAAATGTTGGCTATGTTGGCATCTAGTCTTAATACCTTTAAAAAGGGTTTGGATAAATTCTTAGGGGAAAGGACCATCAAAGGCTACAGGCCATGAGGGATGTGTGTAGATGTAGACAACCTCAAAATGCCAGAGGCAGGGGAGGGCACCTAGTTGCAGGTGCCACATGTGCTCCCTGAGGCATCTGGTGGGCCACTGTGTGTTACAGAAAGCTGGACTAGATAGGCCTTTGGCTTGATCAAGCGGAGACTCTTCTTATGAAAAGGGGGGAGAAAGGAGGAGTTAATAGTTGTTCCTAGAGTATAGAGGGATGAATTTACACCAAAAGGGATCACAGGAATTTTCTATTGATATATTACTACTAAACATAGTAAGCAAAAGTGACATGCAAGGCATAGAAAAGATTATAAAAATAACCACTATTTAAGCTTTATTTGAAGAGACTGAAGTGGCTGAGTGGTGCTGTGCCTGTTGACCCAAAGATTGGCAGTTGAGGGTTTTGAGACCAGAGTACTGCACAATGGAGTGAACTCCTGTCACTCCTCCCATCTCCTGCCAACCTAGCAATTCGAAAGCATGCAAATGCAAGATAAATAGGTACTCCAGAAAGTACTGAGGCTAGTCAGGTTTCCCCAGTGGTATGGCTACCATGGTTTGTTGTTAAACTTATTTGATTGTTTGGATGGCTCCAGAACACGTGGATCCCACCACTACACAGGACAACTGCTGAGGAAGTTGCCCTTTTTATTTTAAGCTTTGCTTGGTTCAGACTGAATCTGGGGAAAGGCAGATAAGATGAGGGAGCATTAAATATTAAATATATTTTAAATCCTCTTTTGAGGTAGAATCTTTACATGCTTCTCCTTTACAAAAAAAAAAAAACCCAATTTGGCATAAACCTTTCTGCACCTTTAGGCATATATTTGCTAATTCTGAACTACTGCCACACTTGCATTCTCTCCTAAATTATAGGCCTATCCTAGTAAGATTACTGTCATTGAAATTATTTCACTCACTGAACACCCCTTCCCCTTTCTTAAACTAAACACTTCACATTTCTGTTCATCTGGTTTTAATATGGTTTTAACCAATTGCAAGGTTATTTATAAAGTTTGCAGCTCCTCAGTAGTTAGTTATGAAGCATTCAGTCTTAAGCATATCCAGTTGTGTGGTAACCCAACTACTGCTTTCATGCGGTTTCCAGCCTTATATTTATGCACAAAAGCATGACCCATAGCAGTATTCAAACACTTGGGAATTAACCCTTTGTTTTAACCAGAGATTCATGCAGCTTTCTGGAATATCATCCCATAGTTCAGCAATATTTCCAATGCTAATATTTTCACAGAGGACAAAACTCCAAGCCCAATTCTATCCAACCTTTAAGTGCAGCTATGGGTGCAATCCAGAGTAACTACGGGGAGTCCTTGCTCCAACGTAAGAACAATTTATTCTGGATTGCAATATGAATTTCCCATAGGTTTTCACTACGTGGTGCCATAACCACATTGACATAAATGTCTCTTATGTGCTCCCATAGTTACTCTGGATTGTAGGGTACATCAATGAAGCATGTGCGGCACCTGAGATAAGATAACATTTCTTCAAACACACTGGAGTTGGATTGTGGCTGCATCTGTGCTGGAAAGATGAATAGGATTGGGCCCTCAATAATACTGTGCTTGGCTCATTAGATCTCTGTTTGCTTTGAGGGAATAATGAATCCAAGCAGTTCCAGGGGAAGTGAAGATATATGATGAGAGGAGACAGTTCATGACATTATAAACTCATGGAGGCCAGAGTCTTGAAATACAAATATGTCTGCTCAAAGATTTCATATGCACGAATGGATTTCACAGCTAGTGTAGTACAGGGACCATGCAAGGAAGATGCAATAGAAAGTAGCCACTTACATTTAAACAGGGCTTTTTAGGGGGGTACTCACCAGTACTGAGTACCAGCATCTCTAGGTACTGGTAGGGCTGCTGAGTAGACATGCCTATGATTACAAATGACATCTTCATGGTGAGTACCCCAACCTTTATTTCTAGCATTTAACTAAAACAGAAAATGCAGTGCATGCTGGAAGGATTCAGCATGATCTCCATGAGTATTATAAGAATCACTTCCATTCATGAGAATCATGTAGGAAGGGGATGATGAAATTAACTGATTTATTTTCTTGGCTGATGGGTAGTGAAATCAAGCAGCAGCATTATTTCAGCCATCTGTGGAGTTGAGAATCAAGACTTACCCAGCTCAAATCTAACGACCTACCTACTTACAGTATTTATATACTGCTTTTCAACTGAAAAGTTCACAAAGTGGTTTACAAGAAAACGAAAAAAATTAATAGCTAATTAATAGCTAATGGGTCCCTGTCCCAAAAGGGGTCACAATATAAAGTGCAAAAAGAACACCAGCAGAAGCCACTAGAACAGACATTACTGGGGTGTGTAGGGCCAGTTACTCCCTATTACCCCCTGCTAAATAAAAGAGGAACACCCACTTGAAAGAGTGTTTCTTGCCCAGTAAGCAGGGATTACTCTGAGATTCATTAGGTGGTCTTGGGCAAGCAGTTCCCCCTCAGCCTCACACACACATGGATGACTCCAAAACATACACACTCATTTTAATGAGCTCCCATTCATACATACAGGGTAGAAAACATGCAATACTCAAACATCTCATGAAAGCAATTGATAAGATGCATGAACCATCCCAGTACACAGGTTGGGGGATGTCAGCCCTTAGTCCCTTAGTCAACATTGCCATTAGAGTATCAACACCAATGGGGAAGATTTTGAGAACTGGCCAAATTTACAACACAATTCTATCTTGTGCTGGATCAGGCAGGCAAGAGTGCCCGTGCAGCATTCAGTGCAAAAGCGGGACGGCTGCTGCTGCTTCGCTACCCTTACTGCACTACCCTGGGTAGCACTCCTGCAGCCCCAATAGCCACAACTTGGAACAGTGTTGCTGATTCAGTGGCACAAATCCAAATAGCCTCTGGCTACTCCACACTGCTCGGGGTGGATCCAGCACAAGTGCCAACCCCCAGGCCCGCATCCCCCTCACTGTCTGACCACAATCAGGAATGCCCTCTGCCCACTGTATCCTGGCACAAAATGCTGTTGTGTGGACCCCATATTGGTGCAGCAAGGCCGACACACTTCTGAGCCAGCCTCCCCTCCTCACTAGCAACAATCCTGGGCCTGTGCAAGTGACATGCACCAGCCCAAATAGGCAGCCAGGATTGCTCTATGAGTGAAGGAACTGCTTCTCTGTATACCATATTTGGTAGAGTATAAGTGAATTATAGTAGTATAATATGTGTGGAAATTATAGTATAATAAATTTGATACTATAAAATGTGTGCACATATTCTTGAGACACCCAGTGTGTGGGTGGAGAGAAAGAATATTTTGTTTCACAGCATAACCTATTCCCCTAAGGACAAACAGTTTCTCCCTTCCTTCCTTAGTAGCCATTCATAAGAACATACGATAGGTCTCAAGATTTATTTCACTTGGTAGCCTTTGGGCCAGTGCCAATGCCCGGAGACTAGATTTAATAGGACAATGATAGATTATGCAGGAAAACCTTATATTCCCATTATGCACGAAGATCAGGAAATGCATCACTTTAAAGAAGACCTTTCACTTTAAGACTATGCTTCACCACGTCCTTCTTTTCTTTAAGTGGGGAATGAGCCATCACCATCCTGAGGTTGCATGAAAAATTACTAGGAAGCTATCACATTCTCTTTGACTTCCGCTGCAGTTCAGCAGTTATTTTATTATCCACTGATTACTCAGGAATTCAGGAATACTCCTGTATTCTGCACTTCCTGTGAAGAGCAGCTTTCATTTGGTTCTAAGGCAGGTTCAAATACAGGTTTTAGAATCTGATCTGCTTTAACTGGGCAGATTATTAGGGTGCATACTGCACCTTGGGACCTACTAGGTGGGATGTGAGCTAATTTCATTTGGCTCACACTCCACCCATTAGTTGGCCCACCCCCCAGTTGGCCCATTTATTTCAGCATATATTTGTAGGACTTGGACTTGATGCTACTATGATTCATGGAAACGTGATGGCTCTGTACTTTTAACAGGTTTCCATGCTTCTACTTTTAACAATGATGGTCAATGGGACTTACTCCTGGATAAGTGTGTCCTGGATAAGATAACCCTTTGGGATATCTGGGAGGTTTAAAAAACAACAACAAATCAGCAACAGTTTGAGAGGTTTTAGTGGATTGGGAGAATAAAAATATCTTTTTCAACTTATAGAAGAGAATACTAAGAGGAGACATGATAACACTCTTCAGATACATGAAGTGCTGTCATATGGAAGAAGAGATACATTTGTTCTTAGCTGCCTCTGAAAGTAGGACCAGAACCAATGGGCACAAACTGCAAAAAAGGAGATTACGGTTGGATATCAGGAAAAAATTCCTGACAGTGAGGGCAGTTCGGCAGTGCAATAGATTGCCAAGGGAGGTGGTGGACTCCCCCTCACTGGGGATCTTCAAGCAGAGGTTCGATGAGCACCTGTTGGAGATGCTCTAGTAGGACTTCCTGCTACTGGCAGGGGGTTGGACTAGATGACCTATTAGATCCATTCCAACTCTATGATTCTACTTATTGTAAACTTTTAATTCACTACGTCTACAATCCTAACCTCCACATAGGCTGCAATCCAGAGCAAATTCAGCCTGCTCTGACCTAACTGCACTCTCCTAACTATTCTGTATCCAGAGCAGAAAGTTATGCTGAATCCAGAGAGTCAGGAAGCCTGGGCTGCCCGAACTGCTCCAGAGCATGCTAAGTAATTGACACAAGGGGAAGACTTGCTCCTGAGGAGACACCCCTCAGGTCACACTGAACAAGGAACAGCTGTGGTGCCTACAGTGGTGACATGACTCTGCACATCACCTGGTGCGGAAGTCTGTGCGTCATCCCTGGGATGCGCGCCCCCCCCCCAACCTGGACTGCACAGTCACCAAAGTTGGCACCTGCGCAGTTGTTTCTGAAGCCGATTGGCTTCAGAAAGCGTACTGCGCAGGCACCATCTCTGACACCTGCGCAGTACTTTTCTGAAGCCTTTTGGCTTCGGGGGAGACTGTGCAGGCGTCAGAGTTGGTGCCTGTGCAGTACTCTTTCTGAAGCCATTCGGCTGCCGCTCCACCTCCTGAGTGAGGCCGAATGGCTGTGCAGAGGCGCGGAGTTTCTCTGCTCTAAGGAAGTCTCCTCTGAAGCTGTTTGGCATGCTCAGTGTGTTTCTGCGCAGTGCACCTCAGATGGCCGTTCAGGCCAGTTCCTCAGACAAGTGTCAGCTTCTGGCTGATTCTCCACCTTGGAGCAGGCCTGAATGGGTGTGCTGACGCCCGGGGCCTGCCAAAGGACAGTCAAACTCCTCCGGCACATACCCCATACGGAGAGCATCCCCAAAGCAGCACACACCAGCCGCACCAGTCTGGTGACGCCACTGGGTGCCTGCCTTATAAGGAGTCCCTGATGAGATGCCAGTACATCCTACAGTGAATATAAGGGGCTTCTTGAGTGGCCTGCTGTATCCTGAGGTTTGTGGGCAGCCGTAGTTTGTTCCATATCCTGAGGTTGAGAGGAAGGGGTTGCAACTAGGCTGGCCAAAAACTCAGATTTTTGGTCAGCACTGCCATTCTTACTCGGGCCTTATCATGGACCCCTATGGGTCTACTCATTACTATACCTGCTCCTGAGGTGGTATAACTCTGAGGTCTGGAAGAGGGCATTTCTGCCTTGGAAACAGGCTTTGGATACAGAGTAACTGCTCTGCCCTAGGCAATGCTAAACATGCCCTCAACTTGCCTCTCCTGAGCTGCTTAGGCTGCCCCAGTTAGGGCAGAGCAGGTCCACCTCTCTTAGGGCACCCTATCTTGCCTTGCTCTGCCCTAAGCCTCCTTCAGAGTAACTGGGCTGGAGCATCTTGCAGTTGCTCCAACCTAGTGTTAGATAGGGCAACCTAAGGGCTCTTATGTGGACAGATTAGTTGCTCTGGATTGCGCTGATAGGCTGGACTAAGCCCCAGTACAAGTCCTATGCTAGTCTGGGAGAGTCATAAAAGTTCTGTAAGGGACATTTATGCCACTCCTGAGTGAGGGTTAAGCTAGTGCACAGATATGCGCTTGCCTCCTTACATCACCATGGGAACACCAATGAGTTAGGCCAGCCTAGGTTAGAATTGCACCCTCACTTAATTAAATTGAATATTGTTGTGTGAGCTTTTAAAACATTTTTGTGCTTGACTGATGTCACTTTCAGCCACGACATCACTTTCATATTAATGAAATTATGCCTGGTGTGTTCTGATAGACTGTCATACAAAAAAGTGGGTCTAAAAAGTGGTAAAAAATTTGAGAACCATTTTTTTTTTACTTAAAGACTGATTATGGCTGCAGTCTTAAACATCCTTTCGTGGGAGTAAGTACTATAGAACACAATGCTTCCCTACATCACCATGGGAATGGGAAGACCAATGAGTTGTGCTGACCTAAATTACCCTAAAATGAGTTAAAAACTCATTTACTATGAATTGACCTTTATTATTTTTAACATTGTTATCTTAAGGAATAACATATGGTCTGAGATATGAGATGTCAGAGCAGGGGGACTATTGCATACTTCAAATAAAAAAGTTTAAGTAAGAGATTTCAGCATTAGGCACCCTGTACCCAGGGTGGATTGCTTTGTCTTGCCTTTCCTACCTTGCCTCTGTCCTCAGCTTATTTTCACCAACTCATCCAAGAATTTCTCAAAGATAGAGAATGTGACTGTCTCTCTGAGAAAGGGACTGCACTGGAGCGGGTGATGAATGTGAACTTGGCGTCTACTTAAAAAGGTTTATGTGATTCACTGGAGTACAAGGATACCCGCTTGTTAAGGGAAGACATATGTGAACACTCTAACAGTAAGGTATTGGGAAGGAATTGATGGGGGGCATGATTTACAGAGCAAGATCTTCAAGATTTTAACACAGAAAAGTGAGTGGTAGGGAGCATGGAGCATTGGGAAGGAGCACAGCTAGGCCATGGAGTGCTTTTGGAAGGCAGGGAGTAGGAACCAGGATATAATTCATAATTTCCTAAAATGAAACTGAAATGTTGATACAGTATTTGTAATGAAAATTTCATGGCCCCCCAAATCAAACACCAAAACAAATCAAACTTATTTAGCATAATCTTTTGTGGACTTATGTCCTCTCCAGCAGATGCATGAAGGGGTGGACACAGGTTTTTTTAACGCTTTGATTGATGTTTTGGATTTATTTCTTATTTATTTGTTTTGTGTTTATGTGCATTGTTAGCTACTATGGCAGATATAAATATTTGAATAAGCAAAATAAAATAATTGCTATATTGGCAGTGTGGTCCTCTGTACTACTGGCATACACCAAAGGCAGAATGTGAACTGCTGATTTTTTCCTTTGCCTGGTCCTGTAGCATTTTCTTTCTAATATTTTAGTATGTATTTTAGCTGCACTTTACTTTGTTTACATGCAGGCATCCTTTCTAATGCTCAGAGGGAAGCTTAAGACACCTCTAAATACGCAGGATGGATGACAATGGAACAACGATACTAACATCATTATGCCATGTTTCTTTCTTGTATCTACATCACTGCTGTGTTTCCCACTGTTTAATTCAGACTCAGGAAAATGTGTTGCTTCTGCTTATGTCAGGAAAGCAGCTTCATTGTATGCAAAGTTCCATCAAGCACTGTATAAGCAACACAGGTGACAAAACATAAGGGCTTCAGCTTTTATAAAAGCTGTTATAAAGAGCTTCACCTTATAAGAAAAGAACACACAAGTGCTAAGCAATATTTCTTTTATTTGAAATTTCTGTATATTTCTGTATATTTGAGGTCCTGGTATGAAAGCCTTTCGAGTAAAATTTCCAGGGACATACCAAATGCAGACTCCCATGGTAAATTTCACAGTGTGGACTTACTTCTCTTTTAGCTGGATTGTTTGATGCCAACAGTTGGCATGGGGTGAGTTCTGCAAGGCCCCTGCTCCACAAAGGACACTGGTACTAATCATAGCTCTTCTCCCTGTTGCAATTTCATATCACTTGCATGAAGTTTTTGATCAGAAACTGGAAGTGACCTCCAATCTCCAATCAAAGCAGTTTGCAGCAGTGAGGAGGATTGTGGAGGAGGCTCCCCCCACATGCCCTCTTGATAGTTGGTGCTACCACCAGGTAAGCTGAAATTATGCTTGGTCACAGTTGCAGCACCAGCTTCTCTGGTGGGTCATGACCTACCAGAATGGGAACCACTGCTCTAACTTAAGTCCCAAATCTGTTGTTATGGATGGTTAACTTTTAAAAATAATTAAAATAAGGCCAGTCTTTGACAGTTAAAACATGCTTGTTTAAAAAGATAAGAAAAAGAACAAAATCAAAAACATACTACTACTCAATTTTGGCTACACCCAGAAGAAAGACTAATTATTTTTTTCTGAAAAAAAAACTCTCAGAAAAATCTGTACACAGATTTTTTTTTCTGTAGTCAGAACAAAATAAGCTCAAATCATGAAATAGCTATGTCTGAGACTTCTCACTATAATTAGTATTTCATTGTCTACTTCAATATCTGTTGTTTTCTATGCATGAGCAAGAAGTTTGAGATTGTCAAATCAGTGGCAGGTAGCTGAAATTGCTTTCAGAACTGTTTGCGAGTTTATTTTAAACAGTTGATATCAGGTTTTCAAGAAGTCTGAAGACATAGCAACAATTTCTATTCTTATTCTTATTTAAAACATTACAGCAGTGTGAAACATTTTCTGATACTACACTTTTTTTTTATACAGTAAGTTTCAATGCTCTATTGAGATTTTGGGGAAAAAAGACATTTTGATTAAATACTCCAGTCCTGAAGGATACTTGTTCAAAATTCATTTTCGTACTGATCCTCATTACACATAGATTACCAGGCTTACCAGAACCCAATTCTACCCCCAAGAGTATAGCATGCAGATACTGAGATGCAGAGGCTGCAACCAGAAAGCTAGTGACAGTTACATACTTTACTTACCCTTCAGGAGGCCTTCTGGCCACCTGTGAACCTCCTTGGGTACATACCAGCTATTTTGCTGCTTTATGTCTAAGGAGAGGGAGTTTGTTGGGCTGAAAAAACTGGAATAATGTGTGCTTCTGAAGGAGGGGAAGAGGCAAAAGAAAGCTCGCTGTCCTGGTTCTTATAGGATAGGAGGAACATACTTCCCCACTTTCTCGCACCCCACTTTAGGCTGAATCCTAAAGACACTTTCCTGGGAGTAAGACCCATTGAACAGAATAGGGCTTACTTTTGAGTAGACATGGTTAGGATTGTGCTCTAAGACAAAAGATTGTGTTGGCAGGATTCTGCATCAACCACACGCAGGTGCATAGAATACTCCTGATACAAAAATTCTTCGCATTTTTCAGTAATTAAATCTACACTAAAACTTTCTTCCTGGTTGCCAGTTCCTATATTCAGGATTTAGTGTGCCCCCTCTCTCTCTTTTAATATCAGGCAGTATTCCAAATAGGGCTTCCCTAGACACAAAATGGGAGACTGAATAGTACAGTTGCAGTGTACCACCGCATTAATGTGTAGGAATGGCTGAGACAAGGATTTTGTCCTTCTTATGGACAGTATAACACAACATAAGCATATGATATATGCAATGTAATAAATAAAGATGGTTAACTGTGGACACAGTTGTCCCACTTTTGCACTTCAACAATCCAGTTCACAAATGAAGAAAAGTACTGAAGCTGCCAAATTATGCAGTAACTGGAATTATTGGGAAGGACTATAGACCATATTCAGTCGATAGTGTGGCCTAATTTCCATGGAGGGCAACTATATGCTCACAAAGCATATTCTGAACACTGATATTTTGCAATTCCAGTTTGAGCAACGCAGCACTCTGTAGGAAAGGAGAAAACTGGACAAAAGAGGAAAAAGATTGAGAAGAACTGCACAACTGGCATATTCAGTTTCCATGCCTCACAGTAAGAATGAACTTCATAGGTGAACTTATCAGAGAATGAACTTCATAAGTCATAGGTTTTACTTATCATGGACCAAACTAGATGTTCATTACTAGGCTTGGGTTTGGGATCCAGAGTTGTTGAGAAAGGCAAAACCTGCAGTGGAGAAGCAGCAAGCAGAAGGAGGGTGTTTATTCTCTTCTGTTGCTTTTCTTAGCAATCTGCACAACTACTTTTACCTTAATATAGCAGCAAGTAGCTGCAAAGCCAGCTGAGAGATGGAGTAACAGAAGAAGTGGTGAGCAGGTTAAGCACTCTCTTTCTGCTTCCCACTACAAATTGTTTTCTCTCATCATCACTGCACGGCAGCAACTCAGGTCTGCTGCCAAGTACCTCTTTAGGCCCTAAAGCAGCTCTTAGCACTCCAACATTACGCATGCATACAATGGGTAATTTTCACAGAACCAACTCCGACTACACCATTTCCAGGCATGCTGCCTTACAGCATTTCTAAAAGGAACCACAAATACAAGCCTGCCTGCTGAAAGTCTCCATGACTACAATGCATACCTTTCAAAGACACTGAAAAGTCATAGGGCTCACCTTTCCATAAGATGTTTCATTCTGCATTTCTACATGATCATATTCTAATTGCATCAGATACATTCGGCGCAGTGCTTCAACGTGTGCGAGTGATATTGTAATCATTTAGCTATTCAAAGAAAAATTTAATTCCTGATCAGGCTGCCAAAAACAGTGCAGCCTATTGTTAACTAAGGGAGAACTGATTTAGGGGAAAAAAACATTATTCCAAGCAAACATGATAATTAAATGCATATGAAAGAGGCAAACCTTCTTCCACAGAACTGTGTGCATAAAAAAATGAAAAAAACTTTCATTTGTTAATATATAACTACTGAAAACTTACAACAAAGCTCACACATGACAGCTGAACTACAGTAGTCTATTGATGTCTAAGCATAGTATCATTAATCCAATGCCTAACTTAAATATTGCTACATAGAAACATGTAACTGAATTAACCATATATCTCAAACAGATTTCTACACCTTGAAACACTAAAGTATTCAAGAGTCTATCATATTTTTCACTTTAATAAAACAGGGAAGTTTTATATCTGCTGATGTTTCAAATGGCTCAAATTTTTGCAAAGAAAACTAATATCTTTTTTGTTTTAAAGAATGTATATAGTTGGTTTTTTTTGGGGGGGGGGTTCCCTTAAATCACTAGGAGCACAATCCTGAGGTACCATTGGACCAGCGAGAGTCCCTTGTGCCAGCCCAGAAGTGTCACAGAAATACTGTAAGGCATTCCCTTGCCACTCTCCCAGAGAATAGGCTAGTTCAAGGGACTTCTGCTGGCCTCCTTGCAATGTTATGGACCCCAAGATGGGGTGAGCTGTGTTGGCAGAGCGCTGACAGAGCAGGAGAACATGAATATTATTCCACAATCATATTAACGTTACCTGATCGGTCAACTTTTTTGATGAAAGACGAAGAAGTAAAAAGATGCATGATTATAATGTAAACTGTGGAAGTGGTTTTTTTTAACATTGCTAAACCTGAACGTATCATCTTTCTGAGGTGTTTCCGCAATTTAAAAAAAAAAAAAAGCAAACTTTAGAAGTGAAGTTTCAAAAGTAACATTCAGGATGGCCCAATCCTGATCTGCCTGTGATGCTGGGACTACCATAGCACCAAAATGACTGCTGTGCTATCAAGTGGGCCACCAAGCCACTACCTGTGCCTTTTCAGAGGCAGAGGTGTTTATCCCCTTTCCCCAAATAAATAGGGTATGTTCGCAGTGGGGCTACTCATTTCTGCACCAGCTCTGGAACTGCTGCAGAATGAAGTTCCTCTGTTTTAGGGTGGAAAGCCCTTCATATAGGCTCTGGATCCAGTGGAGCTCAGCTCACCACTCCTCCTTCTTACTGTTAAAATGCTTCCAGCCCTGCCATCTCCCTGCCACCCCTTCACTTAGAACTGAGCTAGCACTTGCTTTGGGTCAGTTTTGGGGCTTGCAGATGTGCCTTATAGCACATTTGCAACTCCCAGCACTGGTGGAGTGCCAGCAGTGTGAGTTTAGGATTGGGCTCTTAGGACACAATCCTAACCTATTTTCTAGGACTAGCATGGCTATGCCAGTGGGAACCTGCAGTGCTGCAACCTGCAGTTAGGAGGCAGTCATGGAGGCCTCCTCAAACTAAGGTAATGTTTATTCTCTTACCTCAGAGTTTCATTGTCCTTATCTTTAGAAAATTGATTAGGTTTGTACACCTAGGCCACAATCCTTACCATGTCTACTTACAAGAAAGCCCCATTGTGTTCAATGGGTCTTACTCCCAGAAAAGTGTCTTTAGGATTGCAGCCTTATTCTCTTTCTGTGACTGTGCAGCTGAGCAGGTCCCAGCACATTCATGTTATAAGTTAATATGAACTTGAATCCTGCAATTTGTCAGTAGAACTGAACCAGCATCTGAATTCCAATATCCAGAGATAATGTAAATTGTTATTTACTTTATTTAATCATGGACTGTCATTAATCCTTTGCAGAAGTAAACTTTATTGTTGGAATAAATGGCTACAGATCATGAGAGATTATTTTTGAAAAGTGATTCTGAAAATTAGACTAGACAAGGATAACAATTTCAAGTAATGTAGCTGCCCAATCTTCAAAAGTATTGGAATAGTATTTAACACATATTATCACTAGCCATGACATATCTGTGACTATCTAGCTGCCTGATACTCAAGGTTCTGCTATTATGAATAGGTCCAGTAGTCATTATCTTAAAAGAAATAGGTAAAGACATCTTAAATAAAAAAATTGTATTGCTCAAGAATTGGATGCCATAGACTTACTGTTTATAGTTCTAAATAAATAGGTTGATAAAGCAAGCTCTGATCAGGGGTCAATTTGCAACTTGAAATCTGGACTTCCAAGTGATTCTACTGACCTTAACTCATACAGTTGGCCTTAATAAGAACTCCCACATCACTCCTTCAATTCTTTCACTTTCATGTTACAAAGAACTCCTTCACAGTGGTAATCTGTATTAAATGAGTTTTAAAATGCTATCATTTAAACGAAAGCTTGTGCAAATAAATATTTATTAGGTTATGAATTTGTTTTGCAAACCACTGTTAATCCTCTGGGGGCAAGGGCGTGAGCAAAACCCTTTTACAGGCACAGATCTTTTTCCCTTGTTGTTCTGAAAAATGTAATAAGGTAACATATAAAATGCAAATGAAAAGACATTGTGTCTTTGAGACTTCTATTTACAGGGTTATTTTCTCTTTGTGCGTGCAACTATAGTCGATGAACCTAAGACCGCTACTCTTCTCCCTGAGGAAATGTTGCTAGGGCTGCTGCCACTGCAACTGCTGGCTCTCAGCTTGCTAACAAATATTGTTTGGATTAAAAGAAAAAGTCAATATAAGGAAAATGTGAAAATCTATATACTTTTGTCATGTCAAGAGTCTTGAAAAGAGAATATATTTTGTTTTTACTGTCTTCTACTATGATATGAATGGCTCTCCTTCATATATTCTTGCTTTTCCTCACCCGTGCTTCATACCCCACATATTGGCCATGCTCCAGTGAAGGAGACAGCATAAGTCAAAGAATCAGAGCATTTAGTGTTTTTGGTCTGTTTTTTTCAACAACTACATCTAACCTATCAAGTCTCTCGCATTTGGTTCAGACAGGAAAGTCCCAGGATCAAATCCAGTTATTTTCAACCAGTGTATCGTGACACACTGGTGTGCCACTGATAGTCCTCAGGTGTGCTGCGGGATTTTGGGAAAGTCATTTATTAATAGGAAAATTAGGGGATTTGAACAGCCTGGTGTGCCTTGACAATGGTACAAACAACTGATGGTGTTCCTTGACAAATTCAGTGCCTTGTTAGTGTGCCATGAGATGAAAAAGCTTGAAAATCACTGATCTAACCACTGAACACCCTCAAATAAAAATGCAATGTGACTCAGCACATGCAGAATTTAGCAGGCATGTTTTCTTCATTATTGTCCTTATAGTTTCAAATCATATAAAAATTCTGCTTAATTGAAGACGTTGAAGACAGTCAGTGACATCATCATAATCACTTTTACCTTCACATATATATATATATATATATATATATATATATATATATATATACACACACACACACACACACAGAGTACATTCACAGATGCTTACACACAAACATGTGCACAAAGAGAAAAAAACCAAGGAAAAAACAGGACAGAAAGAAGAGAAACATTAAAGAGCAAAAGCAGAAGTGAAAGGGGGGGTTGACACCTGGTGATGATACTCAGTGGTATCTCCATTTTATGCTGCATATCTGCAATTTTGTTTATACATCCTTGCTAGTCTTTGATGATTATATTTCTAGCCCTAATTGACCATAGAGCTGGGTGACCATATAGAAAGGAGGACAGGGTGCCTCTACCTATAAAGGCAGGTTTAAAGGCCTCTACCTTTAGGCAGGTTTAGCTCATTGTAGAAGGGTTTAAAAAGCAGCACCTCTCTCAATTCCCTTTTCTATGCAATGCTTAAAGATAAAGGTACTCTATCCTCCATTCTCTAGGAGCTATATAACAACTTAGAATTTCATATTCAGAGGCAAGTGCTGGGAGACAACAGAACCTATAGTATCTACAGAAGGGCCAAGGGCTTCTGCCTTTATGCTTTGCTGGCCATCTAACTGACAACTGTGAGGAACAGAATGCTGGAGTAGATGGACCTTTGGGCCGATACACCATGGTTCTTCTCTTAGGGTGCAATCCACAGTAACTACGGGGAGTTCTTGCTCCGGTGTAAGAACAATTTGCTCTGGATTGCAATATGAATTTCCCATAGGTTTTCACTAGCCAGTGCAGTAACTACGGGTACACGTAATGTCTCTTACGTGCTCCCGTAGGTTACTTTGGATTGTAGGGCTAATTCAGTTAATCAGATATTCTATTCTAATCCACAGTGCATGTGCCATATGATATTTTTGGAATCTGGAAAAACTACACTTTCTTCCTCCTCTTAGAGCATGATCCAATATTGTTGTCAATCCAGTATCAGAGATGATTAAATAAAGCAAGGGAGAAGCTACAAGAAATTAAGATGCCATTAACCACATACTTGTGCTTACGATGAACATTAGCACTGGTTGAAGATGAACACATTACCTTTTCAGTCCTACAGTTGTGACTCAAGCTATTCATGGAGGGAAGTTTTCCATCTATACAATGCGGCTGTTGCTGTTGCTCCCTCTGGATCTGTTCTCTCATCTTTCGAGCCTCTTGAATGGCTTTCATTACTGTGTCCTGGTCCCCAAACAGGGCAGGTGAATTAAGACTGGAAAGGATGTCTAAAAATAACAGAAACAAAATTCTTATTATTGAATTTTTTAAAATAGTCTTTTATAGTTAAACATGTCTATTTTAGTGTTGTAGCTTTTATAACTTTCATTCATGTAATAGCATATGTTTACATGAAACATGAAAAGATACATATTTCTATCATGTTGAAATAACTTCTTTTCAAAAAAATCATGTCACATGAGTTATTGACCATTGGTTTACTTTCCTCACAAAAAATCCTGTGAGTGAAGTTAAATTTGAATGATGAATAGGCTTGCCTAAATAACCTTATTCACTGGACATTCATGAGTTAATTCAATTCAGATGTCAATTCAAGAGTCAATTCAGTTCAAATCACTGAGTACAGGTTGAGCCAATTTCTCTGCAATTTTGCATCCACAGATTTGGCTCAATGGGAGTCCACAGATCCCCTCATGAGTCAGATTCAGCTCAACCTGAAGCCTTGATAGCTTTGGTCACCTCTGGAGTCTCTTCTGCCTCCAGCCTCCACGTGGCTGACACAGGTCTCCATAGGTCCTAAGAAGACACTTCCAGAAACCACTGCCCTAGAAAACACTTCCAGAGGCCTTTCTATAGCTATGAATCTCAGAAAGGTGACCAGGGCAGAACTCTAATTACTCTGGAAAAGTGGTGGGTGAGGCTTTGGGAGGCCTTTTGAGGTCAATGGAGGCTACAGCTAGCCTTCTCAGGCCTCAGAAAGAATTTCAGGGGTCCTAGAGGCACTTCCAGAAAAGCTTGGTGAACCCTAAAATTTGCATGATTTTATTTCACATGGAATTCAGTATCCACGAAGGTTCCAGCAGCAGAACCCCTACAGATAACAAGGGTCCACCTGTAATTTGACAGTTTGTCATTGAGCTAAAATGGAAACAAAAGCAACAGGTCACAAGAAAATGCTAAACATCTATTACTAAGGAAATGCTTAACTGTTTGCTGATCCATGAGATCAAAACATCAGTTTTTGAAATAGACAAAAGTGGCCAAAATCTGAACTGTCTGTGGTGTCAACTGAAATACTGTGTTGATTTAATTGTTTCACTGTGATTGAACAACACTAGTTTAGAGGTAATCTAGTCATGGAATGGCATGTTGCAGCATGTTTAAACAAATAACTGAGTCCAATGCTGTAAATAATCTGAGACAATACATTTTGATTCTGTTCCTATCAGAGACTTTAAAAACATAAACAGGCATAGGCAATAAACAATTTCTCATTCCTCTGAAAGATGGATATTCTTGGAGATAAGATACATCGCCCTGAGGATTTTCTGGGTTTAGACCAAAAGATCAAAATCATTCAAATGCTTGGAAAATTTAAGTTACTATGGTAAAACTTAAGCAACAGTGCATACTTAAGATCATTATTAGCACCTTTGAGTTATATGTGATCATTGACCATTAGGTTATATACAATTACATGTCATGTTCAATGTACACAATGCAGTATATGAGAGGTACTCCATATCAGGGTTTCCCAAAGTGTGGGTTGTGAATCATAAGCTATGGGACATAAGCTGGACCCTCCCACTCACCCCTTCAAATTTGAGCCATTCCAAGAAGTGGCTGCTGGCCCAGCTGTGCTTGGATTGACTTATCGGGCACCTGTGGAGGCACCTTTTCCAGATTGCACTGGGCTGGCACTCCTGCCCTCTGGGAGCCTCAGAACAGCCTCCAGAAATGTCCAGAAGTAACTTCTGGTTTGACCAGAAGTAGCTTTGGCACAATTATTCACACAAAATCATGCACACATGTGAAATATAAAATGTGAACAGTCATTAAATATTAAGAGAACCTGGATAATGCATCCTTGCTTTGGAAGTATGAACTTTTTAATGGTCCTTTTCTTTTAAAGGTGACTATAAAAGTCAGTCCATGCGTAATTTCTCCCCTTCTCAGCTTACCTAAAGAAGATCCTCTTCCCAAGGTTCCCCCAATAGGGCTGGGGATTCCGCTTTTATTGGCCACATTCACAGGACTGCTTTTACTAGTAGGGAAGAGACTCTGTGTTGGTGATGTTGGGGATTTGACAGGTTCAGCTGTCTTGGGTCGGGCTGAGAGATTCAGTGGCTGTGCAGCATCATCCTAGAAGAGTTTAATGTAAATAATTATTAGGGAAAGACAAATGAAGCACATTATCACTTAGGAAGCCACAGCTATTTTACACCTCCTAGACAATGCTGCATTTTCTTGCAATAATAACAAAAGAAGCTAATTATCTACACTCCTTGAAGATTCAATCAAAGGAAATCCTCATTAATTTCTCTGTGCTGTGCCTTTATTTACATTAACTATGTAGCTGGATCATTCTTTTTGACAAATTAAAATTTGAATTAGTTCACATTACTGCCTAATTTCCTAATGTGTTTTCTGAGATCTAAATTAACCCAGGGCATTTACAAAGAATTATTTAATTTTTTTCTAGCAGCTCAGTTGTGTTGCTGTGCTTGGTCTACTTGAAAAGTTCCTGAAACTACAAAACATTAATAATATATATAATGGGTTACAGGTGAAATTAAACAAGGAAAAATACACTTAAACATTTAGGAGACATCATCCTTAAACATTTGTAGCACTATTAAGACATACATTTTGCATGTTACTTTTTGAGTGCCTAACCCAGGGTTGTCCAAACTTTTTGGCAGGAAAGCCACATCATCAATCTGACACTGTGTCAGGGGCCAGAAAAAATTATTTACATTTGAAATGTGAATAAATTTATATAAATTTAAATATATGAATGTATTAGATACATTACAAGGCTTGTACGCAGGCCAGATGGAAGTGTCATGCCGCATGCTGCACTGAGGCTTGTTTTGGGCCGCATCTGGCCCTTGGGCCAGCATCTGGACACCCCTGGCCTTATCAATTTGGAGCTTTATTCCTACATTTTTCTTTCCAAAGGGAGAGAAAAGGATTGCATTAATATTATGTTTTCTGTCATAATTCTGAGTTGATGGTGACGTTGACAACTTAAACCTACAGCACTAGCAACTGTCCTATACCAGATGCAGGGAGAAATGGCAAGAAAGAGCTAGGCCCTTTCTTCTGCTTGTGTGCTTTCTAGAAGTAGCTAATGAGCACCTTGCATCCAAGGCATGTTTTCCATTGGTCCAACTAAACCTCTCCATATAGGGATGCCATATTTCTCTTTCACAAAACTGGAAAAGGAACTCCGTCGAACATGCCAATATGTGAACGCAATCCTGAAAACCAGGACAGTCCCAATTTCTGGGACATATCTGCAATCCTATCTCCGTACTACATTGTACAACTGGGGTTTGTCACACAGCTGCCAGAGTGATGAGCATCTTTACAATGCAGTGAAAAATTTTCAGGAAATTTTTCAGTGATGTTTCAGGAGCCTACAAGCTGGTGCTGTACTTGCTGCTTTGCATGGCAAATAGACTACTATGCCAGAATCTATCTGCCATGCCTCAGTGCCACACAGCACAGGATCAGACTGTCACATATTATAAGGGCGAGAAGGGTTCATCTGATGAACTTGTTGTTATAAAATGGAATGAACCCTTTCCATAGGATTACGGCCCAATTCTATGCTGGGGCAGCACAGGTGGCCAGCACACTGCCCTGACAACCACTACTATGCAAATCCCATAAAGCACATCACCACTGATAGTAAGCTCTCTGTGCTGCTGGAAAGTTGGCACTGGGCCTCAGCACCAGGAAGATACCAGACCAGACCAATCAGCAGTAAGTATTCCTCCAACCGACGGAGAGGCTTTTGGAGTGGGAGAAGGTAGAGGGAGGGTGAAAATAGGGACGATGACAGTGTATGCCACTGAATCCTATGTTCTCTCCCAAGCTGAATAACAATGGCCTCCTTGATTCTTCACCGCTAAATAGTGGGTACAGCTCCGAGGAGATCCACTGACAGCAGCTGAGCTTTATCCAGGGTAAGGGAAGAAATATTCCCTACTCTCAAGAAGGCTCAGGCAATCGTTCTAGCCATGTGAGATACGGGCCTGCAGGACCTCACTGCACCAGAGCTCTACAGAACTGAGTTGCCCATGTGCTACAAGAAAATATGCAGTGGTACCTCGCTTGACAAGTGCCTCGCTTAACAAGTGATCCACATAACAAGCAAAAATTTCTCTAGGATTCTGCCTCACATAACAAGTGTTGCTTCACTTATCAAGCACACTCATTGGCAGTTGGGGCAGACACACTGGCCAGCAGCCCTTTTAAAAAGCATCAGGACTGCCTAGCGGCATGCCCATAACAAAAGCAACACTTCAGTTCTGTTCTTCCTGTGGCCAGCTGTCCACTGGGCAGAGGGAGAGAAGAGCAGTGGAGAAGAGGGAAAGAGCTCAGGGCCAGTGAGAAGGGAGCAGGGAAGAGAGAGGCTCAGGATGAAGGGAAGAAGTAAATGGGGAGACACTTTGAATGTGTCTTTGATTGCGGAAGGAAGTGTCTTTGATTGCAGCCTCCTAACCATGTCTACCCAGAAGTAAGTCTCATTGTGTTAAATGGGGCTTACTCCCAGGAAAGTGTCTTTAAGATTGCAGCCGAAGTAGACGTCATAGGATCATGCACATTGAATGCAGTGTTTTGTCATCATTTTTACATCCAGTTAATATTTTTATATGAATATTTTTGGATTCTGAAACCAATCATCTGAGTTTCCATTATTTCCTGTGGGAAAATGCACTTCACATAAAGACTGTTTCACATAACAAGCATGCTTCCGGAACGAATTAAACTTGTTATGTGCGGCATCACTGTACTGCATTTTCATCTTAAAATTCAACATCCTGCAAAGATACATATACCAATTTGCTTAAAATAGCCCCCATTATTCTTATGTTGTGCATCATATATACAGGTTTAGTTCACGTGGAACTATAGTACACTTATATACTCATATACAGTATTTGATTGCTGTTAAATATCACAAAGGTCAAACTATACTTTTGTAATGTATTTTATGGGATTTTGAAAGAACTATATGTTTCAAATCCCTAATTTGTGACATGCATGTTAATCTAGACAAGTCAAAATAAACATATGTAAATTTAGTATTGATATAAACAACTCCTTATTCATATAATTATATAGGATATTCACTTGTGTTGCAGGGAAGTTTGTGTCAGTGAAAAGAGAAAATGGGGTCAAGGAACTCACGTAGGAAAAACCTGTGAACATATAATCTTAAGAAACTTCTAACTTCTGGGAGAGGAAGAATCTAAGAAACTTGTTCTTTTGATCTAGTGCTCCCCTTTATGACACAGCCTTGCCCTGTTCATCCAAGAGCTTATACCCTCTGTTGAACTTGTTAGCAATCAGCCAGGCACAGCATTTTTGGAATAGCAGAATACTGATTTTCTGTAATTAAAATAAAAAGAGTCTGGTAACATGGCTCTCTCATTTAAAATATGCCCAAAGCTGAGATATGCTGCATATAAGGGTGCATCATCTATATTTTAGCAGACAGCACTGAACACTTCAAAGCTTAGAAATATATGAAAGAATACAATAATGCACTCCATTATCTTATCACTGCCATTCTCCTTGCTATCAAGTTGAGCATCTACATGGCACAGCTTGTCATATATAATGTATTAAATAGGCCAATGGAACAAATAAGTAACTATTTATAATATTGCTTTTCTATATAGTTTATTATTTCTAGGCAATTGGCATATATACAGTGCCTCTTAAATGATTTTTTTAATTTATAGAAGTCAATGATATACATCTTTTTATGTTCCATGAAACAGGGAAACAATAACATGGCAAAGCTTAAGAGGCACTAACATTAGCTCTTGGACACAACCATATAGTTATAGCTTTTGGGACTTGGCTCTATCTTTCTATTTATCTGAACAGATCTTTGACTCTTTTCAGTTAGCTAAAATTCCATATGGCTGGGATGAAGTAATGGTGGGACTAACTCACACTGTTCACAGGAAGCTTTACCTGATGCACCACTTGAAATAGTGGGGAATGTACTGTTCTGCTCCCCAGAGTCTGTTGCTTTCATTTTGCTAAAATGCATGCGCACACAAGAACCTGTTACACACAACCCTGTTAATAGGCAACACATATACAGGCACGAACAAAATGCCCCTATTACTTTTTTCCCAACACATGCATCCCTCAACTATTGCTTCCTCCTGTCTCCAAACTAGCCAGAGGTGACAGTGGTGGCACACACACAGAACCAGAAGTTCCAGTAAGCATGCCTCCACACTCATGCAAAATCCTCCCCACTTTCTTTTTTAAACTTTCGTGCACATAGCATGCACCTTTTGTCACTGCCACTTCTTCCTCTTGGTTGGATTTTTCTCAAACAGTGAGGAGTATTCAAAGACGGGATGATGGCATCAGTGGTGGCAATCCCCATGGTAGGGAAACAATGTCTTCCAGTTCTGTAGCCACCAAGGTTTAGAATGCATTACCTAGAACGCGTTACTTGGTTTAGCCACCAAGTTTAGAACGCGTTACCAAACCCACCTGCTGTTCCTACCTTCTTGGTCCTTCTCTCCTTCACTATTTTCAAATAAGAGAACAATCCCAACCATGTCAACTTAGAAGTAAGCCCTATTGTGTTCAGTGTGTCTTACTCCCAGGAAAGTGTGTTTAGGAATGCAACCAAAGTGGCACAGGTGATCACAAGAATGAAGCCATGCAGAATAGTGTTGAGCATTTACACGTCAAAAAGGAAGAGAACCTTTTTTCCTTAAAGCAGGGCAGTATTTTGCCCCATATACTTCTTGTTGGCTCTGCTACTTTATCACTAATCAGGGCATGATTACAAATATGCAGGAAGGAAGGTGAGACAAGATAAGTGATGATGGATGTTAGATGACTTCAGGGTGCCACCTGTATCTTATCTGCTGCTCTAGGCAGTCCACTTCACCTCAGCCCATCTCTGGGACAGCACTAGCTATGCTGCCTAAACATGCCATTTCCATAGGAGTGATCAGTGCAGGATCAGGGGGAAAAATGGCTGCCTTTTCCAAGGACACTTCCAACGGTTCGCTATAGCATCCAATCAGAAGTGTGGGTGGTGCAACTGACACCAGTGCAACAACTGTGACAGCATTATCATCTCTCTCTCTCTCTTAAACATTCGGTTGAACATATACCCCACAGAAACGTCTACAGTTAGATGCTTTCTTTAAAAATATATAATACATGGCATATAATCCAAACATAGTGGTTTCAGGGAATGACAATAACAAAAGGGATGAAAGAAGTCTGAAGATCATTCAGGCAAAACATCTTGTTCCAACTTTCCAGGGCCAGGAGTCTGTCAACCTGGAGAGGCTCTGTTATGTTCTCTTCTGTGCCTTGGGAACATGGAAGAAAAACTATGAGGGGATTCAATTTCTAGCTTAAGGCTGTTTTTTGAGTCTTTGGGGTTAAGGGAACAGTATGCACTGACTGCCATGTTTTACTTTGTGAAAAACTGCACTGCTTTCTTCCTTTAAAAGGTAGGAGGATATGGTTCTAAAGAATCCTGGAAAGGAGATCCTTTCTTTGTTGCATGATGCTGTGAAGCACCACTGTAGTTTCCTAGTTCTAAGCAAGGGACAATTAAGCATGCATGAGCTTTTGACAATACATCACAACCAGATAGAAGCAAGCCAAATATCGGCAACAGTGTGATATCAACAAGGGTCCAATCAATCTGCCGTCATGGCATTTTTTTTCGACCAATCAATTGGTGTTGATGGCTTTTCTTTTCCTTCCAGGCATCTTTTAATTTTTGTTTCTAGCTGTGGCTTTTTCAACTTAGAGATCAGCTTATAAAATCATAGAGAGTTTTCTCATACAGAGCCAATTCTCAAGCAGTATTTTGGTAGGGTTATCAGCACTTCTATGCAATATTAGTAAGTATCAGTTTTCTGCTGTTTATCACTTATCTTGCATGCCCTTATGCTAAAAGGGGACCTAACAGAACAGCCACAGTCTGATTCATGTGACTCCTCAGTCATGGCAGTCTTCATGTCCATGATTGGGACTCTAATTGATGAGCCAATACTGACTCTTTACCATTTCAATTGTATGAGAACAACAGATGACATTCCTCGTGTCAAAACACCTTTGAAATATTTAGAAAAAAATATTCAATGATTAAAAAGACCTGTGAAGGAGTCATGAGTGCCAATAAGATATGGGGTTCCTGACACACTGCATGGTAAAATGGTCTTGTACACAGCAGCAAAGATGTGGGCAGTTTTCAGTGTTGTAAAGAAATGCCCACTAAGATATTTAGCTTAGTGCAGCTGAAATGCCACTAAATTTCCCTGTATGTAGTTACCTGTGATTCATAAATCCTGATAGTGCCAAAGTTGTCCTATAATATCTATAGAGGTAACTAATGTGGGTGGCGCAAGCGGTTAAGATGCTGTGCCTGTTAACCAGCAGGCCAGAGTTCGAGACCCGGGTTGGCCCCACAAGACAGGGTGAGCTCCTGTCCTTAGCCCAGCTCTGCGATGCCAGCTGGATCCAACTGTACTGGCTCTGCCTTTCCATTGGACTAATTCAGTGGCGTGGAGAGGGGGGATTTGCTGCTTGGGTAACAGCCTATCCTCCATAACAATCTCACCCAGGCTTTTGTGCTTCGCATGCAGCGTATGCAGCGCTGGGCACGATACCATAGTCTTTCAAGACTGACGGAGGTCTGCTGCTTTTTTTTTTTTTAACTAATGCTGAGACTTTATTTTTCCTTACCTATATTATGTAAACCAGTTTTTCTCAAATGTTCACCTTAAATAAGTCTTTGCAGGTGAGAGGTGAAAGCAGCAACATGATCCCCAGAACTGAGCCACTAAATGGAGATGAAGAGGGATGCTTTTACTTACTTTCACCTGCAGCAGATTTCAGGAGGTGCAGGGGATCCCTGCATAGCTGCCTGCAGGACCTGAAATTTTTGAATGGAAGCTGAGAATCTTCAAACATTGCCAACAGGAAGTGTTCTGATATCGTTCTGTTCAACTGCAGGTGAAAGCAAGTAAAAACATCCCCTTCTTCCCCCTTTAGTGACAGAATCTTGGGGATCACTTACTGCCCTCACCCCTTCTCCTGCCCCTTCTGTCAATACAACTGATGCAAACCATATTACAATGCTAATAGCGAATTAAGAGTATGAGGGAATACATATGGAAAGAAAACAAATTAAATACCTTAACTTGAGTTATAGGGCTGGTCCCTCTCTTTTCATTTTTCATCCCAGTAGGTGAGAGTGCCCCTGTTGTATTTGGTGGCTGAGGGGTAGAGGACATCTTGGCTCCTGGAGAAACCTGCATGCTGGCCAACTGAGCTGCATAGAGTTGCTGTAAAAAGAAAAGATTTTCTCTTTAGGAAATCTTAGAGCAATTTCTTCCTAACTGGCAGGTAAAATATCGTAAGACCATGGGGAAATCCAGAAACAGAGACCCCGGTCTTGATGACAGATGTTTAAGATCATTTATTTTTAATAATATATCTTTTTAATGGTAGAGAAGAACAATACAATTAAAACCAATGAATGAAAATACAAAAACTGTCTCATTGGGAACGAACTATACAAAGGAAAGTAACTATAAGAAATATATGAAGATCTGATTTAAAAGCCAGGCCTTCTACTGGCAGCAGAAAATATACAAGTGGAGGCCTGTTGCACCTTCAAGGCCAGTCTGTGCCACATAATGAAGGCCACCACTGACAAGGCTCTCTCAGGGTTGACACTAGTTAAACCTCTAACAGTGGCTTAACCCACAAGAGAGCCTCACTGAAAGATCTTATAATGCTGTTCAAGAAAACTGACTTCTGGACTAGGGTGCAACATGGAAGCTGGTTGCTAAAACAGACACTGAAAGCCTAATTAAAGAGCATATATCATAAGTCCATCAAATACATTACAAATTAGGTAGCAAATGCCTATTCAGACAAATTACAATGAGCTTCTTCTGTAAACACACCTCTGATTTCCATAATATTATTATGTAAAGAGGTTTATGTATTGTATTCCTACCAGTTTTCCTACCTATACATGAATTTACATACTAATATTTTTCAATGGTAATAGGAATAGAAATGCAAATACTTCCTTGCAAAGATGGGAATAATAGTACAACCTTGTACTGTATATGATTATTATGTTTCCTCAGCTTTTCAGAAGTTGAACAGAATGCTTTCAGAGGATATGCAACTCAATCATCTACTCCTACAACATTACAAAACTTTCTGGAACAAAACTAAATAGGTTTAATTTTTCTCTACCAGGTAACCTTAAAACCTCACCTTGGTTGAGTAGTAACAAAACTTCTGCTACTCTAAATAGGGAAGATCCTATTCCTTCTCCCACAAATAAATCTGTACAAAATTTGCCTTATTAGTGGGGAAAAAACAGGTGGTTTGTATGTAATTTCCAACATTACTATCATTCAGATGGACAAATAAAAAAAATTACAGTAATCAAAAGCAGACCTTTCAGCACATGTAATTAAATGAAAGCTTAATAAAGAATAATTTGCAACAGCCAGATGTGCTTATGTCATAATTGTTGCTTTCTTTGGAACCATTTTTCTAATATAACAAGCCTCCAAAGAAATGAAAGTTACACAATACTGTTTATGCTCAATGACTCAATGGCTAGACAAATGCATATAGAAGGTCAGAGTCAGTATTTTGAGTGTTTAATGAAAAAATTCTATTTTTTCTGGGTTTTTTTCACAAAAGCTACAGTACTGGGCTGGAAAAAGCTTTATTTACCTCAGTGGTGATAGGTTCTTGATTGCACTTTAAAGAAGGAATTGACTGGACTATTCATAGTCCATGCCTTTGCCATGTCATGCAGTCCCAAAAGAGGTAGGAAACAAATCTAAAGTTGCTCCCATTTGAACTCTGATTTCCCAATTTTATTTTATGCAAAGAGCAACACATGATGCTTATAGTTAGGATCATTCTTGACATCACAGGCTATATCACAGTGCAGCAACATAAAGGCAAAATACATTTACATTTAAGGCAAAATACTATATAGTTCTTGGATATACAGTATGCACTTCAAGAGCAAACTAACAGCCCAATCCTAAACTCCACCAGCAATGAGTATTGCAAACATGCCATAAAGCACATTTGTGGGACCCCAGACACAGTTCAGTGTTGGCAGTGTGGTAGTGCCTATATTGTGCTAGCATGAGTTCAGCAACAGTTCTCTGCTGATCGGCAGTCACTCAGACAAGCAGGCAGCAGAGTTGTGAATGGGAGTTTGGGGAGAGTGGGTATTCCAGGAGGGAGAGGTGCAGAGATGATAGTGGAAAGGTATGGAGGGTGGAGCATCTGCTCAGGGTCGTCCAGTGTTGCAAGGAGGCTCTTGATTCTACAGCTACGGAAGGGTTGCTACAGAATTGAGTAGCCCCATTGTTGGGCTTCTTCCTTTTCTTAGGGGAAGGGGCAGAAAGCCCTCCTAAAAAGCCGCTTGCAATAGCCTGCAGCACTCAGGATGCTGCAACAGCCATTTCTGCACCACAGTGGTCCTAGCACCACAGGCAGCATAAGATTGGGCTGCCCATTGGCTTGTTGGGATTGTTGTAATAGATTGAAGACAAAAGGAGTTAGAAAATAATACAATCCAAATATGTTTTCTTAGCTACATTTATATTTAATGTACACCTTCTGACTGTGCCGCCACTAAGAGACATGAGAGGTGTGGCGGCCAGAGATAGGGCCTTCTCGGTGGTGGCACCCTGGCTTTGGAACTCCCTCCCCTTAGAACTGAGGAAAGCTCCCTCAATACAGAGCTTTAGGCAGAGCCTTAAAACCTTTTATTTTTAAAAAGCTTTTTAAATGGGGGCAGAGGTTGGGGGGCTTTTATCTTTTTTATCTTTTTTGTTTTAGAGTTTTTAGTCTACGTTTTTAGCATTAATCTAATTGTATTTTAACTACATTTTAATGTGTTTTTATCTCTATTTATTACCATATGTAATTTTAGTGGTGTTTTATTGTTTTTTAATTGTTTGGCCGCCTTGAGTTCCCCCTTTTGGGGGAAGAAAGGCGGGATACAAATTCCTTAAATAAAATAAATAAATAAAATAAATTTATCTATATTTATCAAGGACTGTCTCTAGACAGTTGGCTCATAAAGTGTTATGTTGAATGCCATGGTCCAGCTACAGATTTTATAAACCTAAAATGTTTTATGGTGTTTCTCAGTTCTGGTTGAAGGAACAGCATCTGAAACATATTGAAATGTTTCTTTCTTCTCTAAACAGGTATCCTTTCCCCAATAGCCCAGAATGCCTCTCAATTATGTGAGAAATATCATGCTTGGCTATCTCAATCAGTGTATGGTTATGTGTGGTGATTAATGGATGTATATGGTAATGTATGGCTATGAGAGCTGGACCATGAGGAAGGCTGAGCACCTAAGAATTGATGCCTTTGAATTATGGTGTTGGAGAAGAGTCCCTTGGGCTTTGAGAGTCCCTTGGACTACAAGGAAATCAAACCAGCCAGTCCTCCAGGCAATCAACATTGACTGTTCACCAAAATGATAGATACTGAAGCTAAAGCTCTAATATTTTGGCCATATCATGAGAAAGGAGAACTCCCTAGAAAAGACATTGATGTTGGGGAAAACTGAAAGCAAAAGGAAAACGGGGGAGAGGATGAGGTGGTTAGATGGTGCTACTGAGGCAGCAAACATGAATTTGGACAGACTTTGGAAGTAAGTGGAGGATGGGGTGGCCTAGTATGCTGCAGTCCATGGGGTCACAAACAGTCGGACATGACTTAACATTTAAACAAACAACATAATCCTCAACTGTCTGTGGTCCAACAGTTTCCTCACATTGTTGTCTGCAAGATGTCCTATTTCCACAGATCATGTGGCAGATATTTTAGACTTTTGAAGTGAGAGATGCAACCAAGATTGCCTGAAAAGATAAAGTATACTACCAAGTACCAACTATCATTATCCTTTCATTTCAGAGGGTCAAGCAGGCAAGTGCTCATTCTTACTCCAAAAGCAACCATTTGTATTGGGGATTCAACTACAAACATAACACAATCAATAATCCCCAAAGTCCAAGATGCACAAGGGCAAAATTAGTGATGGGATTAAAAGAAATTAACAATTGGTTCTATGCCCATCTGGCAGCCACTTTTATTTTTAAACTTTATACATCCAATCTCTCGTTAACAGCCGGTTCTATAGAGTAGGTACAGACCTGCTGGAGCCCACCACTGGTCAAAATGTACCGGTATCTCATTTTCCAATGGTACCAGAATATTTAAGTTTTTGCACATGGGTAGTTCTTCTCTTCTTAAAAGCAGGTAGGTCATGTAGTCAAAAAGTACCAGGAGATGGGGTTCTTCCAGACTCCCTGGAGTGATTTCACTTGGTTGAAGATGAGAAGGTTATTTGCTTGATTCCTGCCTAGTAATGATAGTTTTTAGATTTTGTGCTATTTGCCTAGCACCTAATCCTTTCCATAACTCTGTGTTACTTAGAGTGTCAGGAGCGGAGACTCTCCCTGGGAAAGGCCATAGTGTCTTGAGTCTTTACAGGGATTTAGGTCCGCCAATTCAGGTTTCACAACCATGAGTCAACCTCTATTATTGCAAGAAACAGTGGAGATTGAAGGATCTACCAAAACACAATGTGCAGCACAATCGTAATTTGCACTGGAATAGGTAAGCTGGCTAAACCTGCACTGTATCCTGTGCAAGTTCTGGGAATGCTGTTGTGCTACTGCAGAGAAGGGGAAACTTTCCCCATGGTTTGCAGTAGCCATGATAGGTCTGCTCAAAAGGTCTACCATCCAAGCCCTGTCTCCAGTTCCTCACTCACCCATCCCTGGGACAGTGGTACAGTATCAGCAGATGGAGCCATAGTCATCACCCATGCAAAACCAAAAAAAGAAAAATTTCAATGATATATTAGAACAAAAGAACACTTGAGTTCTGAACACTGGGCAAAGGATATTTAATAGAAATTATTTCCATTGAAATACTAATGTGGTAGCTCTCTTGACTGATGACTTCAAACATTATTAACTGAGCCCCAAATCATGAATTTTAAGATGAATTAGTCAGCCACCACAGGAACCCATGAGTCACAACAATTCTTTTCAGCCTAGATATAAATTTAAGCGAGCTTTCAATGTTATTGCTTTCTTTTTACATCAGCTCATAAAACGATAGTTACATGCTTAGCGTAATACCGTTATAAGAATAGTACACGAATTAAAACAGTCATTCCTTTTCCTACTGGTTCAGAAACCTTAGTGGTTCAGAAACCAATTCAGCAGTGTAGACACTGAAAACTTCAGTACGCTGGCCCAAAATATGAATTAGTACACAGAGCAGACACAAAAGATGGCAGAATGAGGATCCAGAAGAAATCGGAGGCTAAATGAAAACAATAAAAGGAAAAGGAGAAGAAACTCTTTGGAGTATGTCTTACGTCTTAGATTGTCTTATGCCTAACATTGTCTGATGGCATGAGCTATTTTGTAGGTTGTAGCCCATTTCATCCAGCCCATGACTGTACCATATTAGCTCCTATATTACTGAATTCTCATAGAATTAAAGGGTGTGAAAGCCTGAAGTAACCTAGATATCTGAAAGGAAAAGAGAAGGCAAGCAAAGCAACTCATAAGCAACTTAACCATGTGATAAACCCAGAGGCAACTCCAAATCTGCTATACTACTGCCTGTGGTGTCTGCCAAAGAACCAGATGCTCTTGCTAGAAAAATATCTTCCATAGCTCAGCATCTGGCTCCTTTGAGGAGCAACAGTGTAAATCGCATGTGCAACTGTGTGCACATATTAAAGAATAGCACATCCTTTTAAAAGTTCATAGTTACATATTCACATTTGCAATGAATCTGATACAAGAAAATATCTGAAGTAACAGGTTTTAAGGGGTTGTTTTTAAGTGCACATTTTTCTTTCATTTAGCAGCTCATTTGCACAGATGTTACCTGTTAGAGAAGTGTATATTAAAAAGCCCACATTTCTATATTCAAAACCATACTGTGACAAAACCACAACCAAATTTTTATGTCTCAGTAGAATTTTCTTGGTTAAACATAAATATTGTGTTAAAAAATGAAAAGTTAATATCCTTTAAAAAAGAATAATAACATTATGGGCCAAATCCCCACCCTCTTTAACACATGTCCTACTCAATTAATCTCAGTGGTTTAATATGTAGGCCATTTACAGGCACTCAAGAACTAATGAGTATCATGTAAAACATGGAATCTAAATAATGTACCCTATGAACAAGGACAAGAAGTAATTGGTTTTAAAAAATTTGTGTGTGGACCAGAGACCTTTGACTCAGGCCAGTCCTGCCCACTCACAGGCCTGATCCCTTTGCTCTCCTGCTCTGCTTCTCCCCTTTTTGCCCATGTCCACTCTTCCTCTACCCTTTCCACTTCTCCAGCTAACTTGTTAACTTCCACTGGACAGTGAGAGAAGGCATGCTGTGGGAAAGAAGGCAGCACACCTCCTGTTGCTGTGTTCTGTGAGTTGTTGGTGCACCTTGTACTAACTGCTTTATAGGCAAAATCCAGAGTCCTTGCTCCAGTGTAAGAACAACTTGCTCTGGATTCCAATATGAACTTCCCATAGGTTTTCAATGGGTGGTGCATTAACTACGGGCACACATAAAGTCTCTTACGTGCTCCCATAGTTACTCTGGATTAGGGGGTATGGCAGTCAGTACCAGCATAAGAGCACCATTAGAGAGTAGCCTAAAACACCCAACTGCCAATTTATCCCATATTTTAACAAGAAATTTCAGCATAGATTGCCAAATGTATTAATTAATTGTAACATATTACAGTTTGGCCATACGAATGGATATGAATAGGTTTGCTAAAACAGACATAGAAAGTCTAATTAAAGATATGAATCCTAGGATTCATGAATAGGATTGGATACATTCGTTGCCAACTAGCAGTATTGATAGTGTATGTTCCACAAATGTTCCAATTCCATCTTTAGTATACAGAACAGCAAATGGGGGCCATGGTGCTGCACCACAGTAAAATAAGGTGGAATTGGAATAAAGTGGTTGACACTAGACCTTCAATATACAGTTAGCTTTAGCAGAATTTACCTTCAAGACCCAGGTTGAAATCACTGCTCAGCAATAGTTTCTTGGATGTCATTCAAACAGTCAGTAGGCACAATCCTAACCATATCTACCCAACTGTAAGCCCCATTGTGTTCAATGGGTCTTACTCCCTGGAAACTATCTTTAGGATTGCAGCCACTAACTTTCAGCTTAACCTGCTTCAAAGGGTGGGTGGGTGGGAGGAAAGGAAGGAAGGATGAACACCACCCAGAGCTCCTTGGAGAAAGGGCAGTATAAAAATGTGAAAAATAAATACAATAAATGAGCAGAATGTAAGCATAACAAATTGATGGAGCACTGTTGGCAACACCATTTTATAATAGTAATTTTACTATAGAACAAGAAGACAGTTGTGCTTCTTTTATTTAACAGCTAGAAAAAGCACCTTCAGTCAGTATCAAAATTATATTTATTCAGCTAATATTTAATGAAAGCCTTCAAAATTTAGCTAAATATTTTAGATGCTGATATTTCCATTGTTAACACATTAAGCTGAAGTTCCTTGATTTAAAAATAGAGTTTTATTTTCTGTTAAAAGGACATACCTTGAACTAGACCATGAATATTTATGTCTCTCTGTAACCCTTTGAAAGAGTTAAGCCCTTACATTTTTATGTCTATTGTTGGTCAGAGGTTGGAATCAACACTTCATTCTGTGACTCTGTGTACATTTGACTGTAATTTACAGCTCAGCAAGCGGACCCACGAAACAAGTGTCTATTTTACTTTGGCAAACTAATTCAAGCTAATCAAAGCTTTCCAGCAAAACAACTCAGCATGAAACTCTGCAAGGAAAATATGCAGAGAACAAAGCTTTTTGTCAAACAACACATCTCACGATGTAAACACATATGTCTCATATAGGAAATTTTATCGCTTCCACATTAATCGGCAGACAAAAAGTGTATTCTTGTGGCAGACCTGCTGCAACTGGGGAGCCATCGTCACTGGAAACAAGAGACTGATTAGGTTCTCACACAGATATGAATAGACTTTCCTTTTTGTAATGCTGCTTTTTTATTCCTTAGGAACAGACTAGCAATTGTAAATGCTAAGGGAAAAGAGCCCCATACAACGTCCCTGAATTGTACTGGAACGTGAACACTTGTTCCTTGATTTTGTGACTTTTGCTGTTGTTACCCAATAACATCTATTATCCCATCTGGTTGTCTTCTTCTGGAAAGCCTGAGTTAACCTACAGCTGTGAAGATGAACGCAGCTCAATAGGGCTCTAAACACAGTAAGGTCTCTTCTCTGCTAGTGAAGTCGGCAGTCTGCAGGACAGATGTTAAAAGGATCTCTAAAACAAGTCAGTGACAAAGATCCTGACCTCTGCTGGGGAATTTTTTATTTTATTCTTATTCCGGAAAAAGGAATAATCTCATGCAAAAGCATTAACACCGAGAGGAAGCATATTAATGCTTTTAGAAGTCTGATTTCTTACCTCAGCTTTCAAAACTATACATCCTTTATCATCACTACAAGGGTTTGATAATGGAGCTTTGGTGCAAATATTAGTAGCCATAAATGATACTTGGAAGAGACGCAGCCATTTTCTCCATTCTTTCTTCAACACTATAGTACATACTATATAGCATTCCTCAAATGTTGCCAAGTGTGCTTGCAGTATTGAAAGACAAGCCCTTATTGATAATGCCAGATACAGTGGTACCTCTCATAACAAGCACCTCACATAACAAGCGTTTCACATAACAAGTAAAAATTTCCAAGAAGTCTTCCTTCACATAACAAGTTCCGCTTCACTTAACAAGCAAGCGTGCTATGAGTACGCGTGCTATGCAGCCCTGACGCTCTGTGCGGAGGCTGTTTAAAAGGACTGCCGGCCAGCACTGCTGCCTCTAACTGCCCCCAACTTGGGGGGTGCCAGAGGCAGCTGCCCCTAACTGCTCCCAAGTGCCTATACCGGCCACATTGAACCTCCAGCAGCAGCCCAGGTAAGCCTCCCAGGAAAGTGTCTTTGATTGCAGCCTCCTAATCATGTCTACCCAGAAGTAAGCCCCACTGTGTTAAACGGGGCTTACTCCCAGGAAAGTGTCTTTAGGATTGCAGCCCAAGTAGACTTCATAGGATCGTGCACACTGAATGCATGTTTTGAAATCAATTCCAGTGTTTTGTCATCATTTTTACACATCCATTTTTACACATTCATTTTTATATGAATATTTTGGGGGTTGTGGAACGAATCGTACGAGTGCCATTATTTCCTATGGGAAAATCTGCTTCACTTAAAGAGCGTTTCACTTCAAGAGCATGCCTCCAGAACGAATTAAGCTCTTTATGTGAGGCACCACTGTACAATGCACCAATTTTCAATTTAACACTGCAGAAAATGAAAAGTAAAGATCAAATAAGCACCCAGCTCTTTTAAAAAAATGTATTAAGCACCACTTGATTTCAAAACTAAATGCAATTATAACAACACTGCATGTTGATCTTGTATTAGTTGAAAGAAACAGATTTCAGTGATAGTATAATTTATACTTGATTATGTTCTTTGGCGCCAAAGATGGAGAAGCTCTATATACAGTCAGTAAAAAGAGCTGGAGCTGATTGCGTCTCATATCATGAGCTTGTATTGCAAAATTCAGGGCAAAATCCAGAGTAACTATGGGGAGTCCTTGCTCCAGTGTAAGAACAACTTACTCCAGATTCCTATATGAATTTCCCATAGGTTTTCACTAGGTGGTGCAGTAACTACAGGTGCACGTAAAGTCTCTTATGTGCTCCCATAGTTACTTTGGATATGGGGGTTAGGCTCAAATTGAAAAAAGTAGGGAAAACCACCATGTACGACCTAAATCACATCCCATCTGCATATGGGATGGAAGTGGAAGTGGCAAACAGATTCAAGGGATTCAATCTGATAGAGTGCCTGAAGACTGTGGACAGAGGATCATAACATTATTCCCAGCAAAGTCTTCTGGAAAATGTTTAATTGGACCTTCTCTCACTTGGGGACAGTTTCAGGTTAGAAGAAAGACTGAGGATGGAGAATGTGCAGTACAGCTGACTGGTAGTGAGCATTGGCATGAATTCTCTCTGTCTTTATCCTTGTGCGGAGAAGGACCAGCAAAGCTGGAGTTACCTCACCAATACAGCTGAATCAGCACAGCATCCTGCAGGGGAACCTTGCCCCATGGAAAGCCTCAGAAACCTCAGTGGGGCATCTTAGACTGTAGACTATAACTATGCAATTCTACGTTGCCTCATGTCAGTGGACTGGCTCTGGGAAGATGGATAGGATATGGATATGGATGGGATAGCCCAAAATATGGGCTAGACGAGGCAATTGTTAGGTGGATCTGCAGCTGGCTCAACGACCTCATACAAAGGGTTTTAGTAAATGGCTCTGTGTCAATCTGGAGGTCGGTTCAAGTGGGGTACCCCAAGGCTCTGTCTTGGGACCGGTTCTCTTTAACATTTTCATTAATGACTTGGAGGAAGGGATATGGGGGAGCCTGATCAAATTTGCAGATGACACCAAGCTGGGAGGAGTAGCAAACACAACAGAAGACAGAAGAAACCTCCAGGAGGATTTGGATAAAATAGAATTCTGGGCTGTAACAAATAGAATGAATTCCAATAGGGAGAAGTGCAAGGTTCTGCATGTAGGAAATAAAAACCAAAAATACAGGTATAAAATGGGGGATACTTGGCTTGGCAGCACAACATGTGAGCGGGATTTTGGAGTCGCCATGGATCACAAGCTGAACATGAATCAGCAGTGTGATGTGTCTGCAAAGAAGGCAAATGCCATTTTAGGTTGCATTAAGAGGACTGTAGCTTCCAAGTCGCGAGAAGTTCTAGTTCCTCTTTATTCAGCATTGGTCAGACCTCACCTTGAGTACTGTGTTCAGTTCTGGGCACCTCACTTTAAGAAAGATGCAGCCTAACAAGCAAGTCCAGAGAAGAGCGACAAGAATGATCAGTGGGATGGAAGGGAAGCCCTACGAGGAAAGGTTGGGGGAACTTGGGATGTTCAGCCTGGAGAAGAGGAGGCTGAGGGGAGACATGATTGCCCTCTTCAGATACCTGAAGGGCTGTCATAGGGAGGAAGGGGCTCATTTGTTCATAGCTGCTACTGAAAGCAGGACTAGAATCAATGGGTACAAACTATAAGAGAGGAGATTCCGGTTGGATATCCGGAAAAAATTCCTGACAGTTCGGGATGTTCGGCAGTGGAACAGATTGCCAAGGGAGGTGGTGGACTCTCCCTCACTGGGGATCTTCAAGCAGAGGCTCGACGAGCACTTGTTGGGGATGCTCTAGGGGGATTTCCTGCTGCAGGCAGAGGGTTGGACTAGATGACCTAGTAGGTCCCTTCCAACTCCATGATTCTATGTGGTAAATAAAACCATCCCAAAGAAAAAGAAATGCAAGAAAGCAAAATGGTTGTCTGAAGATGCTTCACAAATTGCTGAGGAAAGAAGAGAAGTGAAAAGCAAGGGAGAAAAGGAAAGACATACTCAGCTGAATGCAGAGTTTCAGCTGAATGCAGAGAATAGCAAGGAGAGATAAGAAGAGCTTCTTCAAGGAGCAATGCAAAGAAATCGAAGAAAACAATAGAAGAGGAACGATTAGAGATCTCTTCAAGAAAATTGGAGAAATCATTATTTTTTTCTTTTAAATTAATATAGAATTGATGGGGGGAAGAAAATTGGAGAAATCAAAGGAACATTCTGTTCAAAAATGGGCATGATAAAGGTCAAGAATGGTAAGGACTGAACAGAAGATTAGGACAAGGTGGCAAGAATACACAGAGGAACACTATCTTAATATCCCAGATAATCACGATGGTGTGATCACAGAACTGGAGCCAAACATTTTGGAGAGTGAAGTCAAGTGGGCCCTAGAAAGTCTTTCTAATAAAGCTAGTGGAGGTGATGGTATTCCAGTTGAGGTCCTAAAAATCTTAATACAATGTTATACATGGTGATTTAAAATGAATGGGACAAAAAGAAAACATACATGTGACTTTTTGTCCCATGCATTTTGAATCACCTTGTACATTCAGTCTGCCAGCAAATTTGGAAAACTCAGCAGTGGCGTCACAAATGGAAAAGATCAATCTCAGAAGGGTGTCCAGGGCTGAAATGCTTGAGTGCCACTGCTGTATGGGGTATGTGAATGGAGGTCCTCCCTCATTTAAAACAAATATGAAAGTGACGGTGGGCAGAGGACAGAGAAACCCACAGCTCCTGTATACGCAATACAATTCTCCTTGAGGTTTACATACACACAGTGCCCTGAAGGCTTGACACTTATTTTTCTGAGCTGAAACTTTGACAGAGTAAATTGAGGGGTATTGTGCTCCCGGAGTACAGCCAAATTATATGGGACACATTCAATTATGATGTTTAAATATAACTTCCTTGAATTACCTGTTCACAACCAGTTTACCATAAAAAAGAAAGCAAAGCCACAAAAGTACACTTGGATAAACCACAAATAGCTGACAGCAGCTGCAGCACTCATAGGAATTTGGTATTTGCATGTTGCATAGATACACAGCATTTGTTTCCCAACTTAAATAAAACAATTGTTTTATTAGTGTTATTAAATTTCAGCAAATTCTCTAAATATAATATTTCCTTATAATGTCATATTTCCTGTCATAGCATGAAAACTGATAAAAATAGTTTATGCCTTGCAAAATTAGAACTGAATATATTTGAAATAGATGTGGACATAAATACATGAAATATATTTGAAATGAATTGACACAAATGTATATGTATGTGTTCCTAATGATTTCTCACATAAGATTCACCATTTTCAATCACTTGGCCATGGTACACTGGTGTGTTGCAAATGCTCTGCAAGTGTGCCATGAAAGTTTGCGGAAGAATTAGGCCATTGGGAGATGTGAGCCACCACTAACAGCATGGTGTGCCTTGTAAATTGTCAAAGAACTGATGGTGTGCCTTGATAATTTTAGTACCTTATTAGCATGCTCTGAGTCAAAAAGGTTGAAAATTGACTGCATTAGAGCATAATAGTCTCATGATGGACTCTAAAACAGAGTCCATGGTGGGACTATACAAATAGAGTATGCTTTTTTCTCAAAGCCTCCCTTTCAGTTTTAAAGAACAAAATAAACAGGTTGCAATCTGAGATGTAGTTGTGAAACAGAAAACCTATTCCTGGCCCAATCCCATAAAAATCACCTGGATTAGAGAGTAGGTTTAATAGAGAAACCACTTCTCATGATTATGTTGGACCAAGAGATATATACCTATAAACCTATCATGTTTGTGAGGGGGTTGCAGTTTAAGATTTAGCATCAGTAGCATGAACTGTAAGCCAAAAGCAGACCACTTTGAATTAGGGTTGTTCTTGTGAATCAAACTACAAAGAGATTTTCCAAGGAAGCATCAGGGTTGTTGTTTGGCTAAAAGAAATATAATAGTCAGCCACACAGACAGTATAGCAGCAGCTTAAGAAGAAAACAAAAGATATTGGCAGGATATAAGCCGTTTGAGAATAGTGTAGGAAGGGAAATAGGGATAACTTTTATATACTGGTTTATACCTCACCATCAGTATATGTGGTAATTTGCCAAATAAGAGAAGCAAAAGAGATTCTCGGTCCAAATATTAGGGAAGGTGGCCCATAGGAAAAAGGAAAAAAAAGGGATGAACTGTGAACAAATTAAATCTCATTGACCCAAGCTTCTTTTCTGGATGAGAATTTGCATGTTAAAATTCAGACAGCAAACCTTCTGCAGTCTGAGTCAGGCTGACCATCTGTCTGGATTTCCTGGACTGCTCTTGGAAAACTGGAGTGTCTCTGGGGAGTAGGGAAACCCCCCCAGCCCCTCCAGGATTCGGTCAGCCCTTTAAACAGCCCCAGCAGCCCTTTAAACTTTTGCACATGCCGATTCCACCAGAGCTGGCACTACGGAGGTGGACCAGGAGGAAGTTCCTCCCCCTGCCTCATGCTGGAAGGCCAGCAGCCTTCCTGGCCCCTGCAGCACCCTGCGCACTGCAGCACAGCCTCGCCGGCCAGGTAACACTTTCCCCCAGCTGTGTGCCCCTGCATACCCTCCCGGAGAGGAATGGTCACCTGGTTGTTTCTCTGTGGTCTCAACAGTCGGCACCAGCCTGTGGCCACCGTGCTGCTTATGCCCCCTCTCTGGCCAAGCCACACAACTTCTGCAGCCTCAATGATACTTCTTTTCTCCTCCAGTAGCCTGAAGGTGAGTGTGAGCTTGTGTGTGTGTGTGTGTGTGTGTGTCCTTCTGTGTGTGTGTGTGTGTGTGGGTGGGTGGGTGGGTGTGTGTCTGGGTCTAAATCACATATGTTGAAGTCACTGGCATAGCTTGTGTTGCTGCAAACTGCTTTGAGGGCATCTTATATGAATGTGTCAGAATCAAATATGTTGAAGTCATTTGCATGTGTGGCTTGTGTTGCTGCAAACTGCTTTGTGGGCGTCTTACATGTATGAGTCAGAAACATGCATGTTGTAGTCACTTGCATGTGTTGTTTTTCTACAAACTGCTTTGAGGGCGCCTTACATGTATGTGTCAGGATCATGCATGTTGAAAGTTTTCAATTTTTAAAGTGTTGAAATTAAGTACAGGAAAGCAATACAAGTATTTTTTTTTGCTTTATTTTAACATGTCCTACATTTCTCCTACATTTTTGGGGTGTCCTACTTTTTTTAAGCGAGAAGGAATTTTGGACTGGGGTTAGGAATTTTGGGGGGCTTAGCAGGGAATTTTGGGTTCAGCATCTGGTCACCTGGTCTGAGTTGCACATTTATTCAGAAAAATAATGACAATTTAGCTTAAAAAAGACCTCGCTCAGTAATAATGAAGGTGTATTTTCTTTTTTGCAATATGTAATTTTAAAAAATCCACTACAGTAATACATACAAAGAAATCATTCCAGAAGCCTCCAGAGAGAAAACCACTATATCTGCTGTGTCAGAAAACAATAAAGGATGGGCTGACGGCTGATCACCGGAGATGGCGAGAGAGAATAGCAAACAAATTGGGGAGGAGAAAGGGAGGGGGATATGGTTGCACTGAATATAGAGCTTTTTAAAATCAGATGGATAGATCCCTTATGAAACCATCTTGAGGGTGAAGCAAAACTCACACTGACTTGGCAGCTGTGTCTCACCTCATTTCACTCATTTTTTTCAACAGACTGAGTGTTGCTCTGCCGAGAATATGATGCTAAACCACTTTTCCTGTAGAGTTTTTTAAACAGGGCCTCTGAGAAAGGGTCTGATACAACTCAATGACTGAAGTAATACCTTTGTCCATCTGAGCATTAAATGGCCCATTGAAATACAGCTTAGCTGGAAGGAATTTTTCAGTAAATGGTAGTTCTAATTTTTTTTACTCTTCTCCCAGCTGATTAGACTCTGGCTCTGAAACTGCAGTTCAATCACTTTCAGTTGCTTCTCAGGTCAGGCCTTTAGCCAGTGTTAATTAAAGAAGCCCCCTCAGAATACGAGAGGTTAACTGAGAGCAACAAATTGGTCTTCACTACAGAATCTAGTACAAGCCAAACTAAAGAAATCTCTTTGAGAGGCTTCTTGTACTTACACAGAGCTTAATGCCTTAAGCATGGAAAGGAGGGGAGACAATACTATTTTTTCTCTTCGCTTCATGACAAAAGCATTAAGGTATCTTCTTTTCCACATCATTTGTGTCATTTGTGTTTAAATAATACACTTCATAAAGGAAAGCGCCGCTGCAGATAGTTTTGGTTCTACAGTAGCCCAATTTCAATTTGATATAGTGAAACTGTAAAAATAAAGGAAAATCAATGCACAAGTCAGATGCTTTGCTTGGCAAATGTTTTTCTCTGCAGATGTTAGAAGTTTCCTTTTTTGTTTCAATAGGCAAAAACATTAATATACCTTCATTTTCATGTTGTCATATTTTGCAGTCTATTCTATACAATTGGACTAGACTACAAAATTGGAAACTAGCTGAATTTTTTCTTTTTCTCCTGATGATTTCAAATGAAAAAGCTGGATTTCTGTGTGCATATCTCTTTAGTGCTCTGTTAAGAAAAAAATAATTACATAAAATTGTTTCTTTGTTAAGTACCCACATCTTTCTATGGATTAAAACATGTTGCAAGGTTTTATTTTAAACACATAGCAATTAGCTTTGTCTTGATGAACATGGCTTTACTGTAAATACTCCACCTTGACTATCCCTTTGTCCCAAGATTCCTTGGAAGAACGCAACCAAGCGATAATTCAGCATTATTGCTGCTTCAGTGCCCTAATCGCTTAAGGAGCAGCAAAGACCCTATGCTCACAGCCACAAGGCTCCTACAGCCTCTTGGCCTAAGGCAAGCTTCACAACCCAGCAGCATCCAGATGTCAAGAGGAATATCCAGGTCCTGATGCAGCATGCCGCTCCATTCCAGTATGGCCTAACATCTGTTTCAGATGCTGGCATTCAACCTGCTGAATACACTGAGATGGCGGCTCAGTCTGGGGAATTGAAATAGGGTAGAACTGAAATATACTGACATTGCCCCATGCCATGAGGGTATCACTAAATACCTAAAAGTGATATGCAAAATGCTAACATCCTATGCCTCCATTCTTTCTAATAAGCCTTCAGGTCTGACTATATACATTGTCATATTAGAGAAAAATCATTAGGAAATATAACACACAGAGGCCGACAGAATAACAAGTTGAGATGTGGAATATTTTTCCACCACCAAGTGTTTTTATCTTTTTAAAAAATCTATTTTTGTCATCACATCCAAGCACCTTGAATAACTTGCCTGGTTAATCAGCCTTGGCTAACTTTCTCCTCTTGTGTTACATACTGAGAAACACATAAGACAGCTATATAAATAGCTTGTGAAGCTTGTAAGAGTGTGTGGTAGACAAAAAACATTAAAACGAAAGCAAACATAATATGTTTCTATTATGTCTTTATAGCATCTTTCAGATAAGTTGCTTGAGAGCTTTAAAATTGCTAAGCACCATTTTCCCCTATTCCGCCCTGAAAGAACACAGTAAAAGAGAAAGGTTGTTGGGGGCATGAGAAAAGGAGGGATCTAAAATTTATCTTGGCAGGAACTCAACAATTCTTCACCCCAACTCAGTCAGTGACCTTAGACAAGCCACTAATTTCTACAAATCATTTATAAAATGAGCAGAGTAATAACAATACTTATGCGCCTTGCAGAGGGCTTGCAGGAAGGCCTGATACAGGACTCTAAAGAAGAGCTGCTACTGTAAATGAGTGCTAAGTATTATTATTTGTGTTTGTATCACAGATCTAGTTAAAAGTTTGTCATCTTGGTGCTTGTTCACATGAGCCTTGACATTTCAACTAAATCTTCTTGAAGGTCAAGAGCAACTTCATACTGAGGACTTGGTTACATTCATCCCAAGTTACATTGGTCTGTACCATCGTGCGCCCCCCATACTATCTCCCTCCCCATAGAATGTGGCCATTCTGACTGCAAGCTCCTTGACAGACAGAAGCTGTCTTTTTGTTTATGCAGTTCTTTACGGTTCCATGCATACCACTGCTGCAGTACAAATCTCTTAATTGATAGAAACATGTACTCTCTATAGCGGAAGAGTTTCCAGTCTATTGCTGTCTGTTAGTGACCTATTCTTATGCCATCCAGTTTGCTCAGTAATCACAAATTTATTGCTGCTGTTCGTTGGCCAAATAGCATAGACTTTCACAGCATAGTTACTAGCATCTCTATTGAAATACCTACTTCAGCCTGCATCCATCAAATGTCTAAAAGGAACCAATCAAGGATGTATCAGAAAGAGATTGCTTTGCCATAAAAGGTCTCAAACTTCTCCACATGGGATTCCCATACTCATGGAAAGTTCCAGTCCTGTACCTCAAATCCACAACATTCCCCTTGCAGTGACTCTGAAGCCTTTGCTTGATGTGCAGAGTTGCACTTAGGCAGCCTCATAGGATAAGTAACTTACGTTGAAATGATTAATGATTAATGCTTATCACATTTTTATATAAATTGAGATGTATTTTGTTTTTAACTGGTTGCTGAATCTATTTCAACTGGCATACAGTGATGAGGAATAGAGTGGAATACTTTATGCAATGTTATTATTTATTTGGTTATTATTTGTTATTTACAGAAACATTACCAAACATCTTATCTTCTTAATATTATTTGTTATTTACATAAACATTACCAAATATCTTATCCACACATTTAAAATGGACTGCATCTTAAATGAACAACACTTTCATCAACTTATTATTCTGCATCCAAAATCTTCCATTTGTATGATCATATATCTGTACAGGAAATTCAAATACAGTAGATACCGAAGTTTTTTTTTTTCATTATTGCATTATTTTCATTAGCAAGAATAGAAGAGGACAGATAGGGATATTATAAATATATGCTGGCTCTAGTGATCAGGAGAAGCTTTATCACTCTGCTGGGGCACTACTGGGAAAAAGAGCCATTCAGGTGTATCTCCAGCATCCCATTCAATTAACATATCATTAAAAATAGCTTTTCCCTGCTGAGTTTGCTGTGTTATCTGATAAGCAAACATACCATATGTAAAGTGTACAGAGTGTGTGCCTGTTTTGTGTATCTGCACATAGGTGTTTTGTGTATCTGCACCTACATGTGTGCAAATGTGTATGTGTATTCAAAAACAGAAAAAAACTAACATTACATTACATTGGGCATTATAACATTGGGCATTACATAACATTGGGCATTATAACTACTGTGTATATCTTATTCAAAGCCTTCAGATCTTTCCTGCCTTACAGATAATTTAAGAGTCTCTCTCTTTCTGCAAAGCTACAGTCACGAAAACTGCAACTTCCTCCTCACCAAAGCTTCACACTTTTAAAGAAATAAGTTCAGTGATAACAATAAAATATTACAGCCCAATCCTTTGTGCTAGAGGGAGGCCAGTGTGCCCCAGCTTAGTGATGCCAGCACTGAGTGAAACCTGATAAAAAGATTCAGGTATTGACTGGCTCAGCCAGGGGCAAGAGGAATTGCTTCCCCTTACCCTTAGCCACTGCATCTCCAATAGGGCTACTTGGATCTGTGCCATCAAAATTGGTGGCATGAATCCAAACATCCCATGGCTGGCCCAGGCTGCCCAGGAACATCTGCTGCCTGTCCTCCCTTCTGCCCCAGAACAGCTTCCGCCTAGCTGCTCTCCACCCTCCCTATTTCTCCCAGACATTTGCACTGACCACTGCATTGGTCAAGCTCAGCCTAAATAAAGCTACCCTTTCCTAGTGACCAAGGTGATGCAAGGAAGCTGGCACATGTCAGTGCACTAGCCTATCTCTCCTCAGGGTGTTGTGAAAGGGCTTTGTGGCATTTCCTGGGCTCGGGTAAGGAAACTGTGCTGGCTGAAGGGAGGATTTGGATTGTGCCCACAGAATGTCTGCCTGCTGCCTTTGTGGGTTTCAGAATGGCTGTATCTGGCTGAAAGTTTCTTCCTCCAATTTTCCAAAGGAAACCATAAGTGATGTTTTTATGCCATGTAAGTCATTCTGAAATTTTCCTGAGGCTTCTGCATGCCTCAGAACGCCTTATATAGCATTAAAATGTTGCAGTAGTGTTCTGGCTATTCTGAATCTTGCAGATACAACAGGTGGACTTGTACTGCTGCTGTTGGCTTCAGAAAGCCTTACCAACCAGACCACAGCTTCAGTCCCCTCCAAAGGGTTTTGTGAATTTGATTATAGTTCTATTATAGTTAAGATAAAAGGTAAATTTTATAGCTCTTCTATATTTCTACTGAGCTATTTTACTTTCCTCCCAATATCATGCACATATGATGCGATTATAATATATTACTACTTTTAAGCACAAATTCTCAATGAGATTAATACCATTTAAAAATACACTTAAGTGTTTATTCTACTTTTCCTTCCATCATGCAGACAAAAGCACCTAAGCAATAAGTTAAAAATACAATACATATCTTCAAACTAAAAACTATAAACCAATCAACAATCAAAAGCTATTAAAAAATAGGAGGTAGTACCAATTTCATCAAACCAATACGATGCCCATAATCCAAGGAGGGGATGTTTTACTGGTAATTTAAAATGAACAGATAAGTATTTATTTATTTACGTATTATTCATTTTAGGACTGTGGTGGCGCAAGTGGTTAAGACACTTCTATCCTTAGGACCCCTCCCCACCAATCTGGCCTGTGGGCAAGCCTTGTAATATCTCTAATTACTGTTATATGTAAATTTATGTAACTTTAAATGTAACTTTTTCTCAACTGCACCTATTCTATGTAAGGAATTATCGCTGCCTCTCCTGTAATATTTCAGATCTTTTAAGAGCTTCTGATTACATCAATCATGTACAGTGTACAGTGTAAACAAAGGGAGGCGTTCCGGTGGTTGTTCCTTAACTATGGAATCCCCTTTCGTAGGTGCTTATCAAATTTGGAGTTTCATTCAAGAAACACAGCAAGACTTTTTTGAGCAGCTAAGGCAAAAAATTAAACTGGCAGGAACATTCTAGGTGGAGTTATAATTTTTCATGGAGATGGATTTGCATGGATTTAATTTTGCATGGTTTTTAACGCCTTTTAGTAGAAGACAATAATTAGTGCTTTTATCTCATTTCTTAGACATGCTGGGGTTTTTTACATCGAAGGCAAAACAAGTCACCACAAGGCATAGAGAGACTGGTGATGGGTACTGGGCACCACCGGGTATCCCTACTGGACACTGTGCATCCCTACCAGGTACTGGGCAGCAGTGGGCACCATGGGGCACCAGCAGATGGCAGGCAACAGGTATCCCTACCAGGTATAGGACAACACCAGGCACCAAACCAGTTTTTTGTGGATCCTTAGAGACTAAAGAGTCTACAGCTACAATCTTATATATACTTTCCTGGGAATTATCCCCACTGAACTCACTGGGACTTCTGACAAGTGTAGGATGGGCACTAACTCATTGCACATTGGGTCCAGTGGTGTAGCTACTGGAAATTACAGGGGTAGAAATTACACTGAGCATCAGGATATGGGGAGCAACAAAGTGCAGGCAGGGAGCAGGGCTGTGGTGTGCAGGTTGGCACTTGTGCACGCTGGCTGCAATAGGCAGCCTGGGTCATCATGCGTGCGCGCCCAGTTGCCACACTCTTTGCCCCCTCCCTGCTCTCTCTAGGATCTGGGTAAGCAGCAGGGAGCCTCAGCAGTGCACTCTAGGTCTGGAGGGGGCAGAAAAGAATCAGCTTCTGCTCTCCCTCCACTTTCCAAGTATAAAAGACCAAAACACTCATATAGATTGCTTTTCTGTAGTTGTTTAACTTACTTTTTATTAAATTGAAAACTAATCCCGGCGTTCTTAACCACTGAGGAACTGCAGCCCTAGTAAAATTGAAAACTATTACATATAATTTAGTTAGTACATCATATTTATGAATTCTAAGAAGGCTACATGCTGCTTACTGACAAGGAAAAGAAGGACAATGAAGATTTCTCTCATTGTCTCTCAAGATTGTCTCTCAAGACACAAAGATAAAAAGGAGGGCATGTCCTGGAAAAAGCAGACCCTGCACCTGCCATCACTGCAAGCCAGCATGAAGGGAAACTATTATTCTAGCTCAGTGATTTTCAACCTTTTTCATCTCACGACCCACTTAACAAGGCACTGAAATTGTCAAGGCACACCATCAATTGTTTTTACCATTGACAAATCACACCAGACTGATCAAATTAGCCAATTTTCCTATTAATGAATGTCAATCCCCAAATGCCCATGGCACACTATCTGTGGCACACCCGTGTGCTATAGCACACTGGTCGAAAATCACTGCTTTAGTTTTTTGTTCCCTCCAGGGGTCAAGATCACCCCTTCATCCTTGCAGGCACTGAAGCTGAGCAGCACTTTACTTCCCTATTGTCCAGGGTACTCATCTCTCTTTTTTCAACCCTCCCTGCCAGCATTCATTCCCTCCATCACTTCCCCTGCTGTCCTGTGCAACATGCTGTTCCTCAAGCTGTGGGTGGCTCACTGTGTGTCACTGCATTTGAAGAAATGTGTGTGTGTGAGAAGAGATCCTCTGTTCCCCATTTTGCATCCTCTCCTTTGCAAAATAAGCCATCAGAGGAGAAGGAGGGGCAAGGGCTGGGGATAACTTCAAGGCTCTAACTCATGGCATCGATGGGGGGCACTATAAACATCGACCAAAGAGGCGACCAAATCTCTTGTTGTGCACTGCTGGGGTAGGGGCAACAGAGACTTGAGGCTGGAATCCAGTCCACATTTACAAGTGAGCAACCCCCTTGACTCTAGCGGGACATGCTTTTGAGTAGAGTTGCATAGGTCTGGGCTCTGAGTTGGCTGGTTATGATGCATGTCTATGATGGTCTATGCATGTGGAGGAGCATGGGAGTGAAGGCGAGGCAAGGTATAGCAGGAGCTCCATGCAGTACATGAAGCCCAAAACTGGCTTCATCCTTCATTCATAATTCATCCATTCCAGTCTCCAAATGTTATCTGCTTGCTCTTAAAATTGTCTCAGTTCCGTTCCCCTGCACTTCAGATTCCCCTGTAATCTGTCATCCAAGCTGTGTCCTGTATACATGTACTAGGGTGTAAGCTCCATTGAACACAATGGGACTTACTCATGAGTAGACACGCATAGGATTGAATTGTAAAAGACTGTATGCACTATGCAATCAAGACAGCAGTCAGCAGGAAAATCCAGAGTAACTATGGGGAGTCCTTGCTCGGGTGTAAGAACAATTTACTCTGGATTGTAATATGAATTTTCCATAGGTTTTCAACAGATGGTGTCGTAACTACGGGTGCACATAACGTCTTACATGTTTACACATAAACTCTGGATTTGGCTGGTGTTATTATTTTATTTATTTTATGTACTTACAAATGGGGGTACAAAAACTTCCTTGCACTGGGTAGTAAACGGCTTATCTACACAGCTGCTTTGGTTAGGCTCCTTTTCTCTGGACTCAATTAGCATCCACATTACAACACACCATTTATTTCTCTTTTAGGGGTGATGAATTTAGCTGCATTGGAGAGGAGCACAGCGCACATGCTGGTTGAAAGAATGTACTGTATGTGCCCAGCACAACATCATTGTGCTAACTGGGCAAGAGGCATTCTTTCAAGTGGATGCTTCTATTTAGTAGGGGAATAGTAACTAGCCCTCTTCACCCCAGAAATGTCTTTTTTATAGTGGCTTATGCTGGTATTTTTGCATCTTTTTAGACTGTGAACACTTTTAGGACAGGGAGCCATTAGCCATTATTTATTTCATTTTCTCTGTAAACCATTTTGTGAACTTTTGGTTGAAAAGCAGTATATAAATACTGTTGATTGATGGTTCTTGAAAACATCATTTTGAAACCATTTTCCTTTTCACAGCCACAGGATGCTGGAGCCAGTTTCCTAATCAAATGGAAGTCAGTCATACCTCAGCTCTATTGAAATATTTGGGGCTTAATTACATAGGCTGTGGGTGGCGTGAGTGGTTAAGACACTGTGCCTGTTAACCAGCAGGCCAGGGTTCGAGACCTGGGTCGGCCCCACAAGACAGGGTGAGCTCCTGTCCTTAGCCCAGCTCTACGACGCAGCTGGAACCAATCGTATTGGCTCTGCCTTTCCATTGGACTAATTCAGTGGCGTGGAGAGGGGGGATTTGCTGCTTGGGTAACAGCCTATCCTCCATAACAATCTAACCCAGGCTTTCATGCTTTGCATGCAGCTGTATGCAGTGCCAAGCACGATACCATAGTCTTTCAAGACTGATGGAGGCCTGCTTTTTTAATTACTCATAATAAATTTTACTCCCTAATCTCACTGGGAGTTGAACACAACTCACGGTATCTGAGCAGAGGCCATCCAGACTCTGAAGCAGCATATTTGTTCTAAATTTGCTGCCTTATATTTGTAAAATAATGTATTTCTGGGGGAGTACTTAGTGGAGCAGACCTATTCAGGTTTGTCTTTTAATCTTGACAAGAATGTTATTTTATCAGAACAAAGAGTATTCAAATCTTAGTTTTCCATCCCCAAATTTCTCCTTGCTCTTCATTCACTTTATCATGTGCCATAGCATTTAATTTTTTTTTAAATGCCCCAGAAAAGACCCTCACACAGCTTGGGAATCTTTGGAGTGCTTGCAAGAATGATTCTATGGAGCTAATGAAGACGGAAACAGCCTGTAACAATATTAAGTTTATTTTCTCTAGTGATTCGAAGAAGTGAGCAATCTGTCACTAATACACTGAGTGAAATTACTTGTCTTGTTGGAATTCCCGCTGACAGTCAGTCACTCACAGCGCTGACCTAAACATCTACCTGCTGACAAACAAATTGCAGTGTCAAACTTTGAAAAGGTAACTAGCTGGTTTTAATTTTGATTGGTCTTACTTGAATCCCTTATGCATTCTTTCCTTCTCTTCCCCCATCCACCCTCCACTTTCCCTCTCTCTGAAAATCCCATTCTTTGCTCGGTCAAAAATAAAAATAAAGGAAACCGCCGTTTAGCATTTGTGGGGGGAAAATTATTATTGCTGGCTGCATCAGAGAAATGTTATGTCAGATAAAACTGTTAAAGTGTGTCTAAGCAACATTAAGAGTGGCAGGCCCGCCACTGACTGACTGGGTGAGTGAACACATTACCCAGACAGCATTGTAGGAATTAATTTTCTTCAATAAAGTGATTTTTAAGGCTCATATATTTCACAATCTAAACATATGTCACTGTTTCATAAACAAAATAAATGGATTAAAATAATACATTACCAATACGCTGACACATGGAGATATTTTAATTAGGAATACTTAAGCTGTGTGATATTTAACTGCTGTATTTGCCAAAGAGGAGCATGCATCATTTCATCAGGCATGAAGCAGGTAAAGCTCTTTACATGACCGAAGCAGGACTAAACTGCTTTCTTTCATATGCAAGCCCATCTCACAGCTTTAGCCCTGCAAAACCTGCTTTCGGGGAACAGCAATACACAGTAAACAACATAAAGAGAGGCAAATCATAAAACCAACTTTTTCATGGTTGGGGGAAGAAGAAACGTCATGGAGATGCTAGATCTTGAGAATAATATTTCTTTATAAAAGGCTGCATCTAAGCTATTTAAAGGACATATTTACATGACTGTCACATTACAACAGCCTCTTTCCTGCACATTCTTCTTAACTTACTTTAAGGGCCTGCACAAAAATAGCTGAGGAAAGCAAATGTCAACCCTGTCCTGAAATTTATATGTGTGAGAGAATTAGAATAAGTAGAAATGTAATATATTGTTTACTGTACTGAGTGCCCTCTGTTCTCTAAAGGTCAAAAGCATTGTAACCTTAGAGTTACAGTTTCTGATTGTTCCCAGGGTTAAATACATTATCAAAATTAATGGTTCAAACCCCTCAACCTTCAGATATATGAGTATTCGTGCCTCCATCTGCCAAACTGTTAAGCTAAAAATAGCATTCTTTGGCCTTCATTCTGCTAATACTGCACCCCTGAGGCAGACTGTGCAATGCTTCAGCAGTAGTTTGGATCTGCACCCAGTGGTATAACAAAAGGTCATTACTTTGTGTACAATTAAGGAAAAGAGGGAAGGGTGTGGGGGGAGAAGAGGAGCAACAGACTACAGAAGCATGTGGTACATTTTTTGTTGTTGTTTAATTTAGTTGATGATAAAAACTTCAGTCTTCCAGCACACAGCTGCAACCATAGTTAAGACTTGCCAAGGCTCATTAATGTTATACGCGATAAACTTTGAAGGACAAATTACGCAAGAAACATTAGGGAAAAGGTAAGAGCCATAGGTTTGCTTGCTTGCTCTCTCCCCACCCTTCCTAAAGATCACTTTGTTTAGGAATAACTCCAGATAATTGCAATGCATTATCACTATCAACCACTTATCAGCAGCTGTTGATAGAAGTGCACAATTTCTTTCTTTAACCACAATTAAAAAAGAACATTCTGCAACATTATCTGCTTTACTTTGGGGAATGGAAGGGGGAATGGCAAGAAAGACTCACCAGAGACTGAATGCAGCCAGCTTTCTGGGACAGATGCATGTCTACAGAAAAGTTGTTGGGGTTTCCCAGTAAGAGGGTTGTTACAACTCCTCTGAAAGATTGGGAAAATTCACACTTTCAGGAATTGGGGCTGGGTGTGGATGAGTGAATGAAAGAGTGAGTGATCTATATATATAAAATGAGGAACAAAACTGCTTTCTGATTTTTCCACATCTGTTAGATGCTGAGATGTAAAACAGGAGCAACTAGCAATTTAGGAACTTGTGTTCCTGAGGTGAAAGAGCTTTTTAAAAGGTACCATTCTTCTCGTATCATGTCTAAAGTCTCTGTTGGAGAGCAGGACTACAAATAAATCTCACTCCAAAACATCACCAAATGGGTTCAGTAGGCATGGTCCGGTGCCTTCTGCACTGTAGTGCAAAGTGTAGTACACTTTGTTCATTAGCGTATTTTTCCTGGCATCTAAAAACAGCTAGATGATCTTTGAGGTGCCTATGATATGAACCTGAGGTGAGTAAGCCACGTCAGCAAATGGATATACCTTACTGATAGTCATTTATCAGTTAGCAGAGATGCAAAGAGCCAAGGGACTCTGCAATCTGGCATAACTAAAACTGAATTCTCAAACTGGATCCAGTGTCTAGCTTTTAGTTCTTGACTAAATTTAATTCTGAACTAAAGCTCATTATGAGCTTCAGGACTAAGGCAACAATCCTAATCACACTCTGTGGGACTTCTGAGTAGACATGTTTGGGATTGCACTATAAAGAAAATGTTTTGCTTGAAATAAAACAATCTTCTTGCCATTTTCATAGATTTGTTCCTTTGTTTTGTATGTATGGCATGTATGAATGTGTGTGTGTGTGCAGCCTGCAGCCACACACATAAGCTTGTATTTTCAAACATGCATCAGTTTCTTGCACTTGATACATAAGATATAAGTATCTGAGGCAGTGATTTTTAACCAGTATGCCGTGGCACACTAGTGTGCCACAAATAGTCCTCAGGTGTGCTGCAGGAATTTGGGGAGGGACATTTATTAATAGGAAAACTTGGGGATTTGAACAGCATTGTCAATACATGGTCAGTACCTTGTCAATGGTAAAAAGAAATGATGGTGTACCACAAAATGAAAAAGATTGAAAATCACTGATCTGAGGTATGTGAGTAGATCAGTCAGAGAGTGTGCTACGTACATGCCTTGTCACTGTGACAGAGGACCAACGTGCTTGGCTGACCTCCAGATTTCACTACTGCAACATCTGTATTCTGCAACATTTGGAAGTACTTTTCCAACATCAAGTCTTAAGAGTATTGTTCTGTTTAGTAATCAAGTCAACTACATATGTAATAATATGGTCACCAACATTACTAATGAGGAATGCTGGTTCTAAGAGATTCCAGAACATGTCAATTGAACTTAGCTGCTAAAAGAGTTACCTATGGATAAAGCCCTCCCCTGGAGAATCTTATAATGAACCTATGGTTTCTACTCAGCAGGTCAAAGGTTCAAGTATTCCAATACAAAAGGATTACAAGTAACAGGACTGGAAAAAAATCCTCCTTGAGATCATAGATCATAGAGTTGGAATGGACCCAGTAGGTCATCTAGTCAACCCCCTGCCTGTAGTAGGATATCCTACCAGAGCTTCTCCGACAGATGCTCGTCGAACCTCTGGTTGAAGATCCCCAGTGAGGGAGAGTCCACCACCTCCCTTGGCAATCTGTTCCACTGCCAAACTGCCCTCACTGTCAGGAATTTTTTCCTGATACCCAACTGGATTCTCCTTTCTTGCAGTTTGTACCCACTGGTTCTAGTTCTGCTTCCAGAGGCAGCTAAGAACAAATGAGCCCCTTCCTCCATATGACAGCCCTTTAGGTATCTGAAGAGCACAATCATGTCTCCTGTCAGCCTTTTCTTGTCCAGGCTGGACATACCAAGTTCCCCCAACATTTCCTTGTAGGGCTTCCCTTCCATCCCACCAGTCATTCTTGTTGCTCTCCTCTGGACGTGGATAAACAAAACATAGGATAATTGCTGCTAGTCCGCATTCAGATGACACTGGGCTGGATCAACCAATAGTCAGTGTAAAATTGTAAAAGATTGAAAATGACTGAAAATCACTGCCTAAGGGTGCAATTCTAACCTAGCGTAGGCTGGCACAACTCAGTCATTCGTCTTCCTATTCCCATGGTGATGCAGAGAGGCAAGAGAAAGTCTGTGTACTGGCCTAACCCTCCTTCCAGGAGTGGTGCAGAAGTATCTTTCACCACTTTTGTGACACTCCCAGGCCAGCATGGGACTTGTGCTGGGGCTTATGCTGGCCTAAATGGAGATTAGGATTGTAGCCTTAGTAAATTAAAAGTTTACAATAAGTAGAATCATAGAGTTGGAAGGGATCTAATAGGTCATCTAGTTAGGATTGCAGCCTTAGAGCAGTGGCACCCAAATGCACAACTGTGGTCCTCTGAAAATTTGGACTCCATCTGGACTCCATGCAGATTTGTTATTTTGGTAGTCCTAGGAACTCATTCTTTTGGTAGTCCTGGGCACTTAAGCACTCTGCTAGGCACTCTGGGACGTCACATCTATTACTTAGCGTCCCAGAAGGCTTGTGGCAGGACATCCAGGCAGAGGTGACTGCCCAAAGAAGTTGAGTGCTCTCTACCAGGAGAATGAGCCAAGTGGTAGTGGAACCAAAAGGTCCACTCACCAGGGAGATGAATCTGTCTGAACCTCGGGCCAGGACTTGAGCAGCACTTCCTTAGAAGAAAAGATTTTTATGTATTGAAGCAAAACTGAAGAAAAAAGGAAAGCTTTTTACACTTCTTTACCGGACCTTAAAGTGAAAACAAATATTTGTCACAATATACTAGTTATATTTCTGACAGAAGGAGGTGGATCAAATGTTAGATCCAAGAGGATTAAGAATTTTGTGGGACAGCAAAGACTAACTAGTTCATTGCGGCATGAGTAGTTTGCCCAAAAAAGTAAGCCCCAAGGAGCCTATTTGCCTCTAGAGTACCACAGCAACTTTTGCTGCTATTCTTCTGGTTGATTTTACCTGTAAGATGTATTAGGCACATCACTTTAATATCCAAACAGTGGGTCCCAAACATTTAAGCACTAGGATGCACTTTTTAAAATGACACTTTATCAAGACCCATGAAGTTTTGTGAGAATAAAAAAATTCACTTTCTAGCCATTCAAAGCCTCTATTTCTCTTTACTGGCCTTTCTTTACTACAGAGGGGCACAATCTGGAGTGTCTGTTGAGCTCCATATTCAATGGCCTGGGACCATTCTGGTGGCTTTGCTTTCCTGAGGAAAATCTGTCTAGCGTAAGGTTCTCTTTCACTTTCCACAGAGCTCACTTTCCACAATTTTCCTTGAATTGTCAGCTATCTGCTCATCAGTTTTAGAGCCCACCAACAATAAGGTCACAACCCACTGGTGGATCCTGATCTGCAGTTTGGGAAAAACTTCTCCAGTGTAATGAGTAAACACACTCTCTTGTATGTTTTCGACTGCTATTTCATTATTTGACACTATTGTGTCTTTTTCTTAGGGAATATTAAAAAGCTATATAATAAATTGGAGTGTAAATCATTTTCACACAACATTTAGTTCCCCCTATGACAAAAATAAATAAATGACTTAGCAAGGGAACAAACTCAGACTCCCAATGGCTGTTGGCATCCAACCAACTTAACGCATGGAAAAACGGCGATTCCATAAATACAGAAGCTGCTAGTGTGCAGTGTATGAAACAGTCATCGCCCAGCTCAAAAGAAAGGATAAAGTACATTTATTCAGCTACCCACTACTAACATCAAAAACAAAAATGGACCATACTTGCAAAAAGCCTGAAAAGAAATAAAATATTTGCAATGTCTTTTCCAATAAATACATGCATACTTCCCGTTTCTGCAAGCATATACGTAGACAGATCATAATAAGTACAGCCGAAGCTGACCACATTTGATTTCAAGGAAAAATATGTTAAAACATAAACTTAATTTTCCCACTGAAAACAATGGGACATCCAAAAGCTTAAGTTGGGCTGGACTGTGCCCCAAATTGCTAATTTAGTTCATATAAAATAGAAAGCCGGCTGTGTTTTCCAGCACCAAGCTGATAGCATGCTGTTATGTTTGCAGCACGGAAAGTACACAAGGTGTTAATCCTTTTGGGTTTGTGCTTAAAAAATTACTTAACATTCAAGCCGTTACTTAGCATACAGCTGGTTAGCAGTTTTCCACTAAAGCACTGGCTTTGAGCCCACATATTTTTGTTCTGGCACATACCTGGAGCTGTAAAGGGCTGAGTCCAGAAGCAGCAGCAGCTGCCATTGTTGATGGAATGAACTGCACAGGATAGTTATCACCTGTCGAGGAGAACAATGCATACAGGTTGAGACAATGAGCAGAGAATAGCAGCAGACAAGTACAAACAGGGCCGGAGCTCCACAACACTCTCTAAGCCCAAACATCTGCAAAAACAAAAGGGGGTTGCTGGGCACAGACTTGTAGCTGTACCTTGGAGCTCTAGCTCAGCAAATTGCTAGTAGGCAAACTGGCAAAACATAAAATACAATGTGGAGACCCAAGTGCGCTCACTCTCATTACAGATCACAAAGCACAGGAGGCTTGAAAAATAATAAAAAGGGAATAATTGCATGTTTAGAAATATTTCAGATGATACGTGATACAAAGTAGTATGCAAAGGCCCAACCTTGTCAGATTCAAAGCACCTCGAGCTTGAAACTTCCTTCTGGCGGGTAATGGGTGAATAAGTGGAGGTTAACTGATTTCATTACCGTACATTGCTTTGAGAAATCTTGAAAGAAATGAACTATAGTGAATTCTCTAAGGCAGTGTAACTCAGTCCCTCATGAACTCAGCCCCTCCAGTACAGCTGTCTGAAAGGATGTGTGGACTGGGGCAGAGACCCCATAGTGTCGTTAGACAAGAAATAGAACAAGCTCTCTCTAGCTTTTCCTTAAAGCACTGCATTAGGAGAAATCATAAAAATCAGCTGTTCCTCGGATGGTGGATAGAGGTGGGAAAATTCAGTGATAACATAAAAACATGTGACACTGCTTTCTGCGTCTCTCATTTTTGTAGAACCAAAATTTAAAAAATAATTTTGTTTTTACTTATTATATAAGGGGGTGCATGGGTAATGACTGGCTGTGTTGACACTGTAGCACTTATATCACTTACCTTGTACACTTTTAAAGTAATTATATTGCTTTAAATTTATATGTAAATTTTAAATAAAAACACAATATAACTTTCTGCACTTCTAACTTTGGAAAACACCAAAATCCATGAAAAACTAAAACGTGAAAAAAACTTTTTCACATGAATTTTTTAATGTTAAAAAGTACATTTTCCCCACCTCTAATGATAAGACAGTAAAGGTACTGTTATCCTATCTCTCTTTAATCACATACATGCGCAACCACACACAATATAAATCCACAGAATCCACCCAGGGTGTGGCTAGTGGAAAAGGTTAATACAACCTGTTTATTCCTTCTTAGACTTTTGCATTCCTTCCCATGTGACATGGGAAGCAGCACCAGAGAACCAGTGGCCAGCAAGCAGGCTCTACCTAGTTGTGGTTCTCTGGAGGTGGAGAACCTACCCCCAGTGGACCAGCGGCTGGCCTATAAGGAGATGTTTCCTGCCAGGAACCTTGTACTTCCTGGCAGGAATAGAAGAACTTAGGGGCTGAGCTCAGAACCTAGCCAGATGGAACAGTTGCCCAGTCCCCCCAAACTGGGACAGTCCCAGTTTTCCAGTATATATGGCAACCATATTAACCATACTAGTTTTGACAATTGAAGACACACCAAAAACAAAGATGTTTTCAACAATATGAAGATAATGTGTTTGTTTTCCAACCTGACAGGATTGATATATTATGGCTTGCTTATTGAAGTAGCCATCTAAGATGAAACCAAATATCAGGTATCCCCGTTGCATCATTGTTCTGAAGTCACCCACATATCACTTGCCAATTGCAGCTACATGTCATCCGAGCCTTTGAATCAGAATTATGTTCACATGTGGGCAGTTGCCTATTTGCACCGGATCGCCAGAGCCGGATCTTAAAATTATTCGGCAGTGGTGATCCAGTTGTGGTGGGGGACAGCGAGAACCGGGGGGACCGGTTCGGAGGGCTGGGAGGGTGATTGGGGGCACTGGGGCTTGCTAGGATCAGTAGCAGCTAGCTGCGGCTAACAGCTATTGAGATACTAAAAAAAATCACTGTGCATGTGTGCGCAGCTAGCCCCTAGAGAGTCCCTGCGTAGGTGGGGACCTCAATTGAACTCTTCCGGCAAGTGAAAGTGCCCTCAATCATCCCCAGTACCCCCAATCACCCTCCCACCCCAAGAACTGGCTCTAAAGAGCCCCCACTGCCCCCCAGTGCCTCCAGTCACCCTCCCACCCCCCAAAATGCCAGTGGCACTGCAGCCTGAGAGCCCAACCTGACTACTCAGAAGTAAGTCCCATGACAGTCAATGGGACTTACTCCCAGGTAAGTGTAGCTGGCACTGCAGCCTGCAACCTCCCCCTCCTCTGGGGTGCCTGTGTCCTCTTTTCCCAGGACATCTCCTCTGGAGATCCTCTCCCCAGGGAAAGGACCGTTTAAAAAATCCACTCTGCACAGTTATCTCTCCCCTTCCATTTTATCACATTATATTGCAGTCTTTGTTTTTTCCAATCCCGACTACTCAGAAGTAAGTCCCATGACAATCAATGGGACTTACTCCCAGGAAAGTGTGGCTGGCACTGCAGCCTGAGAGCCCAACCCTGACCAATTTTAATTTTTTTAAATTTTTTAAATTAAAAACCTCCCCAGCCCCGCCCCCTGACCCCAACCCCTGACCCGGCCTGGTCCCGCCCACTTCCAGGGAACCGGTTCTTGGGCCAGGCTGGGCCCACCACTGATTATGTTGATATGGCAGGTTATCTTATTGTATACAGTAGATGTTTGCTGAATTAATCCTTTTGCCAGAATTTACTCTGCCTCACTGACACCCACAGATAGCTTACAAAAGTGCTACCAAGGACTACCTACATTAAACCATTGCTGCCAGTACAAATATCTTTGTTTTATAGCAATCACTAGGCACTAAGGGCAAAATCCAGAGCAGTTACAGGTCCACGCAGTTACGTCACCCCTAGTTTTATCTTATGGAAAGTCACCTTAACTGCTCCGGAGCAAAGGGCTTAGTTTGACTTTAGGATATGGGCCTAAGGATGCAATCCAAGGCCTTAACATACTTGAAGTGAATGAGCCTTATAACATTTCACTGTTCAGTCTGCAGGCCAACTCCCCTTGTCATTTTCACATTCTTTTGCAAAACAGAAAGCTGAAAGTGGTTGGATGGGAGAGCTTAAAAATGGAATGCAATTTTTTTAAAAAAGTGATTGATAAATTACACAATAACCATGATTTAATAGAGTATCACTTTGGTTTCTTATTTAAAGTCAGTGTTACGTACTATCTCTAGGCTATGTTTTAATAAGCTGCTCCTCTGCACATTTTTGACATTTATAATAATTGCATGTAGAATGTAATAATGAAAGTGCAGTGTTGTAGGATCCAGAATAATGAAGGAGGAAATTGCAGGTTTCTTCCTATGCACACACAGTACAACTGGCCCAATTCTTTAAATTATTGTAATATCCAAAATTTTCATGAACACCTTTCCTCTCATTACTAGCTAAAGCATTACAAGCACAGTGTAAATTCATTTCACTTTTTAAACAAATTCTGAGTTCCAAATCCACAAGGACTCTCTGTATCATATCCATAATACCGCATCAGATCATTGAGCACAGTATGTGCCTGTACACAGTCCAGTAACAATGGCTTCTGATTGCATATGGAGCACTCCTACATTGCCTTTGCTAACACTATATTGTGCTGGTGTCCTACAGAGTAACATTCATAAAATCTGATCTTATTTCCCGCTCCCTTCTATGAGGTTGATTTTAAGCTTTGAGCTGTTTTTTTTTATAAAAAAAAAACCTAAATTGTTACAATATAGAACTCTTGTGTCTTTATGGTTAGATAATTCTGCCTATTTTCTTTGGAGTCTAAACAAAATTATTTGAATATGGAGTCTCCTCATCAAAAGTTAAATAATGTTTCTCTGGTAAATAGACAAGTTTTAAAAAGACAGAAATCACAAAGATATTGAATTAATGATGCTTTAAATAGGAGAAAAATCAGCATTCATGCTACAACTATGGACTGCATTGCTGAACATTTCCAAGGCATTCTTTCTTTAAATATCATGAATTATTCATCTCTGTTCTGTGCAGAAAACCTCCCCCCACCATCTCCCCCTTTTGTAAGTTCAATACCAGTTGCTTTATTTGTACTAAAACATTTTCCATGTCAAACATATTTTTTTAAAAAAACCAAACTCTAAAAGAATTCCCTGTGGCACTCCTTTTTCACAGCTGTCATGCTTCCACGGTTTGAAATAACTTGGTGCGCACACGCATATTATATACATGTGCACATGCACAATTGCGTGTGCACCAGTGTTGATTTATTAGTGTTGCTACCACACCCTGCAATGTTCTCTGGCTCACCTGCTGGCTATAGTTTTCCCCTTTGTGAATTACAAGCATATATTCATATCACTGTCCTGTCCCTCCCGTCACGCCGCAAATCATAACACTGTCCCTTCTTGGATTAAATCTGAGCATTTGAAAGTGAACAGTATATGGTTCAAAGAATCCAATTGCATTAGATAACAGTACTCCTTGGATAACAACGCATGACACCTCATAGCAAAGGAATGTTTTGCTGACAGTGGTAAAACAACAGCAGGGGCACATTTTTTACAGGGAGGAGCATGGACTAAGGGGAGGGGGAAGACCGTGAAAGTTTTACATTTTTAATCATGAAAGAGCCATAATTCCCCTTCTAATTTTCTGAACACAAAATGGATCAAGCTATGTGGTAGCTGGCTTGGCAATCTATCAGTCAACATGTTGTAGCAATTTTTTTCAAATTTGTTTCTGGATTTGGAATGCTTGCGTGAGGACCCATTCTTTTTAATTTTATGGAGGTAGACAAAGCAAGTTAGAACAGGTCCATTGTAGGTATAGGTGCGTGCTAGTCTTCATTACTGGTCGGATGACTTATGAGAAAAACAATCCCTCATTCCTTGTTTTGCAAACTGACTTCCTGGACTCCCCTGCTTTGTTGATTGTCTATTTACATTGGTGTTTCTACTGTTTACATATCAATGGTGCACACAAGGTTTGCAGTGATTTACTAACTTCTGTTTCCCTTGTCAAATTGGCCTATGCTTTGAAATCAATTGTAAGCAGTATATACTTGCAACAGATGGATTCAAAGCAAATGAACGATATGATATATTGGTTTAAACATTAAAGGCTGCTCTTTCAGTTGTAGATTTCCTGAATGCAATGCTTTCCCGTGTTCTGAAAAAGTTGGAAATCTAAATGTAGGTAGATTTTTTTCTGTTGCAAAGATTACATATACATTACATGGCATGACATTTATATCCATTTGAAAATAGATCAGTTTCATCTTCAATACATTTTCTTAAGCAATGATAATACTAATTTGCATTTTAGATTGTGAGCCCTTTTAAGACAGGGACTTGTTAGCCATTAATTTTTTTTTTATTTTCTTTGTAAACTGCTTTGTGAACGTTTTAGTTGAAAAGCAGTATATAAATACTGTAGATAGATAATGATAAACGTTCAAAATGCTGAACAGATCACATGAGAATGATAGCAAAGTAGGCATATTTACTGAATAACACAGTTCTGCAAACTTTGCATATTTTATAGTTTGTTTACAAGCTAATTAAGATACTAAATCTGAGCAAATAGATTGCTCAAATCTAAGGTCTTGCAAGACAAACATGTAAGATATATCAGTTGACTGGTTTTAAATTTAATTATTAAGCAGTTCCTTTATTTGCAAGGCATGATTTTTAAAAAGAAAAATAGCACTTCAAAATAATGCTTCAATATCCTGATCAGCCATTAGATACAGCAACACACATCGTAAATGCTGTTGCTTTCAGGTATACTGCACAGGATATGATCTGAATGACTGCAAAAATCGCAGGCCTGGTTTCTTGTCTTTACCTTCAGGATGGAACAGTTTATTACTGCAAGATGAGATAGAAGCTTTCTTTTCAAACTTCAGAAGGTGGCATTTCTGTTAATTATGTGCTAGGCTGAATAGGAGTTTGAAGCCTATTCTACACATGGCAATCCTCACAACAGCTTTGTAAAAGCTGTATAACTTTATATTCCTATACACATTGTTGATAACAGCTAGTTATGTAAAAAGATTATGGCTTGGCTAAGGTCAGCTAGTGACTTCAGGAATAGGTAAGATAGACAAAAAAACATATTTTTTGTTCAGTTCCCTCCATGCTTGACTAAATGAACAATCAAAAGGCAGGAGTCATCAGTAGTCTGCAGTCCCAGTTTGCAGCCCCTTGGAAGACAGAAGAGCTCCACCAGATGTGCTCCACCAGAAGTGCTGCCCAGAGTGCTCCACGACCAGCCAGATTCATTGTGGCTTCACTAGTTTGGAGGTGGCAGAGCTGAGCTGCTTCTCCACCTTTCCCCAGCCACCCACCATGGTGTGGCCAGATAACTGGCTACTCACAGGAGAGTGGATGGGGAGAAAGGAGGAAGATGGGGCAGGGGGGAGGGAGTGGTTTGTGTTCCAGGTAAGTGCCCAGCCACTCAGAGAGGGAAGAAGGGACAGAGTAAGAGGGGCAGAAGTGCCCCTCTTACCAGCTGACATGAGAGGGCCCCTCTTTGTGCCCTTCAAGTGCCCCTCTTTGCCAGCTGACATGAGAGCAAATGGACAGCAAACCCATCCACTTGCAGGGGAGGAGGGAAGGGAAGTGAATGGAAGGGGGCTAGGAGAAGCACTTTAGCACCAAGCAGTCCCTCTCCAATCCTGTGCTAATCTACTCAGAAGTAAGCCCCATTATTCTCAATGGGGCTTAACTCCCAGGAAAGTGTCAATAGGATTGAGACTGCTACATACAGAGGCTGAGAGAAAGTGTGTGTGTGTGTGTGTGAGAGAGAGAGAGAGAGAGAGAGAATAGGAGACACACATGCATCTGAGAGCAGGTTAGCAGAACAGGCCTACAACATGTCCTGCCCCTTTCCTGAGCTTGCCAGTGTTATACAGGGCCACTTGGACTTGTGCCTGATATTTATCAGGCACAGGTCTGAGTAGCCCCATACAGCAGGCTGGGACAATATCTGGCACAAGGGAAAAATATCTCCTTACCCCAAGGAGACTCCTAACGTGCTCCAAATCTGCACTGGATACATCAGAGGCTATGCAGCCCTGGTTTTGCCAGCACAGCTTACGATAGGGCTGAGAGTACGTTTTTGTCTCAGGCCACAAAAAGAACAAATGGAAATAATTTTTGTAGTGTTATTTGGCTCAGTATCTAACTAAACTTAGTTAAAAGAGTTTATATTTAACTTGGATTTCATTTAATATGCAGTTTACATTCTAAAACATACGGTTTCATTTCAAGAACTTATCCCACCTCTTTATAAAAGCCACTGAAAAACTCACATTAACAGCTACAGCCTTTTCCTGCTGTAACAGTAACAAACTGTAAATTCTACAGAGAACATCAAAAAGAAATGCTGTCACAAATTTTGTTTAATATTAATTAGAGGAGGGAAGATATTAATGAGCAAAACGCTGCTTCTGGGCTGAGGTCTGAATTTACAAAGAATATACACATGAAAATAAGGTTGACTTTTATTTGCTTAAATATCTTCTTACCCTGAATTTTTTTGCTACCGTGGCTTTATACATTTAAAGCCCTGTTTACAAGGAAGCTCTGAAAGTAGCTTCAAACCATTATATCCCTAATTGAATTCCCCAGGAGTCCAGTAAACTCAAAGGAATAAAGAAATCTTCACATTTGCTAAATCATCTCCAAACATATCTCAGTATGAAGTTGCATGACCTGTAACAAGTCTGAATTTATGATTGCAGCTGAACTGCTGAAACCTCTGTTATTTAGATGGAAATCACACAAAATGTTGGCCATTTGAAACACACAAATTAAATCATACCTGCCTTCACTTTTTATCTCTAATTACGGATAAGAAGCCTTGCACAAAAGACTCATGTGTGCACATGCTGATTATAAAAGGCCTAAAAAAAGAGATATATGTAACCTTCCTATAAAGAACCAGGCCACTCACACATGCAAATTGGCAGGGAAGTGGGTCAATAAATTCAAAGGAAGTGATTTTGTGGTATACAGAAATAAAATAAATATGGTCCTAGATAACCAATTCCCTGGGTATCTGTAGAAGAAATTTTCATCCTCTGTAGACTTGTAAAAATGGCCACGTATTTCCTTTCACCCAGCAAACCCTTTTATGTCCATACCAGACAGATCACAAGAGAAGTCACGGTTAATATCTTAACATGTTAAATAGCGTCATATCCCTGTCAGCTTACCTGGCTTATAAGTTATTCCTGGGGGGAAAAGGAAACCCTGCTGGGCTGCAGCAGCCGCTGCCAATGTCCGCTGGTCGTGTGGAAAAATTGGGATCATGAGCGGAGGCATGTGACCCTGAACCTGCTAAACAGAAGAGAATCTCTGATCAGAAATAGTGCAAATTTGTCTTGACAGGTACCTCTCCAGAACCTGACAGTGTTCCTGTCCCACTGAACCTTCTCCTTACCCTAATCCTTGCCAATTTCATATTATCACATCAAAGTCCACGCTAACATTGCTTTCCCTTAGTGTCAAAGGTGCAACAGTCTCGTTCAATTGCACTTTTTCATGTCCTATCTTGCTTTTTTAAAATCCTTGGCCAGTACGGTATTACACGAGAGGATACCCATTAAAGGAAGTTCTTATTTATTCTTTCACATTTTAATCTTTGTCCTGACCTGAATCTTCAGCTTCTTTTAACATCTAGATGTTACTGGCTATCAGGGTGCAATGTTGCTGTATTTATTTATATACTGCATATATGCAAACTGATAAGGATGTGAAATTTTATATATCTGCTCCAGTTTAGCATATAATTCAAATTATTCAGTATTTTCAAAATATTAATAAACTAAAAATAGCATGTTAAAATGAAAACAGATTGCAGTATCTTGGCTGCCAATTAAACTAATATCCTTACCCTTAACTTGCACATTCCATGTGTATGTCAAACAGTGCAATCCTAAGCATGGCTACTCAAAAGTAAGTCCCACTGAGTTCAATAGTACTTACTCTCAGGAAAGTGTGGTTAGGATTGCAAGTTAAGAAACTTCATAGTTTTATATATTTTAATAACACTGGTATTCAGAAATTTTTTTGAATACTAATCTATTAAAATTCATTTGTTTTCACATATATATTTAACACAGCAAAGCATATATAAGATGCAAAAGGAGGACATAGTTAATATCCTTATCAGTTTGCATTTTGCAATCTGGGAGGTAGTTTACCAAATATATCTCAAAATGCTCAGCTTTATTTGCCAGTTCCTTTATTCATGTAGCCATGTCAACAGAGGACTAGATTAGACGGCATGCTATATTTTTGGCACACTCAGGAACAATACAAGATTTTGCTGATGATTACCAGAAAGTCAACACACAAAGATCTCTGAATCATAGCTAGGAAGTACAAAAATTAATAGCTTTATAACCAGAACATTTTAGCTTCTTCTCCAGTTGCAAATGGGTGACATCAAATTCTAGTAAAAAATCAAAAAGAAATTCATGCGTTTTCATTTTTGTTTTAATTCATAAAAAAAATTTCCTGACCAAAAAATCCACATGTTGACCTATGACATTGCTTAAATAGAACCAAATTTTCTTGTCATATCCATGTTCCTCTCTCGATCCTTGAGGTAGTCCAGAAAGGCTACTGTGTGTGTGCTTCTAAGAGAGTTAATTTACCAACAACTCTTCTCTGGGGGAAAAGCCCTAAGATGTAGGTTAATAAAGGTCAAATAAAATATAAACACTTTACAGTATTTTTCTGAATCCATTTCTCAGGAAAATCAACTTATAATAAAAAGGTCTTTGTGCAATTACTGCCATGGCACTGGGGCGTGAAAGAAAGTAGCTTTGAGCAGCCATTTCTTTTATTTTAGCTGAGGTAAGCCCAGATCCGCACATTACTAACACATTTAACATGGTTAAATTGAAGTTGATCCCCCTGTGCCCAATATCGACTTTTTAGAACACTACCAAGTTTGTTGCACAATTATCATTCTTGCTGGCCCTATATATAAACAAACAGAAACAATATCATTGTCTAATGGCAGCAAAGGAAAAAACACACAACTATCAAACAGCATGTTGTAGGAACTAAATAAAATGTGTTGTACAATCACTTGGAGTGGTTTCAGTCTGGATTGACTCAAATGATCCAAAGTCACTCAAACCCTAGGATTCCAAGAGTGAAAGAGTCAGTTACAGGAACAAGACAATAATCATATGAGGGTGACAAAGGGATGAAACAAAAAATAGACTAGCTGAGAAGATAAAATAAGTACCGTATATACTCGCGTATAAGCTGACCCAAGTATAAGCCAAGGCACCTAATTTTACCACAAAAAACTGTGAAAACTTATTGATTCGAGTATAAGCCAAGGGTGGGAAATGAAGCAGGTACTGGTACTGGTCCTTTTCCTTGTAGCCTTCTTGGAACTCATCGGCTGCAATCCTAAGCACACTTTCCTGGGAGTTAGCCTCATTGAACTTAGTGGGGCTTACTTCAGAGTAGACATGCATAGGGCAGGTGACCAGACGCCAGACCCAAAATTCCTGAAGCCCAAGGCTAAAATTCCTATCCGCTTAAAAAAATTGCCCAAAAAAATGTATTTTTTATTTTTATAGTTTTTGTTTTTTTGTTTTTTGGCCATACGTTTTGATGGGAAGGAGATTCCTCAAAACTGATTTTTGCATTGGATTCTGCTCTTCAATACGAATCCAACAGTATATGACATGATAGGCTTTGATCCTGCCACTTTTCAGTTCACCCAAATATAAGCCAAGAGGGCTTTTTGGGCCCATTTTTGGGGACCAAAAAACTCGGCTTATACTCGAGTATATATGGTACATGCACTAATAATGAATAGACAATTCTGGAAGTGACTGCACATTGTTCGCCTGCCGTAAATGATTATTATGACTAGTACTATAGGAATAATAAACTAAAGGAAGACATAGAGCACAAACCATGTCAACTCAAAAGTAAGCCCCATTGTGTTCAATGGGTCTTATTCCCAGGAAAGTGTCTTTATGATGGCAGCCACGGGCTGGTATCAAAAACTGCTTCCCTGTGTCTGTTTCATCTGCTCTTCACCATATCATTAAACACAATTCACTGTGTGGATTATCACATATTGTACTGTACAAATATGTGTGCACATTTCCAAGTGAATGACTGTGAATGCATTCATTTTAAAAGTCAACACATGGACTGACCTTTCAAAAATATATTGCATAGTATATCATGCTGTACATACATTAAATGTAAGAGTAACTGTGTATTATGTGCCTTCATAGTTGAGATGTTGGGAGGTCCTTAAACATTAGAGATAGAGGTGAGGGCTATGTAAAAGAAGAATCTCAACACCATACCACAAGATGAGATAGGAGCTAGGTAGTGTCAGTTAAGACCCAATCCGATCCTCTGCCAGCCATGCTGATGTAGTCATACTAAAATTGCATACACTACATCCAATGATGGGTAGGTGCCCATAGGCTAAATGGGAGTAACCACCTGTACCTTATGCGTGATGCATGTGTCACCACTTTTTGTGTTACATGTCTGAGGAAAGGGGTAGGGAGTTTAGGAACAGAAGGGATAAAAACTGGCACCACTACTGCCAGATCTTCCTGCCTCCTACCCATCCCACATTCCTCTCTTATCCCTACCCTGTGACTCCCTTAATCTGATCTATCCCACTCTATCTATCTAATCTATCTGATCTAACATTGATTTACTGGATCTCCACAGAAGAAAATATGGCATTCCCACCTTTAGTGGCAGTGTGACCTCTAATGGAATCCTGCACAGATCATCAGAAAACATTTTACTTCAGCAGAACTCACTTCTGCTATAATGACCCACTTCGCCTGGCAGCTCAGTCCTGGATAGGATGGAATTCATCCTCCACATATTTTTAATAGCACATTGACATGAAGACCGGAGTCAAGAATTGAGCACCTTCTCTGGGTATGTTTGAAGCCAACCCTAAACAAATATCCCTACAGCTTCACATTTGTTGATTTAAGGGAGTGACAGCAGTTTTCAAAGAATCAGATAAACGTCCAGAAAGGTTGAATCTCTTGCTCTTTGAGTCTTTCTGCAGATCAAGACGCCAGCATATGGCAGAGAAAAACTTAAGACTCTCTGTTCTCCTTGCTCATTGAAACTGTATTGTCACACCAATAGTTCTTTCTTTTTGTTTCCTCTGCTAACTTGATGATGATGCCTTTTTATTTTTGCCATCTGCCCTAGAGCTTCATTAAAGATACATGAATGGACTAACTGGCCTGATATCTTGTGAGGAACAGGTGCTATTGTTTGTCCCTGAGGAGTTGCACTAAAGATCTGACTCTGAATACTTGAGAAAGAGCATCTGCAGCAGTCAGTCAGAGAGCAACTTGGCAAAGACCTCGCTATGTGCTAATGTGCAAACAGAGTGACACTCAAGGGGACTCATTTTCTCTTTCATGAAGATTTAACTTTTTTCCTACATGATTGAAAATAAATACTGAAATCTGAACAATCCTTTCTTTAACGAAGGCCACTGAGCAACAGAAACAAACTCCACATAAGTCCTCAATTCATTCTCTGTTAAATATGGACTGAAAGAAAGAAAACAATTGCTGGTGACTCCCAGTATATATAAAACCTGCTTTCAGAAAGTGATGTCAAGTGAAGGCCATTTGAAGAGCTTTGCCTTCAACTGTAAGCAAATTCAACTGCTTTTATCAGATCAGAATAAACACCCTTTAGAATTTTGTATCCTACGGGTGCACTCTTTACCTAGGTTGGCAAAACTTCCCATTCCCATGGCAATGTAGGGAGGCAAATGCATGCCTGTGAACTAACCTAATCCTCCCCCAGGAGTGGCACAGAAGTGACTTACAGCACTTTTCTCACAACACCAGGCCAGCACAGGACTAATGCTGGGGCTTTTGCTGTCCTAAGTGATTGCGATGGCAATGAGATAAATGTAAATATATACATTTAGGGTGAAATCCAGAGTAACTCCGGGAAGTCCTTGCTCCAGTGTAAGAACAAGTTACTCTGGATTGCAATATGAATTTCCCATAGGTTTTCACTAGGTGGTGCAGTAACTACGGGTGCACGTGATGTCTCTTAAATGCTCCCGTAGTTACTCTGGATTGTGCCCTAAGTCTTACAGTATCTGGGAAAACAGAAGATACCTGACTACAATTTTATGATGTTAAAAGAATGAAAAATGATTAATTAAATAACTTTAAACTGTCTATGCTTTCACAGTCACTAGGAATGAAGGAGGCTATCTCAGCTATAAAAAATTAATAAAACATGTTATGCAAAAGTGAATTTATGGTTCACTTGGAATTAGAGATATACCACCTTCTCAAGTCATACAAATGCATAATCTTGTCAATTAAATATTATTGTTAAGGTCTAGTAGTATGTTAAAATCACTTTAAAGTGCAACTAAGGAAAATTCATGTATGTTTATTACTCCTCATGGGTCTATTAGTGGGCATTTTATTCAGATTCGTGTTGTAAAATCTGCATAAACTCAGCATATTGTTATCCCCATGTGTGCATTTGTTTGGTTAAAGCATAACAGCAAATCTCGGTTACTACAACTTCTGAAAAAGTCAAGAGAGTGAGACAGTCTTACTTTTAAATCAGATTGAAACAGTTTGTGACTAAAGGAATGAAGTGTTGACTATTATGCAAATTGTCACAGCTAGTGGTCACTCTGCCATCACAGAAGATAGAAGAAGTCAATTAATTCAGATATTCCATAAGACTAGTGAAGATGTATATGCTTCTTATTTCTACTGTGCCTTATTTTCTCAGAAACACAAACGTATATACTGTATATTAGAGACTTTTTCCTTAAGAGCTCATATTCAAATGAATTAGTCTTTCATTTTAATAATATAGATGTAGAAGAAAGTGGGTTAGGCTTGGAGTGACACCAAGGAAGCAATCCTTGGGCTCTCCTTTGGCCAGCTCCAGGCGCTTGTGCCAGCCGAGTAGTGTCACTAAAGTGCCATAAGGCACATTGTGCCACTGGGGGGGACTGCTTAGGTCACCGCACCAGCATGTGCTAACTTTACTCAGCCAGGCTTTTCCAGCCAAGGAATAGGGTTGCCATTCTCTTCCACAAAACTGGGACAGGACCCCTCCCCAGTCCAACTTGCCAGTATGTGAATGTGATATTGGAAAACTGGGACAGTTCTGGTTTTCTAGAACATAGGGTGGCTCTGCTGAGCAGATCCAGCAATCCTCAGGGCAGGGGCAGTGGGGAGGGCCAGTTACTCTTCCACTTCTAAATAAAGGAAGAGCATCCACTTGAAAAAGTGTTCCTTGTTCTTTAACATGGGTCATCTCTTATCTGCTCTATTCATCCACAGTAGTGTTACTAACTGAACACAGCCATTAAAAAGGATAAATGGCTGGTGGCTGGATCATATTCATAGACTGCTGGTAAACAGATCCGAAGTAACCTGGAGGGAAGTAATGACTGGATTGCTGCAAGGCTCTCTCCTGAACCTGGTGTTCTCCAATATTATTATGACTTGGATGAGAGAGTAGAGGAGATGGTTCACCCTGATTAAAATGGGTTAGACTCAAAGGTCTTATTCATATCTTCCAAATCTATAATTCTATGAAAAAGTTCAATTGTGTAAACACTCATATTGGGAACTGGAAATACTGTATTTACTCGAATCTAATGCCAAATTCAGTCTCCAAAATCAGGATGCACATTAGATTTGACAATTAATTGGATTTGAGTAAATACAGTTATAAGTATAGGATACGCATTAGATGCTGCACTAGATTTACTACCATTAGTAAATATGGTAATAGCAGTGTGAATGCAGAATCATTCATTGCCACATTATCCACAACTGAAGCAGGACAACTAGTCATGACTTTTCTTCTTCTTCTGCCTCTTCTGACTCTGTAACTGACAGTGCAAACACATCCTGTGATATTAAGATCAGCATTTTTCAAGGGTAAATACACCACATTTCTATTCTCATGACAAGTCCAGGCTGCCATACTATTGTTAACAAATCAATTAACAGTCACAAAAATCACAATACTCAACTCCTTTTTATATTCATTTCATCACAGCAACAAAGACTAAGGGTGCAATCCAGAGTAACTACGGGGAGTCCTTGCTCCGGAGTAAGAACAAGTTACTCTGGATTGCAGTATGAATTTCCCGTAGGTTTTCACTAGGTGGTGCAGTAACTACGGGTGCACATAATGTCTCTTACGTGCTCCCGTAGTTACTCTGGATTGTGCCCTAAGTTCCTATACAACTGTACTCCTGAGTGTAGGTTCTGTAATGAAATATATAGTCCCATCTACATTGTATTATTTGTCAGTAACAATGAATCTTTGTCCAGCTGTGGCTATTTCTCTGCTACTACAGCCAGGTCTTATCTGCTCAGGAAATGCCTGTTTTAACTGACAGGTAGTAGATTAAATCTACAGCTGCTGAAACACAATCCACACTGTTAGATAGGCTTTCATTGAAAAGCACTACAAACACATAATTTGTTTATGTTGTACCAGCAATCTTTGACAAAGCAGAACGTCTAGCTGAGACAAATGTGGTTAAACCCATTTATTGTATTATTTCTGCTACACAGAGCAAGCTCTTAAAACACAGAAACTAGTCAAGGCACAAAGCTGAGGCTGTCTAAAGAAATCAAGAATAGATGACTTCTTGTTACACTAAACCCCTTTATACATTAAAGCGTGTTCCCTCCTGGAAAATATCCTTTGCTATTTTCTTTAAGCACATGTTTCAGTGATACTTATTTGCAGGCTATAAGATGTATTTGTTTTGTTTTGGTCAGTAGAACCGACATTTCAAGGACTCTAAGCTGTTATCTTCATAAATGGCAATTTAAGAAATTAGATTCACTTCACCTATGAAAATATTTTAATATATTTCTTAATAAAGAGAAAGTACGTGTCTTTGTACATGTCCACCTGATCAAGAAAACTGAGAATGCAGCAGTTAGCTGAACGTTCATTGCTACAAAATGGGTCACTAGAACATGCTCCTGACTGCTCCTCTGAACAGAATAACTCACATTGTTTCATGTCTATTATTGATCCCTGGCTAGAATTTCTCTAGCACAAAACATACTCATGCAGAAGTCTGTTTCCAAGCAAAGATTACAGCTGCAACTAGACTTAGCTATTAGTTATTTCATTTTCTCTGATCTTTGTGAACTTTTGTTGAAAAGTGGTATATAGCTATTGTTAAATGATAGTCTTTAAGTGTTTTTAAATATTTTATATATATTATGTTGTGAGCCGCCATGAGTCAACCTGTTGAGAAAAGCGGGATAGAAATTCTGTAAATAAATAAATAAATAAATAGTTTAGGACTTTACTTAATGTTTCACTTCAGTCTCAAGTTTAGTCGATAGCACTTTTACTTTTGCACAGCATGGAAGCAGATGGCAATCGCTCAACTAGCAGCCCAGTCCTAGCTGAGTGTTATAACAGAGGAACAGAGATTGTTGTAAACGGTCATATAAGAGTGCTATTGGTGTTCACTTTAGAAACTCTACTGCAAACAGTGGCAATATCTGCATTCCACTGCTGCTATCAGGTACTCATGGGAGTAGAGACTTGTCCCACGGTAAGAGAACAAAATCCTTATCAAGAGGAGACCTCTAAGATTGTCCCCCAACTATATAGAATGTCGCAACTGGGGAGTAGTGGGGTTAGTCAGGACTAAATTGTGAATTATCTCAGGGTATCAAGTTCAAATTTTTGAAAAACTTTCAAAAGAACATTACAGTATTTAAGGGTAATTTTAAGACATCATCAATAATTATTCAAATTTTAAAAATAACAAAACAGTATTAGATGAAGAATGGCCATCAGTTCTATTATTATTCTCATTCCTGAGCACTCTCCCATACCTATTATTATTCTTCGACATGCTCTGTCACAGTCCCAAAGAGCTCCACGTCAAAATAATCCTACGAAAAGAGAACTCCCATCTGTTAGAGCTTCTGGTTCTCCATAAACATCTGTAGAACACTGATTTGGATAAAAGTACAATTTCCAGTTCTAATATTACCTTCTTTTCCAATTAAAATACTTGAAAATATCTCACTCAGATTGCTTTCATGGTCCTGTATTACTTTATAGTAATTATCGCACCATTTGATCCAAAGGCTCTGATACATATGTACAGGGTTTGATGTGCACATGGTGCTTCTATACAAATGGGATTTCCCATTAATTTGACAGACAGAAACAGCTTTGCGCATGCATTCTCACTGTGTGGAAGAACAATTCATAATGGTGAAACAAACATGGAGATTATTGCTTAATACAAGAGTTAAGCAATTTCTGTGCCTGCATCAGAAACTCTGAATTAAGCTACCTGTCAAGTATCAGAGTAAAGACCCTCCATTGTCTTCTAAAAAAAGCTTTTCAAAAATTTGATCCCTAGGAATACTGGAATTCTTTATATAAGAGTCCATGCTCGCTGTGTGTGATGGACATTTTTCATCCCAACTGAACTATACTGGAAAGGTGGATGGGCAAGTGACAAAGACTTTGACCAATCCTCTGAACCAGGAAATTCATAGCTGTTTCTTTCTGGTTTTAGCACAACAGATGGTAAAAAAAACAACAATTTAGCCAACAGAAGAATTGTCACTGAAAAAGTACCTAACCGAGGGGCATGAAAATTGGGAAAAGCACATTAAATCTGAACTGAATTGAATTCATTTGGACCTTTCTTTCCCTTCTTTCATCTATTAATGTTTTAAAATATTTTTTTAATTTAATCCTATTTGTAACATTCACCAGTGGATTTGAGAGCTTGCATTGGATCTGCCACTTACTATGCTGCATTTGGCAAAATTAAAAAAAATGCAATAAATAAGTTGAATCCATGGGGAATCCCTCAAACAGCATGGATAATGAGGGAAATCCATAACAGACATAAACAAACCCAGAATGATGTCTGTGGCTTGCATCATTATGTAAGATATATCGACATATATTTGAATGTTCAGCTTCAAACTTGGTGTCTATTACATTGATTCAATCACAGTGTGGGGTTCAGATAACAAACAAATGCTGCCACTGGAATGGGGCTAGAATTGAACGTTTTGCCACAATGCCCTCGTGGCAAAGCATTGCAAGTTTTACTCCAAACACTTTATTACAGAAGGATGATATGGAAAGTTCGTAATCCAGCCTTTGTGGGAAATGGATACGTTCCCCCAGACTACCACACACACTAAAAATCAGTTTGGTACTGCAACATTTAAAATGTTAAAGAGATAAAATCTCAGAGACATATTCCATTTATATGCACAAGGGTATTCAGGAAGATTTCACATTAACAATCAGAAACCAGTTTTTGTCTAAGGACTTTAACATACACCTTTCCATGTTTTTTTAAGCATGATATTCATATCTTCTTAAAGGATAGGACAATAACACTAGCAAATCTTTTGGTAATTATTAATTTCACTCTAGAATAGATTTCATTGCTATGCTTGGCTTGTTAAAAATGTATTTGATTCACCTTGGGGTACAGAATTAGATTGTGTATATGCTCTTTCTAATTTTTTCTTCCTCAGGTTTTGTTTAAAAATTCTACTTAAGCTGGGATATTAATCACTGCTCAGAGGGTGAAAGAATCTGCAAGAACTGCTGAAGTGCTTTCTTCTTCTTGCTTCTTCTCTTTAGAAGGAACTACTTAGTACTGGCAGATTTTACTTATATTTTTGTAAAGAAATATTAACGAGACGTAAAGAAAGAAAAAAAAGTTAATTAAGAGAACAAGAACAAGGGCTAGCCTGGAGGTATGATCAGCATAGCATGCTGTCAAGGTTGCAAATCACAGCTTTAAAACTGGTTCCGTAGGCTAGAAAAGATGTACATAGACATAACGTTCAGCTCCAAGTAAAGACAAACCTGCACTGACTGATACATTCATGTTCACAAGCAAGAGTGTGCATTACCAGAATTAGCCATAATTAGAAACAATATTTCTCAATATTTGGTAATACATTGAAGGAAATGCAGGCATACTGCAAAGCATATTTATACTTTCATTTAAATACCTAAAAGTTCTGATTCCATACCTATCTTCAAATACCTAAACAGTTTTTATGCAGTCAGAAATATTCCAAATGGATGCACTCCCTGGTTTTAACATAGATTTCAGTCTAGCAGAGCTCCAGAGCTTTAGCCCATTAAAACTTCATTTATTTCATTTGAGCTTGTACAGCTTCCCTGTGTTCCCATAGTTTAAAACTGCGAGTCTCCTCACAGTTTCAATAGTACCCAAAGTCTGCTTCTTGAGTATCTATCCCATGCTGAAGATTCTCATTAAGGACTGTCTCTGCACTCCAAAAACAGCCCATATCTATTGACCCCACCTCTTCACATTAAGTCCCACTTTATGTCTGTCCACCTACTCTAATCCCTCTCCAAGGGCTGCAACCCATCCCAGGAAACCAGGCTGCAATCCTGAGGTTCAAATGGGCTAGTCTATCTTCAGTGGGTTGGCCTAATTTCAAGATAGGCCAGCCTAGCTACACCAGAGAAGACTTAGGCCAGCGTAAATCCATTTAGGCTGGCCCAAGGCAGATGGATCTGAGCCTGCCTAGCAGGGCTAGCCTAGGCAGTTCAGCAGGGGTGTGCTGAGGGAACGTGGGGCATGGCTTGGAACAGTGCAGTTGGGCCATATCCACAGCCTGTTTCCAGGGCAGAAATGCCCCCTCCCAGTTCCGCAGTGTTAGGCCACCTCAGAAGCATGCATAAATCTGAGTAGACCCAAAGGTGCCCATGATAAACCAGAGTAAAAATGGGAACAAAAAAAGTTATGTTTTAGGCTAGCCTAATTACCACTCCTGCCTCTCAACCTCAAGATATGGCACAAATACACCAGACCACTTCAGGATATGGCACAACTTCACAAGGCCAGTGAGCATGCTGCCTTTTTGCTGCAGCAGTTAGGCCAGACTATTGGCCTCTTAGCAAAAGCTTCCTCATCCATCTTACTTAGACCATAAGCTGGCAGAGTTCACATTGATCATGTTTACTGTACAGAACTAAACACTATTGAATCACAGAATCATAGAGTTGGAAGGGACCCAGTGGATCATCTAGACCAACCCCCTGCCTGTAGCATGAGATCCTTGTCTTGTGGGGACTTGGGTCTCGAACCCTGGCCTGCTGGTTAACAGGCACAGTGTTTTAACTACTTGCGCCACTAGAGGACTTTGGTTCTTCAAATACTAGAAGTATTAGAAGAGTAAGGCAAAGGGCAAAATAAGAGTGAGGAAGAGGACATTACATTATAATTTGACATAGGAGGATGGAGGATGAATGAAGTTAGAAAAGAGTTAGAGATTAAGGACAATCCTGACTGAGTCCAAAGTTCAAACCACTACACATTAAATGCTGGTCTGCCTTCTGCTAGAAGCGACTAGGATTAAGGACACACAAGTAATGGGTGGAAGAAATTAAAAAGAAATTATTGTTTACTGAAGGAAAAATGAAAGAGACAAGAAGTGGAAGGGGTTGAAGAAGAAAAGGAGTGAGAAAGAAAAGAGGAGACTTTTTTCAGATAAAAACATGTAAAGGTGCTTAAAGGACTAGTAAAGCTGGGACATCCACAAGTAAAAGCCTTACTAGCCTCTATAAATGCCAAGAAGAAATTCCTGTCACTCCCCAAATGCAGCCAAATCTAAAAGTAAAAAAAGGGAATGTTTTTAACTCAACAATTAAGAACCTCATTTAAACTCTTAGCATTAACTCTAAACCTAGAGACATCTAAATACATTCTTGCGGGAAAGCAAGTAGGGATGTGTACATTATTTTGAAAGTCAAGTACAACATTGTGAACAGTTTTATTCTGTTTCTGGAAGATTTGTTAAACTTCTCATCCATCCAAATTTAGCTTACATACCCCTCAGGGCTGTGTCATAAACACTCCTTTTCCCTCCATTGCATGTTAAGGTTGTTGAGTGCTGACGACACAGATCACTGCCGGGGCTCCTTTAAAGCTGTATGATGCATCCAGCTGCACTGCTGCTTGCCACATTCCCATGAAGTCACTGCTTGAGCTGTTGCTTTGGTCTATCAAATCCCTATCAGCACTGAGCCATATTCAAGACAGAACAACTTCATACGACATATTTTTGGGATATATTCAGCAAATCGACTCTGCCAATCTCAGAAATAGTTTGCCACATACACATAAGACAATTTCTCCAATATATTATGTTCGTTGATGTAAACAATGCAACAAATAGTGATATCACAGTCATGCCACCTTTTCTGGCAAGACTTCTTTTGCTTTGTCCCATCCCAAAATTTTTGCTCTGTCCCATAGCTCACAAATATGTATTCTGTTATAATGCAAGCTTCATTCAATAAACATATCTCTAAGATAAGGAATGAAAGTCAAGATCTAAAAAGCAATGGTGCACACTTCCTAGAGCTTGCATAAACTTACTCAGTAGTGGAGGTGACAAGATTCAACACTTTGGTGAGAATGGCTCATGGCTGCGCCTATAGAATTGGCGCAAGTCTGAGTAGACCCAAAGAGGCTGCTGCACCCTTACTGTGGGGAAGGGGAGAAATCTCCCCTCTCCAAGGTAGCGCAGTGTCAGCTTTTAAAATTTGTGCTAGATACAGCACAGCAACACCAGCCTGCCTCTTTCCAACAAAAGTGAGGATTTCAGTGACAGACTTCCATCTTATTTCACAAACTACTGAAAGTCTCTACTAATTCAAAAGATGATGTGCTTTGGAGGGATGCTGGTCAGAAAGCATAATTCCAAAGACCATCAGTCAAGCAGAAATTATTTGGCTCCTGCCAAAGATACTAATACACAATCAATATTAATAATAAGAAGGTGCAATTTATGGATGACACTGGCTCTTCTCACACCCGTTTAGGCAAGGTGAACTTTTGCTGTTTAAGGTAGATCTAAATTTTACCTTATCTGAAAAGATTGCATCTGCCATTGTGCAAAGAGCCAGAGTGTTATAATCTTATTGATAATGTTTCAGTAGTAAAATGTTCTTCGACATTTAAAATCAGACTTTGAAAATCCATTTGCATGCATACAAACATTCACACACCCCTTCACACCATACATGCAAAGAGCTTATGTGCACAGCATATAGTTATATGTATAAATATGTAAAGCTATGCCAATTGCTCTGGGATAGCACTGTAAAGAAAACAATTCCACTCGTTGACTACTAAAATAAATTTGACGGTGCACTTTATGGCAATCAAGTTCTTTCACTCAGACCACCCAAACCAAAAGGAAAAAAAAATTCCCACATTGTTTGCAATAATCTGGAAGGAAATTTAGTGTATATTCACATCTCTGTGTGTTTTCCAGCTAGATTAAGCTGTTGTCTTCACAATTGCCTCCCAGCTGCTGTGACTCGCAAAAACAACAGACCCAGCTCTGTTGTCTGCAAAAAGCCTGGATTGTTATAAGTAACTTTATTGCAAGCACATGAGTGTGTTAAGACTTTAAAACACGCTCAAATGTCATGCGCACACCCAGTGACGGGGAAGAATAATTATGAAAAAACAAGAATTCTATGTCTATGAAACAGTGTCAGACAAAATGGGCCATTCATTGTATCCCTTTGGGAATACTCAAACTCTCTAGCCAGAAAACAAAAAAGGCACTTTTTTCTGCTGTAGGCTGAATGCTTGGCTTTGCCATCTGAGCCCTAAGAAAACATGGGCCCCTCTCTAACTACTGGCTGGCTTGCACACAGTGAAATGTATTAATGCCCCCCTTTTCCAGCAATCCCCTGTGCGTAGACTGCAGCCAATGTAAAGTCAATGTAAAGACAAAACAGTTTGCCCAACATTTCTTACCCAGTTTTTTATTTCCTTCAAAGAGACACCCACAATTCCAGAACAGTCTGAAAATCTCTCCAACACAGAGGTTTTATTTTAAGGCTGCTCTCCTCTCTCCTTGTGCATGTTACTGAAGCTACTGTTAATGCTTTTAGCAGGTAATAACAGCTGCATGCTGCTGCTACACTTGAGATTCTCAAGAATGTATAAGAAGCTACCGAAGAGTAGGAATGTGTGTAGTTGTTAAAGGTCATTATCTACTTCATAGAGAAGCCCAATTCATTACACTCTCATTTTCAGATCTTAAAGTCCTTAAGTGCCATGTCATGCCTCTTTGTCATATGGAAGAGACTATGCATCAAAGTACAGATGGAATGCATGACATGGTCTATCATTCCCTCTTGCCAGCTTTAAGAATTGTGTTATGGGGTGCACCAAATGGAGCAAAACTATAGCATGAAGAAAATTGGGTTTTGGCACATTTCTCATGTTATAACTTTGACACGGATAATGCTCCACCCCAACCCCATCACATTAATTAGGACAAAAGCTTCCATAGTTTCATTTGGAACCATTCCGGGTGAACACAACCATTTTCAGTACAAACTTAGTCATAGGTAATTCTCATGCTCACAACAACTTATGTAAAATTACAAGCCTTAGAATTTGAAGCAAATTCCCTCAAAACCCAAAGTGGTAAAAGAAGGAGGAGGAGGAGGAAGAGGAGATGAACAGGGTGAAAATATAGACTGGAGGACAGAATGCCTTTACCTTTAACAATTGCATAGAAGAGGGAATTGAGGCAGCTGCCACTTTTTAAACTCTTATCTGTTGAGCTAAACCAGCCTAAATTATCTCTTCTATGCAATGGTTCAACATTGAGGCATTCTGTCCTCCATTATGTATGGTCAAACCTGATGATGATGCATTAGAAGATGTCAATCCATTTCAGTGGACTACTGTTTTTCTTATTCAGAAATGTCCAGCACTGTGGAATACAACGTACTTAAACATATATTTTTACCAACTACGGGCCCAATCCTACTCAGTTTTTCCATGTCAGTGCAAACCATGTCAAACAATTAATCAACCAACTAACCGTATTTCAATACCACCTTTCAACAAAATGTTCACAAAGCTGTTTACAGAGAAAATGAAGGAACTACTGGCTAATGGGTCCCTGTCCCAAAAGGGCTCACAATCTTAAAAGATACGAAAGTATACCAGCAGAAGACACTATAAAAAATGTTGCTGGGGTGCAGAGGGACAGTTACTCTTCTTTTGCTAAGTAAAAGAACACCCACTTGAAAGAGTGCCTCTTGCTCAGTTAACAGGGGTTAACGGTGTGTGCTGCATCCTGTGATGGTGGTGCGGTCACAAACACTTCCATTTGTTCCCTTACCTCAGCACTGCATAGTAGCTGCACTGGTGTGGAAATTTGGATAGGACTAGACCCTATCGTATGTATGGTATGTATGTATACGATGCAATCGTATGGATACTTTCACCTGACAGTAAGCTCCACTAAACACAGAGGGACTGACTTTTAAGTAATATCCAAATAACCACTCTATGATTCACAGTTAGCAGAACATACACTAAATTTTACAGTATTGTACGTGCATCCGTAAACCTAGAAAACTATTCCCAGTGGCCAAATACAGCTTACGTACACACTGTTCACACAAATTCACCCTTATGTATCTTGACTGAATTAGAGAATTACAAGAAAAGCAAAAACCACAGAAGCCAGAATTCTTCTGTCTATTCTCTTCCATCTCAAGTAATGTGAAAACATACCACCTGAAATAGTGATCCAATGTCCATGTGTTCTCCTTCCTATACAAAGCAGGGCAATTTGCTGAGGTTTTACAGTCATGTTCAAAACCACTTGGAAAATCAAGGCTGTCTTCAGATCCAATAAGCACTGAGTCATCCAACTAGGCATGAATTTGTTTTAACAATCCAACAACATCACCATTTCTTATTCATCCACTTAGCTTAATTTTCCTACCATCACTTTCATTGCTGAGGTTGTCTCTATTAAGCCATTTTTTGTGCATCATTAACTTTTAACCAGGCATCGATAGCTTTATTGTTTAAATTGCGTATGACTTTATTTAACGTCAGCATTTCTTCTGGCTCCTGACAAGAAGTCACATTTTATAACTAATTAAATTGATCCCTGGGAAGCAAAAGCCACAAAACAGAATTATTCGTACCCAAGTGTCAATATATTAAATCAAAGGGCTAATGAGTTGGGTCACTGCTTCTTTTATCTGAAGGCAATAGAAGAATGGGATTCATATCATTCTCTATTTTCTGCTTTAACAATCAATTTTATCTCAGCCAAAAAGGAATGTAATTAATAAATTTGGGTCTTGTAGTAAATAAAAAATTTTAAGCCCATTTTAGAAGTTGTATAAATTCTAGGTCATACTAAGTGGGGAAAATGTTTAGCTGATCAAAAGGGAGTAGATGTCTTTTGCTCTCATACTACAAGATTGCTCCTATTAGGTCATAGCAGTGTCTACAGTGATTTAAATGGTGTTTTGTTTGTAAATAGCTTCAAAGACCTTTTGAGTTTACCATTATTTCTATTATGGAAATAAATGAAGAAAAACATTTGTTTTTCGGATCTGACAATACAATCCAAAGTGATTAAGAAATGGCTAAATTTGTCATGCCAGCTTTTCCTATGGTTCTTATAGCTGCTGAATAACATTTTGGCTGTTTTACATCTGGACTCTTCCTTTGAAATTCATCACCTAATAATTCAAACTATTCACTATTATTAGTCACAGCTGAGCTTCCTTTAAGCAATATCTTTATGTGGTATTAAAAGAGGGTATCATTTTTTGAACTTGTCTTCGCATAATCAACTGAAGTCCAGATGATCAGATCTCCCACTCTTCAGAAAACCACAAACCTATTCCAAATTTCCTTGCATCTCTAAGGAAAACCTTAATGGTGAACCTTATGTTTCAGTCAAGTTTTCACATCATTTAACTGGTTTAAGAGTACCTGAAAGCACAAAGCTGAACAACTCTTGGACATTTTAAATCAGCGCAAAGATAACTGCAAAATTAGACTTAATCCCAAATCCAGAGTAACAACGGGAGCACGTAAGAGACATTACATGCACCCGTAGTTACTGCATCTCCTAATGAAAACCTATGAGAAATTCTTATTGGAATCCAGAGTAAATTGTTCTTACACTGAAGCAAGGACTCCCCATAGTAACTCTGGATTTTGCCCTTAAAAGAATTTGATGCAAAAACTAGGGCAATATTCATATAGACCTTCCTTACTGAGCATAAGAGAAGAAAATCCAGCAGTACTGCCACTTGGTTCACATTCTCACCCTCAGGTATTCTATGAAACTACAGTAATGATCTCTTTTCTTGCCCCTTATGTAAATATTCACACTAACAATGCAAGTTAATGAAAGTATTAATAATTTTAAATTATCTCCTCTACACAAAACACACACAGAAGTGAGGGACGGGAGAGAAAATGTGTGTGTGTGTGTAAGGCGTGTTCTTGTAGCGGCATCCCCAGGGGTTCTGCTGGTCTTGAGACCTGGCTACCACCCTCAGGAGGGTGACACACTGGGGGTGATCAAAATCTATAGAATCACTTGGAATAACCCCATCAGGTCATATACATTTGGATGTGTATTTTTCCAGAAGAATCCAGTTCAAAAAACAGCTTTGAAATATCTCATTTCAAACAAAAATTATGGCAAAAAAACTAGAAAAAAATGCATGGACCCCTATGGAAAGTGAAACTGAGCCATATCATGCCTTTACTTATGAGTAGGCAAATGTGCCTTAGTCCATTGGAAAGAGTAGACTGAGGGAAATCCATCACCCCAAGATTGGTCCTGATCTAATGAAAGCAGCACCTCCTGCCCACAAATCAACCCAGAAGGAAATCCCTGATAATTGCATTGAGTCCTATGGAAAGCAGAACTGCTGTGATTACTCACAAGTAAGCAAATGTTCCTTGGTTCATGTTCAGGTCAGGCACAGAGGAATGCAATGTCACCAGAATGGTACCAATCCAGTGAAAGTGGAGCTCAACAAATTATCCAAAATGCAGACTCACCACTCCCAAAAAAGAATAAAATAGAGGCTTAATTGGGCAAGTACATGCATGGAGGTGCGTGTGTGGGAGCAGGCATTGTGGGGCTGGGGTCTCTGGGACAAGATTGTGTCTGTTTTGAACCACTTCACATTTGCACTGTTGCTGAAAACAGATCTTACAAAGAGTTTTTCAATTTAAAAAGTGTTGAAATCAAGTACAGAAAACAGTACAAGTATATTTACTTTATTTTAACATGTGCTACATTTGTCCTACATTTTTGGGTGCCCTACATTTTTTTACCGGAGGAATTTTAGCTTGGATGTCAGGAATTTTGGGGAAGTTGGGGGGAATTTTGGGTTCAGCATCTGGTCACCCTGGTCCCATCTGCCTGCATTATTCAAATGCTGTAGAAACCTCAGGTATTCTTATACCTATGCCTGGCGTGATGCCATTTCAGGATAAACGATCACTATAAAAATCAGCCTACATGCTAGAACAACTACCATATTTATTTAAACCTAATGCTTACTTTTTTCAGCCAAATTTAGTCTCCAAAATCAGAGATCGCATTAGATTCAATGATGTATTAGATTTGAGTAAATATGGTATTATGTTTATAAGACTAGATCAGTATTTAATTAAATACTTAATATTTATATTGTACTGAAATGTAATATAAATCAATTGTTATATAAAGTAGTGCAATGAGTAACAAATCCATTTGTTAAACAAAATCATAACAAAATCATAACATCAAAATCATAACAAAATCATAACATCAAGTTACTAACTGTTATATGCAGTAAAATTAAATTTTGTTTTGCAGCTGCACATTACCATTGCAGTATACATTTTTTAAAAAGCTCAAGTCTTAAAACAGTGGTGATGGTGCATTACATTCGAGTAAATACAGCTATTTATAAAAAAGAAACAATTTATCTATAAAACAGCAACAATTTCTAAAGGAAAAGAACAAGAGGAAAAGACCAATAAACAACATTGTTTATACTTATCCAGCATAATTTATCCAGCATTTACCCTTTGCTGTTTAATGTTCCTCGTTACAATATACAGCACTACTAAATATCATAAATTTCTTGAAAAAAATATAAGACTAAATGATGTTTTCAGGGGATGGACATTTACCCTTTTGTTTAGTATATGTTAATTTAAATTTCTTCCCATTCAAAAAATTACCACTAATTAGTAGCACAATTTCACTATAAAACAGCTGATCAACTGATTTAGATTTCCAGTACATCTGCCTGAATCCTTATTGACTCCCTCTTCCAGTATTATAAATAATTACAATTAATAAGTGATGCAAAAGATATTTTAAAAATATTTATAGAAAGCCAGTTTTATTCCTGCAGAATAGAGAGCTAATCTCAAGATTGTCCCACAGTGAATTCCTTCTGAATGTTAATTCAGAAAACCGTTCAATTTTTAAAATTGATTTCTAGAAAAAAAACACGTAACTGTTGCAAACAAGGAATTAAATTTAAATAATGAACCCAAAGAAGAGATACCCACAAGAACAGCCATTTTTTTCAGAACCAAAGCAAAATGTAACATATTCATATTATGTCTTCATATTTGCTGTTGGTCTATTACATACGCCTTTCGCTGTGCATTGCGTCTTTTGTACACTTAAATGTATTTTAGTTAAATACAGGTAGGCTGCTGTATACAGAGATCTAATATCCACAGATATAGGAGTTACTTGTGCAGCCATTTTTGCACAGCAGTATGTTTCTTTCTATTACAGGCATTTCCCCACTTATTGAATGGGTTAGGGACAGGAGCACCGTCCAAAAGTGAAAACTGTTGAAAAGTGAAACCCGTCTTTCTTGCAAATGCAAGAGCCCAGTCAGCTTGCAAATGCAGAACTGCCATCAAAAACACATAAATATTACTTGCAAAAGCCTAAACACTGCAAAAGCCTAAATAACACATATTTATTAACACAAAGCCAAAATACATAACAAATTAAAGTAAAATGAACAAAGGCATGTGTGGGCAATGAATATCTTATGTATTTCAATCATGGTTATTTACTGAAGAAAGTCATAAGGAAATGCCAAAAACAGTGTGATCACCATGTCACATGGAAATCAACTTCAGGGAAGACAATTTTAGAGAGAGGTTGAAAGAGTGAAGCACGTGTTGAATTAGTGAGTGCTGGGTATAATTAAAAGTTGAAAGAGTGAAACTATCGAAAATGAACTGTCAGAAAGTGGGAGATGCCCATGCTTTATTTTACTGAAGATGCGATTCGTAACCTGACCACTAGAGAGGTCTAATAACCTGCAGTCTATATCTAAAGTTTTAAGGAAGTGAAAGTATGTTAAAAGGAAGAAATGCTCACACTGCCATTGCAATCTGCAAAAGCAAAGGTAATGGCAGCACAACGTAGGAGGGCTTATCTACAGGTTGTGATAGTAGTGATAGCGTTTCTTCCTTTAACTGGTTTTCAATTCCTTAAACTTCAGACACAATTAGGCTATTAAACTTCCTCTTGTGGCCAGGTAAACGTGGCCAGGCCACTTTCATTAAAAGCAGAGTTTAGGAAGAAACACCTCAACTGTCATTGCATCATGCAAAACAAAGAAATGGCCATGCTGGTGAGAGTGGGGAATTCTTTTTTATAATGTCCCTTACATTCACCATTTTTATATCCGTGGGGGTTGGTGCAACAGATCCCTGAATTTATGGAGACCCACATATCACTTTCTCATTGGAAGTACCATGAAAAAATGACTGAAGGTGCAGTACTAATCAATTTAGGCTGGCACAACTACTGTAATCCCCTCCCTGTTCACATGGTGGTGTGGGGAGGCTGGTGCATATCTGTGTGCTGGTCTAACTTCCCCATAGTGGCACAAAGCACCACTCCCCACAGCATTTTTGTAAAACCCCCAGGCCAGCATGGGACTTGTGCCAGGACTTTCTGCCTGCACTACATGCACATACACATGGGAGCCAAACCACTCTACAGTGTCTTTGGCCTCAAATATCTCTCCAAGTCAGCATGAATTTTAATAGCAAGGATTAACAAATATCTTGTGTTTCCGGTTATCACCCACAAAACACAGGAAAAACATTTATAAGTAACCAAATTAAATTTTAAGAGTCCAAAAGCTGCCATTACATATAAATAACTGCAATAATTATCAACTTGAGTGAAGATTCTAAAGACCTGCTAAGGCATATACAGGTGGTAAATAATGGTTAAGTCTTTAGACCGCTCAATATCTCATCCAGTAACTACAAAAAGTCTCAAAATCAATTAAACCTAAGAAAATTTAGCAAAAAATGTTCAATTTATAGTTCTAACATTAATTTAGGGTAAAATCCTAAGCATGTCTACTCAAAGTAAGTCCCACTGAGTTCAATAGTACTTACTCCCAGGAAAGTGTGGTTAGGATTGCAGCCTTAAACATCTATTTAGGCAGTGGGGTTTTGGGGGGGGAGGTGCTAGTCTTCACTACAGGTCATTCCCATATGACTAATTAATTAGCTGCTCGGGAGGCAGGTGGAAAAAGGTGCTAGAACTGACTATCAGTGAGTACCCCTAGAAAAAAAGCCCTCATTGTAGGTAATAAGAACATATATACTAACACAGATGCCAGACATGATAATAATCAATAGACCAGAAAAAGCCAGAGCTTCTGCACCAACCTGATCTTAGTCTAAAACAGAATCTTCTCTAGCTCATGCCATTCCATGACGTTAAGTATTTGCCTCTGCAAAAGTGACATACTGGTGTTCCCTTATGTCTTGTGTTAACTCAAACAGAACCTACAGCTATAAGTTGTTCTTATTTCCACTGTATTCTGGTAACAGGCTTTCCTTTCTAAGTGACTTCCCTCCTCTTGCATTTGCAGAGCAACAGAATCTCATCTCTTTCAAAGTTGTCTAATATAGTTATCTAACATGTACATGGATACTTTTGCAAAGCAAAATAGAATAATGAGTTCTAAAACCAGAAAGAGATATCTATAAACTATTTTTATACCTACTCCACAAGTAAGGCTGTATAGCTGTATAGCGGTATATCTGTATGTAAAGCTCCAGAATTATGAAACTTGTATCCACATATTTGCAAGAACTTGGTGACCAATCCTATCCAACTTTCCAGCTCCAGTGTAGCCCCTTGGTAAGGGAACACATGTTCCCATGCCTTGATAAGGTCCCAGTAACTGTCAACTTTCATGATATCACTGGATTCATTCTGGAGCTTCACTTTTTTTGCAGTCCTACTGTTTGAGATATGTTAGAAACAAAGTAAGCCTTAAGAGAATTATTGCTTTCAAAGGAAATAGCTCTGAAATTGAAATTCTGTGTAAACATACATACAGTGCAATCCTAAGCACATCTACTCAGAAGTAAGTCCCATTGTGTTCAATAGTATTTACACCCAGGAAAATGTGGTTAGGACTGCAGCCTAAGTGACAGTGTTGGGAACTCAAAACAGATGATTTGGACTCGAGTCACAAAAATTCACATTTTTCACTGACTTGTGAGTCATAAGTGCACCCCCTCCTCCTTCTTGCCACTTCCTCGCTCCTCTGCAGTCCTTCCTACCCTGTTTACAAATGGGTGGAAACAGTGGGAGAATGTTTAGAAAGAGCTTGACACACACAGATAGTGTCCCGCAGCAGGAAGCAGCCCAGGTTTTTCCTCTTTGTAAAGGGGGGAACAACTCAAATCCTATAAAGTCAGGAAGAGGTGACTGGAAGACTCATAAAGTGCCTCTTATGACTCATTTTTCAGCTCGAGTTGCAGGGTTGTGACTCTACACTGGATTCAAACACCACAGGACTTTTGCTAACTGAGTATATTGACAACAATAAAACTTTCCCTAGCACTAAAACAGTATTAAAGGGATGATGAAGCAATTGTTTTATGTGGCACATATCACAATGAAATGCAGCAATATAAAAAAAGCTGGTGTCAACTAAGACCATTTGGCAAAAACCAATCCATTATCTCAATAACACTACATTCAAAAATCAAGCAATATAAAACACCATCCCAAACTATGGAGCTACCCACTCAAACCAGGTTTGAGAGCAGACTATGCCAACTGGATAACCCCTATGGGAACAGTCAACAAGGGAATTTTCAAAGACTTTTAACAATCTGTTTCAGCAATGAAACCCGTAGTTACTGCACCACCTAGGGAACCTATTGCAATATGAAACCTATTCATATTGCAATCCAGAGTAATTTGTTCTTACTCTGGAGCAAGGACTCCCCGTAGTTACTCTGGATTGCACCCATCCTCTCATATAAACCCATCTGCTTGTTTAGTGGCATAGATCCTACAGAATACCAGTTTCTTATGCTAATACATTTCACCTTTTTATTGGAAAAATATTAACCCAGTGTTGTTGCTAGAGTCCCTTGAACAAAGCTCTACACCAGCAACTTCCCATGTGTGCACACACTGCTGCCCACTCATGAAGGTAGAGAATTGTCTAGTGAATTGTCTAGTGAATGCACTCACCGAGAAATTAAAACACAAGGAGAGATTTAAGTGGTGGACATCTATATCATACTAAAGGATGTAATGAAGTTTTCCATATAAATTTTGAACATGCACATAAAACTATCACTATATAAAAGGGATAAAGTTAGTAACTTGATTAGAACTTTGAGACATAGGAGTTTCCAATGTTCAATATCCACTGGTTGGTTTAAAGAATATCTAGACGCCCAACTTAGCATCAGGATATGTGACTAAAGTGATATACATAGCATTTCTGCTCCACCATATCTGATACATATCTGATACATTTACATTAAGTTTTTGCATTGACTGAAGATCAAGATTATAGCAGAGTCTATTCATTTTACCTTGAATAAATGTTTATTCGTTTAATCTTTATTTGTAGCAAGTCACACAATACCCTTTACATATTCTGCAAAATTCCTCAGCAAAATCTATACCTTCTTGGGATATGAGAGGAGGTAATAGTATGTGGGACCTTCCACTACAAGAGACAGAACTGTCTTCTAATCAGAGGATGCAAAAGGAGTATTTTCTTCCAGAGAATGGAAACAAATCTTCAGAGGGAGGTTTAATCAGAGCGTCTTTGCAAAGTCCATGTTAAACCATTTTTTCTGTGTCTTGTTTCAGTTACAAATGACTTTGCAGGACACAACTCCTTAATCTTATCCAAAGCTGCAGTTAAAGCCAAAAAAGATTTCATCCTGAAGTATCTCTTTGTAACTTTATCTGAATGTTTCTGGAATCTGCACTTCATCAAACTTTATGGGCTTTGTCAGACACAAAAAGTATGAAGATCATTGTGTGAATCTGAGACTCAACAAATGTAACCATTGTGATTGGTTATGGATTGATTTGTTATGGATTGATTCATTCTGGTGAAGCATTTTCTGATTTGCATGAGATAAAAGTTCAGATTTTACAGAAGGAGAATGAAAATATCCTCAATTATTGACATTTCATATTACTTACATATATTCCACTACCATTATTTGTACAATTTCCTTTTTACAGGAGCAAGGGGAATCTGGCACTTGTGAGGAATTGCTAAGGGATCTTATCTCTTTGAGATTGAAAGTTAGAGAAGTTTTTCAATTATATGATCAATTTCAGTTGCCCACTTTATGCAATTTTTGGCACACTGTAGGGAATCTGGTCCTGCCCAAGGTGCTATGTCAGCATATCTGGCAGCTTTGGCTTTTCACGTCAAGTCTGGTGAATATGAGGGTTCATTTGCAGACTTCATGGATAGGATATTAGAGAGTTAGGCCAGATCCACGTACATTAGGCTATACAGATTTACACCAGAGATTTAAGAGATCTGAATTGTTGTAATACAGCCCCATATCTCAGAACAAGGGAATAAACATCCCGTAACTTTGTAGGGCCTTCCAGCAATCCTAAAGCCCTTAAAAGATGCAGTGGAGCCCCTGCTGATACTAATGTTATTACTACTATTAATGTATACCAAAACGTTACCTCAGTGGGAAAGGATGCAAACATGATGGTACTGGTGACTCATATCCTGCATATAAGAAAGAATGATGGTCACCCCATTGATTCACTTGCAAATAAATGTGCTTGTGATTGGGATGCAGGTTTCACTGACATCCAGATATTGTTACAATCACAAAACAACCAATATCGGAGAAAACATTCAACTTGCCTACACAGTTTCCAACATTTTTCTTCAGAGACAAAGCTATATTATTCAAAATATTTATGTTTGCAATCATTCTGTTCTCCAAGAGAAATCTACCACATTTTCTCTTTTCCGGTTAGTTCAACAATGCATTTCAGTCACCAGCCACTGATACATGTTTATAGTAATTGGAGGTTTGCTTTGCTCATGTAAAACACTCCTCTGAAGAAGTCAACAACTCTACTTGTGTTAGTGAGGTGGCCTAATTTTTTCCACTCAGCCCTTTCTGAATGAGAATCTGTTTCTTTAGAAAGCCTGAAAATATGGTGAAGCCAAGTCTCCTATAATGCTCTTCAAAGCAATCAACATCCCATTGCTAAGGCCATTTCTATCCCATACTAATACAAAATATTAATCTTGCCTAAAAGTGAAATTGACTTTGTAAAAAAGATTGCATGCCATGACCAAAATATAACTAGCTAAGAAGATATCTAGGTGGAAGGAATCCATAAATGATCAGACCAAGACCAGATAAAAACACATCTAAATAATAAAGGGGTGGAGTGAATTTGTAATCCTTGTGGACAACAAACATAACCTGTCCTGTGCCAACTAAAGAATGTGCTGCTAATGAAGAGGATGGTGCACTGTAAAGATTATTTCCTTGACTGAGATATTGTACCAACTCTCTTTTCCTGAGACACTACCATTTACCGGCAGAGAAGCAAAAGTATTTTAAAAGGAATGTAAAATCCATATAACTAATAGATCACTTTCTGTGCTTATATGGTGATCTTTTCCAGTAACCTAAAGAATCCTCTGAATAATTGTTCAGGGTACAATCCTAACCAAATTAGGCCACCATAAGACACCTTTCACCCCATTCCAACAGCTTTGTGGGGAGGCTAACACGTATCTTGGGCACTGGCCTAGTCCCTCCCCCCCGACAGTGGCACGGAAGTGTCACTTTTGCGATACTCTCCCCAGGCCTATGCAAGGATTTGTGTTGGCCTAACTGGGGATAGTTAGGATTGCAATGCCAGTGATTTACAAAAAGAAAGCAAAAAATAGAAAATACAGGTCATTTTCACTTAAATAAAGATGAGTTAACATTACTCCTCCCTAAATATTTAAAACACTGATTATATTTGTGTTAATTAAATAAATAAGATAAATTAGGAAAAGATACATTCCTTCCACATGTGAAAAGAACAAGTTCAAACCTATCGAGACCGGTCTTCACTGCTAACTAAAGAGTGTCTCTAAAGTGCTACTGTAGACGTGGGAAGGAAGGCATCTGCAGAACCCTTATAACGCTCCTATCTCTTGTTCATTTAAGGCATGTTTGAGTAAAACACAAGTGGCAGCTCTGTGTTAATGACCTCCATGGATGGGGGGAACAATTAGCCCTTTAGCATTTCCCTTTCTTCACCAATGATTCCTCCTGGGCCGGGGCTTTTAAATGGCTCCAGTTCTAACTGACTTGGTTGAGCTTGGAAATGGTGCACATATGAGAGAAATTAAACCCTCATTTAACAGAGACACATGCCTGTCAAGTCCAGAGTAACAAAGGCTGGTCCCTCAGGGCTGCTCAGCTCCTTCAGGCTGCCACTCATTCTGTTAGCAATGCTTACCCTTTACAGACTCTGTATAAAACCCAATAAATCATTTCATCTGCTCTGGTTAATAAACACATAATAAATACTTTCTTCTAAGTATTTTCTCTTTGCATTGCAGTACACATTGTTGGTTTTCTAAGAAGTATACAGTGGAGATATCTTTTTAATGATGTAGCAAGACATTTACCATTAAATACTAGTCATCCTTTCTGTATATAACAGGGAAAAATCAAGAAAGATTTTTTTTTAATTAATCTCCTTACCTTGAAACCTTAGCTGGTTCCCAGTTAAAACACAAATAAATCCCTAAAATAAAATTTGATGCCACTGCTTCAAAGCAGTACTCAGTCATTCAATTATTATTATTAATGATTAATTATTAACATTAATTCTTTACTAGTGGAGGTCATATGAAATTGCCTCAATTCTCATGTAGCAGCCTAAACTATCTGTAAATAAACAGAAACATAATACAAACAACTTCAAAGAACCAGGGGATATAGAAGGTTTAAAGCGACAGGAATTATTAGGAAATCAATACTGCATGATACTAAAATGCAAAAGAGAAGAAAATACAGTGGTACTTTGTGAGACAAATTACTAGTAAGATGAATGCTTTGTAAGACAAACTAAATTTTTTAAGGAATTCTGCCTTATAAGACAAACAGTGCCTTGTAAGACAGTTTTAAAACAAAAATTCATTGTAAATGAACGAATTGGTGGATCTGCATCATGAGCCACAGCAAGAGGTTATGGAGGAAATCTCATCTGCAGAGGAGGAGAAAAAGGAGGAGACATCCCTCACATCAAATGAAATTAAGGAAATTTGTAAACATTGGGAAATTGTGCAAAATTTTGTAGAAAAGCACCACCCTAAATAAGGCTGCAGTAGTGCGAGCGATGAATCTGTTTCATGACAATGCAATGTCACATTTCAGTGAAATCCTCAAAAGGAGATAAAAGCAAGTGTCATTAGAAGGTTCCTAGTGAAAGTTGCCCTAAAAGACACCAGTGAAAGACTCTTTTAGTGAAAACTGGTCATCCTTGGCCATAAAGGTTTTTCTTTTCTGTTTTACTGTACAATATATTACAGTGTTTTTATTAGTATTATAGTAATTGTGTTCTATATTATATTACAGTGTTTTGCCATCATTTTTACATACAGGTAATATTTTTATATGAATAGTTTTGGGTTGTGGAACCAATCGTTGCAGTTTCAATGATTTCCTATGGGAAAATCTGCTTTGTAAGACAAACATGCAAGAATTATGTTCTTCTTAAAAGGCACAACTGTATATTCCTTTCCTATGCTTAATTTAAACACTGTATTAATTATTATTATATTTAATACCATTACATATAATTTATTACATATAATTTACTAATTGCAGTCAGGCTGGATGCTGCCTGCTGCCAAGGAAAAGGAGGACAATGAAGATTTTATCCAGCACACAGGGCTAAAATCCAGGACATGTCCTGGGAAAAGTATACATGTGGTCAAAAGTATACATGGTGGGGGTGAGAAAACCTGATTGAAACAAGCAAAAAGATTCAACTGGGGTGCGGGAAGAGATCCCAATCTCTTCATGTCTACTCAGAAGTAAGCCCCATTATAGTTAATGGGCTCACTCCCAGGAAAGTGTGAATAGGACTGCAGCCTCAGAGCTCAATCCTGTGCCTTTGTACTGAGCAGTATCCCATTATTGGCTTGCCCCTCAGGAAGGAAGGAGAGGAATGCAGCCCCCTTTGCCCACTCAGAGGTCCTCCAGCCTTTGACTGGTGGGTGTGTGCCCGTTGGGGAGGAGAGCATGGGAGGAGAAGTTTGGGAGCAGGCATCAGCTTCACAGACTCCTCGCTCATCCTACCTCTGCAGCAAGTTCCACTGATGGGAGGGAGGACCTGCAGTGGCTGCCTTCACTCATTGCGGAGTCCCTGCTATTGCACCAGGCTGCCCTGTGGGCAGTGGCACACCTGGGGCTCTCTCACGGGACACTAATATTTCCTTTCTCAGAAATATGAGCTGTCCCTTTACCAAACAGTTTTTAATGTACTGAATTCTTAATTAGAATACGTTGTAGAACTGAATTTCATACATTTGACAAACAGCGTCCCTTTGGTACTGAAAGCCTAACTGGATTTGATGTTCTGACATTTAAAACACAATTTCGGCAAGGATACTGATCAGGGTTGGGAACATAACTCTTCCGATTTGCAAAAATTTCAGGCTGGGAATGATTTCACAGTTTGATACTTGAAAGTTTGATACAGTATTTGGAAGTAATGTATAGGGGTATATGGGGGTATATCATTCCTTAGTTCTAAAAGCCTCACAAATGAATTAATTTGCTGCGAGATGGGTTGAAAAGCTTGGTTTTTTTAAGTCAATCATAAGAGGAAACATTTTTTGGAAGCCATCATATTTTTGGCTTTTCAGTTTGACAAATACAGCTTTTTGGTGAGACTCAAAAGTCCTATTTAGTTCAACCGTCGCCCCTTCTTTTCCAAGAACAGAATGCAATACTTTCACCATGTAAACAAGGGAGAATATGTAATGGTGTCACATGCTACATATGCCACTGACATAATTCTTTAATAGAATATGCTGTCATTTCCTGCAATTAATATCTTAGCAAAGCTATAAAGGTCTTTTTTCGAATGTTCATTCAATGCTAAAATTAATGTTGTGTCAACCTTTCCATTACACTGCCCAGCAGTAGTTTTGTTTCCAAGGTTTTGTGAGCTGATTCTATGTATATTTGGTGTGCTGATTTCAAATGCAACAGTAATTTTCGCCTATTAGTTCTAGTTTTTGAGATATAAACATGATGGCATCCTATGGCAAATTAGATTTTGATTGTCAGATGCATAGACACTCATTAGCACTGTATCTCAAAAAGTATAGCCAATAGAGAAAAACTGTTTACATATTTGGAATCAGCACACCCAATATACCTAAAATCAGTTCTAACATTCCAGGAAACAACAAAAACATTTTTTGTTGCACAGTGTTATTAGTGCTTCCCCCACCCCCAGATTTATATATAACGTGGCTATACAATTCATAGTAACCTAGGAAGGTGGCATGCTTGATCCCAGCTTAAAAGGAGGCATGTTGATTAAATTAAGCATAAAAGATCCTTTGATAAAACATTTACTTTGGGATAACTTGCATACCCTACATTATTCATAGAATTCAATAATGGGGAGAATAAGAAAAAAGAAGAATTGTTTCCTGTTCTCTGAGATCTTCACAATCCAAAAGTATGCTTATTGTAGATGTAGTAAATTACTTTGGGCACAATGTGATCTTTCTGGAAAACAAAAATTGGAGCACAGAAAGATACACATGAACCCAAGGCCCAAACATCAATTCTGGAAGCATCATCCAAACAAGAAAATGGGTTTTTCAGGAATAAAATTAAAACTCTGTTCAAACCAAAGGCAGGGAGTTAGCCGCTCAGTGTGAATTTATACTACGATTTACGGGAAGGAAAGTGCCTATGCAGGGGCTACCCTTCTACTGTAAAGTTTTATCTTGTACAGCATGTAGCTATTTTATAATTCATAAATTATATATAATTAAATTATATATAATATTTTAAAATTTAATAAACAATATAGAGTTTAAATTAACCACACAAAAGCAATATATATGTTTTGCGCTTCTATACTGGTGCCTACATTTTTGGGGGGGCGTTGTCCTTTTTTGGTGATGTCGTACGGTGTCCCTATCTTACTATTAAAAAAGCTTAAAGTTGTTTCGTTGGATCAGTCTCTGCTATCTTTATGCAACATAAGCTAGGAAAACAGTGGTACCTTGGTTTAAAAGCATAATTTATTCCAGGAGAATGCTTGTAATCCAAAATGCCTGTATATAAAAAAAAATTCGTATAAAAATGATTAAAGTACTGTAATCTGATGCAAAATATAAAGAAAATAAAACAAATTAACCTGTATTTAAGGTGTAATCTTAAAAACACTTTCCTGGGAGTTGGTCCCATTGATCACAATAGGACCTACATCTGAGTAGACATGCTTATGATTGCACTGTGTGTTTGTGTGCACTCAGGACTTTTCGACGGCAAGCTGCCCCCCCCCCTTTACACAGGAGTGAGATTTTTAATAGGGCTTTCTTTAGACATGCAACAGCAAGGTCTCTCAGGTCCTTTCTATTGCCCCCTTACTTGGGAGTGAGCCCCACTGATTCTAATAGGTTTACTTCAGAGTAGACATGCACAGGCTGATCTCTCAGGAGAGGTTGAATAGGTGCTGTTAGAGTGTGGAACCCAGCCATATCCTGGGCAGGACTAGGTTTTTTGCTTGCATTGCAAGACAAAATTTATTAGAAATCCTTGCTTGTCTTACAAAACGCTCTCAATCCGAAGTTTTACTGTATCACTTTGTCAGTGATAATATAGAAACTATATAGAAGCTATGGTTTGATGTTGACTAGAAGACAATTTTCCCAGATATATCAAATTTACCCAGATATATACACATCTCCATGCCCAAGGGCATTTTAGTTTTTAAAAAAGTCACCACCACACCTCAAATATTTTATTCTTGAATGAAAACTAAAATAATTTTTGTTTAATTTTAGGCATGCCTCTGTGGCATCTCAGTGAGTTTCTTTGCTTTCTCATTTGTTGTGATAACGTTCACGTCGTATTTGCATACTACCATTTTGGGCAAACCAAGAGCAATGTGGTGCCCCAAATAAACCATTGTGTACTGTTCTGTTATGCTGCAATCCTAAAGACACTTTCCTGGGAGTAAGAGATATTGAACACAATCGGTCTTACTTTTTTTCTAGATGATGAGCACAATCCTAACCGTGCCTACTCAAAAATAAACCCCATTGTGTTCAATGGGTCTTACTCTCGAGAAAATGTCTTTAGGATTGCAGCCATGGTCAGAATTGTCCTCTAATTTGTTTTCTTTCAGTGAATTGCTAGAAACCTTATGGTAACATTTTATGGTAATTCCTATAGCACTGGAATTTCAGCATGGTGATGTCAATGTATCCCTCTGGAACTGAAAAGATATTCTGCTGTGTTATATCACATGTCGCACAGTATATCACTTTTTATTTCCCATTCCTCCACTATGGTATGCATGCTGTTTAACTTCTTAAAGTCTCAGTGTAGATGTAATTTACACAAGCTGTGCAAATGCTTGATTTACAGAAGATGGCCAATACAAGATTTATGAGAAAGACTTAGTTCTTTCAAACAAGAAGGACTCCTAAGTACAACAGCATTAAAGACTCAATTCCACTATGCAATTTCATTGCAACAAAAAACCCATGAGACAGAAAATGGAAAATACTGAGATGTGGATTCAAAAATGAGCGTGCCTTCTCACACTCCTCATCAATTGATTCTCTAGTACAAATATATCCAATATTATTAGTGATTAATTTATTATTGTATCTTAGACGTAAGCAAGTGGACATACCTACAAACCTAACTGCCTGCAGCTAGTTCTCCAGAATCTGTATTAATGGGACATAAGAACACTTACACCAAATTCAAGCCCCAAAAAAGTGTTCCATCTTTTACAAAGTCAAGACATGAGAACGTACCAAGAGAACCATCTATGATGAGACATACTGATCACCTCAGTGGCGTCGCTAGCCCACTTGGCACTGGGGCCAAATCCCCACCACCACTGCCCCACCGAATTTCAACTCCTCTGTCGCTGCTGACACTCCACTTCCCCCCTCCCCTGCAGCTTTGCGCACCAGCACAGCTTAAGAACATAACATAAGAACCTTCACTGGATCACGTCAAGTCCAGCTTCCTGTATCACACAGAAGCCCTATATGACACATGCTTCAGATTCACATATGACACCCCTCTCGCATCTGGCATTTGGAGATTGTCCACCTCTACACACCCTCCTCATGGCTTGTAGTCCATGATAGTCCTTTTCTTTTGGAATTTGTCCAAACTCTTCTTAAAGGCATGTTTCTTAAAGCTCACTTCTGAGGAGACTAAAAAGTGCTTAACATGTTAGAATTGTTCTCTGAATCAGTCTTTTGGCCTATTACCAACAACTCTCCAAAGTTTTAGACATATGTCTATCCCAGTTACTCCTGGAAATCACAGGGAATTAACCTAAATCTTTATGCTTGCAAGGCATGGGCTCTACCACTGAGCTACAGTCCCTTCTTTTAGGGCCAGAACATCAGTGGGTTGGCCTAATTTCAAGATAGGCAAGCCTAGCTACACCAGAGAAGGTTTTGGCTGGCCCAAGTCCATTTAAGTCCATTTAGGCTGGCCCAAAACAGATGGATCTGGGCCGGTCTAGCAGGGCTAGCCTTGGCAGTTCAGCAGAGGTGTACTGAAAGCATGTGGGGCATGACTTGGAACAGTGCAGTTAGGCCGTATCCAGAGCCTGTTTCCAGGGGCAGAAATGCCCCCCTCCAAGCTCCTCAGAGTTAGGCCACCTCAGGAACAGGCATAAATCTGAGTAGACCCATAGGGACTCATGAAAAGCCCAAGTAAAAATGGAAGCAAACAAAAAAATTCTAAGTTTTAGACTAGCCTAATTACCACTTCTACCTCTCAATCTTGTGTGCCCTTCAGGGAAAAAGGCAGAATACAAATTGAAAAAATAAAAATAAACCTCAGGATATGGCACAACCACACCAGCCCAGTGAACATGCTGCCCTTGTGCTGTAGCAGTTAGGCCAGCCTAGAGGTTTCTTAGCCCTATTGATTTGGCCTGTAAGCTTGGGCTATGGCCTACTTAGGCCAGCTTGGCTGGGTCATTCTCTCTGGCCTAAGTTAGGATTGCACCCTTAATTTCATATTTTTAACCTTTTCTGAATGTTCTTATCCATCTTTATTAACTTGCATGTAAATCTAGCATAGCTTCTTATCTTTATGTACAGTATGTAAACATATGCGTTTCTAAAAGCAAACATGAAAAGTATGAATGAATGTCACTTACAAAAATGTCTGAAAATACACTTGTTAAAAAACATTTATGTATAGTTTTAATTATTATAGCCACTAAAATTTATTTTCTCCACTCTTGACAAAGTTAACATTTAGTGAACCAAATGCTTTTGTGTTTCTAAAAGTTTTAGCTTTTTTGAATGGAGGTACAGTAACTTCATTTTAGTCTAAATTCTTGCATCTCCAACAGAAAAAATTTGACCTTTGATCAAATCCCATTCCATCACTGCTTGTATACAGTATATGGTCATCATTTTAGATCAGATTGTCTAAATAGGGTAGTAACATTTTATTAACTATTCCCTTTATTCATTATATCCTGGGAAGCTTACTATCTTAGGAAAAGTATTTCTCAAGCTAAAATACCACACAATTAAATTATCAAAGGATTATTCTATGCAGAAGGCCAAGAAGTGACACTGTTTCTACATCTTATTAAGATATGTGTCTTACTGTGATCCCAAGAGACTATCCATGACAGTTTTTGCCAAAGGCAAAAACTCAACATACCACACAAACTTCAATTTCTTCCTTATTCCCTTGCAGTTTTGCCTTTCCTGCTTATAAACTCTTCTCAAATAAATCCATCTTTCAGAAATAAAATGATTTTCAGCATGACAACTTGCCATTCACTCTACTGCAATGGGAAACCAGTTCTGCATTAATTCATGCAGTGCCATACTGGTCCATTATTGATACTTTCAAAATATGATGTCAGAGACTGGATTTGATGCAAGATATCAGCAAAGAAACATTTTCTCTGAACTCTGGATTTTAGTTTCTTTTGATCAGCACAAAATTCATAATCTCAGAGAAGAAGATAGCATATCAGGCTTATTGATCAACAAGCAAAATACCTGTCATTATGATACATTGATTATGTTTATATATACCTCAAGTGTCTAAGCAAAGCAATATTTTATTTTTCCCCTTAGTCATGAATGACAACTGTTGATTTATATGGGAGAAGTATGGGACATCACTGGGGTAGAAGCTAAAACAGGTTCCTATTCCTGGTGACCACAGGAACAAGCCCTTTCCCATCAATCACCTCAGCCCATTATTCTCCCTTCAGCTGCAGTCCCATCTTAGTTCAGTTTCCATGATAGAATGTGACAAAATTTTAAGAGGTAGTTTTTATAGAGATCTGACTTTGATATGGTCTTTGAAATGAACTCAAAACAATTCCCATAAATAGTATATTTTCAGGCCCAATTTTTCAGGACCAATTTTTCAGTCATTATTCAAATTGTGCTCAATTTTTCTCCATCAAGAGTCCCCACAGCAACTTATAGAACCATATTATAAAAGCACTTCATAAATTAAAACATAGCATTTTATAAAATAAGGCATAATTAAATCATAAAATCTATATTTATAAAATTGGAGCATCACTGACTGACTCACTGACTAACTTTCTCACTGACTGACTGACGGTACAATCTTAAGAAATTTAGGCTGGCCTAACTCACCTGGCCTATCTTTCCATGATGGTGTGGGGAGGTCAACATGCCTGGGCAGAAGTGTCTTACTGCATTTTTGTGACACCCCCAGGTCTGAGGGGGTGGTTAGGATTACAGAGGTTAGGATTACAGCCCGGCTGACTGACACTGACTCACTCATTCAAACTGCCAGACCTAGAAGCGTGAAATTTGCCCAATGACAGCCAGTAGGAATGCTGGGTGCCTGGTAGGGATACCTGGAGCCTGCCAATGCCTGCTGCTTCCTGACATTGCCCCCGGAACCCTCTGCTGCTCAGTGCCCACTGCCCAGTACCAAGTGGTGCCCCACAGTGCCAAGCCATGGCTTGGACCCACAAATATTCTTGAAATTTTACTCCCATGACAGTGGGTTAATTCTGCTAGTATAAGAAATAAAACGTGAACTAGCAGCAGCCACTTCTTAATAAAAGGGCTAAACCTGAAAAATACAAATCAACAAAAGAGAAGGAGCCATTTGTTGCCTCCACTAGTCCCACCTCTATAAGCTGTTGCACATCTAAAAGGATCTTCTCTGATGAATGGCCTCGATGAGCCAGATGGAAGAATGTGGTCTCTCAAATATGCTGGCCCCAAGCCACATAGGGATTTAAAGATCAAGACAAGCACCTTGAATGGGGCCAAAAAAAGAATCAGCAGCCAGTGAAGCTTCTGGAACACTGGGCCAACAGAGTGAAGCCACAAACCTCCAGTAAAGTTTCAAAACTATCTTCAAGGTCAGCCCCACACAGAACATGTTACAATTATCTCAGCTCAATTTTGCCATGAATTAATTGATGTCTGAATCAATGATCTAAGTATAGTTGTAGCAAATGAACCATCCAAACTGAGCAAAGGCTCCTGTTGCCACAAATGCCCCATAGGAATCCAGGAGCATCCGCAAATAGTGAAAAACCCAAAACGCAGCAGAGCTGTTTGTGCAGAGAATGCAACCCCATTCAGACCAGGACAATACTCCAGTACTCTCATCCCAGATTTCAAGACTATGAGATCCTCTGTATTATCTCAGATCATTTGCCAATCACATCCAGGCAGTGCTGCAGTGTGTCAACAGCTGCCTGGGTATTTGGTAGAAAGGAAAGCGGGGTGTCACAGCACAATCCTAATCCCTGGTTAGGGCAGCACAAGTCATGAACAATCCTTGTATTGGCTTGGGGATCTCACAAAAGTGCTGTAGTGTAAGGCACTTCTGCGCCACTCTGGGGAAGGGAGTAATAGGCCAGTGCACAGACATGTGCTAGCCTTCCCACACCACTGCAGGAAGATACAATCACGTCACCAGGGTGGTGCGGTGGTGCAGGCTACACCGGGTGATGCACCTCGGGGGGGGTGACATGCCAGAGGAGTCTGACACTCCTCTATCATGTCCATGCCTCAGTGCACCCATTCGGGCCTGTCCAGATGTCAGGACATATGCAGTTGTGGGCTCTGCCTGTCCATTCGAGCCGGCTCCGATGTGGCGCAACATCTCCTGATGGCTGCTCTGCCTCAGAGCAGGCCCAAATTGCTGGGCAGAGGTGCAGCTGGGCAGAGGCATGTCTCCGCTCAAAGGAGGAGCAGGCTCCTCCTCCTTAGAGTGGAGGAAGCGTCCTCTGAAGCAGGTCAGAGTTTCCAATTGGATGTGCAGTCTGACACATGCACAGTCTCCTCTGAAGCCAACTGGCCTCAGAAGAGTACTGCACAGGGGCCAACTTTGGCCTCTATGCAGTCCTGGGAGGGGTGTGTGCATCCTGGGGTGATGCACTCCCTCCTGCACCAGGTGATGCACACTGTCAAGTCACCCCTGGGGAGATGGGTGAATCATGCTGGCCTATACTGGTTAGGATTGCACCCTTAGTGTACCAACGGAACCCAATACCAAAATTACTGAATGTCCTCTCCCAAACAGTTTAATATAGATATTAAATAGGACAGGACTTAGCCCTACAGCATTCCACACCACAAGGACCAGCATAGGTCCCACCATCACCATCTGGGACCTATCCATCAAATGTGAGTGGAACTGCCTATACAGCAAACTGGTGCTCTCCGACTTGGCCAATTGGCCCAGAAAAACACTATGTGCAATGTTGTCAGAAGCTGCTGAGAGGTCCAGCAGGACCAACAGAGACACATACCCCCTATACTGTTCCTAGAGCAGATCATCCACCAAAATTACCAAGGTATTACTCGCCTGTATATGCCATTTCTATCCTGAAGCCAGATTGAAGGGGTCCAAATAAACCACTTCATCCAAAAGCCTGTGGAGCTGAGATGCCATCATCTGCTTGATCACTTTGCTCAGAAACAGGAGGTCTGAAAGCCTGGGTGGTAATTACCCACCATGGTTCAATCCAGGAGGTTTTGCAGGACGGGCAAAACACTACCTGTCAGTGGAAGCACACTCTCTCTCAAAGATGAATTAACCTCTCTCTTTGTCCACTAGGGCCAGCGTGGCCATATGTCATAACCATAAAAGAGGACAAAGGCACCCCAAAGTGCAGAACACCCAAGAAAAATGTAGGACAGGACAAAACAAAAACTAAAAATACTCATTTATATTGCTTTCAAATGATTAATTTAAACACTGTATTACTTATTATTAAACTATTATTAAAACATTTCATATAATTTATTACATATAATTTATCCATTACAAGAAGGCTACATGTTCACAAGGAAAAGGGGGGATTGAAGTTTTTTTCCAGGACACAAGGCTAAAATACAGGGCATGTACTGGGAAGAGAGTACATATGGTCACCCTGATTAGGCCAGACCCTCACAAGCAGATGCTGCAAGCTATGATGCGCAAGGCTCAAGCAGGCAGGCAGATGGTATCACCTTCCAAAGGATCTTGTCCACATTCTACCATGTTCGACAAACTGAACATGTCTGAAGTGACATCATCATTGGCATCCTTCAGTCTTGAAAGATTATGGTATCATGCTTTGAAATGACAGCATTTTTAGGACTAAAAAGGCCAATTTGAGAGTGGCAATCCCTTCCACACTGTGGGCAGATACAGTCTGTCCCGTGCCGAGCACCCAGATTTTGCTGGTTCTGGACTGCCTCTTTGGCTCAGCCTGCCGAACCAGTGTCTCTTATTAATTACAAGAATTGAAGAAGGCCATGCTGTGTCTTTTGTCTCCAATCTGAACGATAATAATAGCATAAATGGTGTATACACTCTGTTTCCTTGGCTCTGTTAAATTGTGTCAACAACCAATTTCCAATCTGTTCACTAGTTGAGGTATTGCATAAGGTAAAGGCAACCAATTCCCTGCACCAGAGGTCGGGGAACAAGGGTGAAATACCCCAATTTGGGTAATAATGGAATTCCGGGGGTAATGGACCACCTGAGTTGACCACATATGAATGACACAGCCAGGTGTGCATGACCAGCACAGAGCAGGGCAGGCATTGCAATGGATTACTCTTAGCACCTAATCAGAGATCAAAACAAACAAAAGGTGTGAATCCCTGTAGGGTCATATAAGTTCAAGCTATTGTGGGGGGGGGGGGTTGGAGGGGAGAGAGATCAACGGAGACTCAGCTGCAGGGTTACTCAGGGACAGAAACGAAAAGAGAAAGCATCCTCCTTTGAGTGCTGTTGAGGTCTGCCTGTATTTTAAACAGCCTCCATCCATCCAGCTCCCTCTGGTAAGACCATTTCATTGCTCCTGTATCAGGGTGATTGTATCTCATAATCATAAAAGAGAATCCCAAAATGTAGGACACTCAAGAAAAATGTAGGACATGACAAAATTAAAGCTAAAAACACTGACCTATTTTGCTTTCATGTGAATAATTAAAACACTATGAGCACACTCCTAACCATGACTACTCAAAAGTAAGCTCCACTGTATTAAATGGGTCTTATTCTGAGGAAAGTGTCTTTAGGATTGCAGCCTATATTTACTTATTACATTTACAACTATTACATATAATTTATTAATTACAAGAAGGCTACATGCTGCCACACTGTCCTGGAAGGAACACCCCCTGATTGTAATGGGCATTAATTCTGAGGAGAAATGCCTAGGATTGGGATCTGTGGCTGCATCTTCTTCACACTTTCCTGGAAGGAAACCCCACTGACTGTAATTGTAATGGTCTGCTGCTCAATAGAAAGGCACAGGATTGGGCTCTGAGGCTGCAATCCAAGTCACATTTTCATGGAAAGCCCAATAACTACTAACTTCTGAGTAAACTTGAATAGATTGGGCTCTCTTCCCCACTCCAGTTGAATCCTGCACTTGTTTCAATCATTTGCAGGATCTTGTCCTCTTTTTTTATTATGGTCACCCTGACCCCCACATTTCTCCAATATGCAGTGACCATATGTCATAACCATAAAAAGAGGATAAGCCCCCCAAAATATAAGACATCCAAGAAAAATGGAGGACATTTTTAAAAGCTGAAAACCCTCATATGTATTGTTTTCATGTGGTTAACTTAAACACCATATTACGTATTAGTACTGTATGTTTAAAACTATTACATATTACATATAATTTATGAATTCCAAGAAAGCTACATGCTGCCTGCTCACAAGGGAAAAGAGGACAATGAAGATTTTTTTCCAGGACACAAGGCTAAAACAGAGGAAATGTCCTGGGAAAACAGACCATATGGTCATCCTGTCCAATCCAACACTATTTTATCCCCTACTTCAAACTTTTCTTCCAGTTCCCCAGAAGCCACATATTTGAATTCAAATAATTAATAATATATTTTTTCCTTCCTTTCAAATCAAGGGGGTAACGTCCACATACCTAAATATATTTTGGGGTAAGAGGTAAAAATGTTTCCCGACCCCTGCCCTACACAGTTGAGTCACTGCACAGTTAGTTTACCCACTTTCAGAACACAACTAACAACTTTGTTTATGCAGAATTAGTAGACTGCAGATTATGCAACTAGCTATACAGTATCACCACATGATTAGGTTTTGGATAGTTTCTGCATCAGCCACATCACTATCACTATCCCTGATGAAGCCAAAGTCCTGCAAAACTGAGGTATTGGGGGGACTGATCAAAAGATGTGGTGCATTAAAGTGTTTCTACAAATAGGACAAAGAACTTGGAATCTCTCCTCTGTTTTCCATTTCCTCCCCCACCACAAGCCTGATCTTTCACTTTAAGATTCAGCTCTTTTCCACACATCAGATCATGTTCAGGTTCAGTGCGCCAGAGTCCTATTCTTCAAGCTTGTTGAAATATCACTTTCCGAAACATGTGTGCTAACATTTGGCCAACACTACCACAAGATGATTTTATTAACTTGTAGATCATTTCATAGACTGCTGCTCATGTTGCTAACATATGCTAGCCTACCATTTATTGCTCTATAATTAGAGAAGTCATATGAAAGAGATACCAAACCTCTCTCCCTCTCTCCCTCCTTTGCATTAAATACATTGTTTTGTTATTTGAATGGAAAATCAATCTATTGCAACTTTTCTCTCCAGTTCTTTTATGGTTTTGATTAGGAGTAATTTAAGTAAACTACATATTCAAGGTAGAGACTGTGACTATGAAGCAATGTGAAATCCACAACACAATGTGAGTGTTATATAAAGTGGCAAAGTTTGAAAGGAGACAATTTGACAAGTCCCCCATCTGCCTGCTGCCCTCTCCAGCCTGCAATTTAGATTCATAAACCAAACACTTTACACAATGGGAGGTAAAGCATACCAGAAAAGCTATGTTGTCCCATAAACAGGTGAAGTTTTCATTATGCACACATAAATAAAACAAAATTGTAACCCATAAGTGGTTTAGCAGCAAATACCTCAATGATAGTGCAAAGTGTTGATTTTTTTATTAGGAAACAGGTCCTAGAGCCCAATCTTTTCCTCCCCCTCCACCCATGCTGAAGAGAAGCATGTTGTATTAAGCAAAGGAAAGAGAGCAGATTGAAGACTTTGGAGAAAAAAGAGATTTAAATCCCTTTATCCCTCTGTAAGATTCCCATTCCACAACGGGACTCCTTGGACTTAACTGCCCACAGGTCTACACATTTGGTCCCTATTGCGGTATATGCAATGTTGGGCAAAAATGGCTTAAGCCTTGTGATATACAAAAATATTGTAACAGAAAAGCATCAAAGCTCTCACTAACTTAAGGAGCCTGAAATATTACTACTAAATGTATTGCAGTTTAATAAACCAACAGCCCAATTCTATTAAATCACCATCCCAGCAATGCAGCCACAGCACCAGACAGCCTGCTGTATCCTACAAGACGAACAGTCCCAGAGGTCTCATGTTGAATCTGAGAAGATGGATCAAGGTCTGTAAGGAGGACAATGTCCTCTTGTGTGCCTATAAGACTGAGCTGCAAATGACACACCATTTAAACATTTCTCATCATTTTTTCCCTAGAAAGATTACATTCTTCAGACTGACTTTAAATATGTTTATAACATACATCTCAAGGAGCTTCCTTCTCCCCACTACTATTCATTCCTTACAAACTGAGTGGCTATATGCTTAAAAGAATATGGGAACTCTTCCCCCACCCCATTTGGAAAAGGAAATGTATCCCTATCTGATGTTTGTGGTATGGCCCCATCATGAGAAGGGAGGACTCCTTAGAAAAGACCCTAATTCTGGAAAAAACTAAAGGGAAAAGGAGAAAGGATTAGGTGGTTAGATAGTGTCACTGAGACAATGAATATGAATTTGGAGACACTTTGGAAACACTTTGGAAACTAGTGGAAACTAGACACTTTGGAAAATAGGGTGGCCTGGCATGCTACAGTCCATGGTGTCACAAAGAGTCAGACATAACAACTAAACAACATTAGCCTGGGAAATCTGAGTTTTCCATTTCTTAAAAAAATACACCATTATTAATTGTGTCATAAAGGCACATATGCATATAAATGCACAGACACACACCAGTGCACAGCAACTCCATCATGCCACTGCACTGAAAAAAAAGTTCAGTTTTGCTTGTATCTATGATTATTTGACTGATTATTTGGACCTGACGGTTGAAAAATCCGGAATTTAATTAAGGAGTGACTTTGACTTGACCATGAAGGAGGCTCACCTACTCTTTGGAATCCAAAGATGTGTTAATCATTCTAAGAATATTTATCACAGCTTTTAAGCATCAATTAAATTTGATAAAAGAAATAATTAGATTAACATGTTATTCTTTTTTTTTGTTCCAAATTAAATCACAGCAGTGTGTCCATGAGCAATTAGAAACAGCACAAAGTAATGAAAATATAAAAGAAAGGGAAGGTGTTTTCTTTTCAGGCTAATTCAAGACTGGATATACAATTATAAAATATTTTAAAGGGCTCACTGAAGTTAAGAGTAATTCTTAGATTTTGGAGCTTTGTTTACAGGGCTTGTTTTTCTTTTTAAGGAAGTCTCTGATCCATGTACCATGCCAATCACGTTGCTTTCAATGACTTTATTTGGTTGCTCTAAGCTTCCTGGAAGGGGATAAGTTTCATGATCAATAAAGGCAGGAGGAATATTCCCCTGTGCCAGAACAGTAATGCTGTAATTGCTTTTCACTTGTCCCTGCTAAATACAGTTTACAAACAAAGAGAGGGAACTTAAGAAGGAATAGTTACAGCCTGGTGGGAGCTAAATTCCAGACAGTGCCTCTTCAGCAAACTTATAGCAGCTTGAACCCATTTCCAGAAGGCAATAAATGCAGGGTCCAGCTCTTAAATAGGAGGTCAATTAGATACTTAATAATGAACCATATTTTTAAATATATTCCTACTATTATTATCCTAGCAAAAAAAATTAATTAACCAGGTTGTGAGGGCCATGAAGGCTAATGTAGAATGTAATTATTCCTGATCTTTAGACATGCACTTCACATAAAGAGATAGTCCTTATTCAGCTCACCAGGTACCACAATTGCCGGTAGTTAATCATGGAGAAAGAAGGGATTTGTTGGTTCAGCCTCTTAACTTTTAAGTACAACACAAATTATTCACACTCAAGGAATGTTACACTGTTGCCATTTTTCATCTCACTGTCCCTTTGTTTACTAACATGCTCACTCATTTTCATAAAGTGAGACCATGAGGTTTGTTGGTATTAAACTACACAGCATGAATGTCATTGCCAAGAACAGGAGAGAAAATATATATTACTTGTGAGAATGATTTCTAACGACAATTAAAAGGGAATATACAGTAATCTAGAGAAACTCAATTTTCAACATACAAAGTTAATTTCTCAGTTTCAAACAAAAGTTAATACTGTATTAAGGAAACGTCTGTGAAGTCTGGGCAAGCAAGATTTTTAAAAAAGAAACTTCTGAGCTACACTTCAGAAAAATATTCCATTCCAGGATTGTCACTGTGAGCAGATTCAGGTAAACATCTAAGGGTGCAATCCTAACCTAGGCTGCACAACTCATCATTCTTCCTGTTTCTGTGGTGATATAATGAGGCAAGCACATGCCTGTGCACTGGCCAAACCTTCCTTCAGGAATGGTGCAGAAGTGTCTTATGACACTTTTGTGACATCCCCAGGTCAGCACAGGATTTATGCCAGGGCTTAGGCCATCCTAACTGGAAACTAGGATTGCAGCCTAAATCACAGTTTAGACCAGTGGTTCTCAAACTTTAAAGAGAACTTTCCTCCCTCGACAAGTCAGCTACTGCAGTGTTGTGATCCCAGGATACTGCCCTGGGGAGCAGTTTTGATACCTACCAGAATTCCTGCCAGTCTTTTAAGTGGTTGCGGAGCTCTTGAGAGCCCTCTAGATCACTTGCAGGGCTCCCTGAGTTCAATGTCTGGTTTTATCGTAGCTGAAACTCTCACTCATTTCAAGCCCGTCTTAAGCCCTGCAAGAGTTATTCAAGGCTCCCCAGAACCCCAAGAGTTTGACTGTATGTGTCAAAATTATCTTCCCCTATTCTTCCGCAGGGGTAAGATCCTGGGAATCTTTTCACTGCACTAGCCCTTTAAACTTGCTCCCTTAAAGATTGAAGTTTGAACTCTCACTCATTTCAAGCCCGTCTTAAGCCCTGCAAGAGTTATTCAAGGCTCCCCAGAACCCCAAGAGTTTGACTGTATGTGTCAAAATTATCCTCCCCTATTCTTCCGCAGGGGTAAGATCCTGGGAATCTTGTCACTGCACTAGCCCTTTAAACTTGCTCCCTTAAAGATTGAAGTTTGAACTCTCACTCATTTCAAGCCGTGGAAAGCTCTGCAAGAGTTATTCAAGGCTCCCCAAAACCCCAAAAGTTTGACTGTATGTGTCAAAATTATCCTCCCCCATTCTGCCGCAGGTGCAAGATCCTGGGGATCTTCTCACTGCACTAGCCCCACTGCACTAGCTCCCTTAAAGATCTTTCTTCTTTGTTATATTGAACCTCATTTGTTCATGAATTACATAAAGGAGTGGAAGATGGTTTATGGTATCATTCACCAACAGTGCAATCCTATCCATTTTACAGCACCAATGCAGTCTCACTAGCCCCTGGGGATCTTGTCACTGCACTAGCACTGCAGAGAGAGAATAAAGCTCCCTTAAAGTTTGAGACGGCATTTGGAGTTGCTATAGTTGGTCCTCTGTGTCTGAGGGGAAGGATAACTCTTAAAATATTTGGATCTGTCCTACAATAAGCAACCACACCTTTTAGAATGCAATAAGAATTTATTTCTGTTTAAGACACATCAGACATGTCTCCATTGGTTAACCCACCATGAGAGTTGTGGATTAAGCCATTGCAGAACCAGGACAGAATTCTATTAATCTATTCCATTATTTTTATTATTCGTTAGTTCTTTTTGGATATAATATATCTTTTCTCTCTTCAATGCCTTTACAAACATTGGATTTAAATTTATTTTTATGTGATTTTATTATGTTGACTAGCAAAATGTACCTGCATCGTGCGAATAAAATTTTATGAATATTTGTGTGCCTTGGTCACCTGTGCAACATCCTGTGTGCAACACCATCACCTCCATGTGCAAAACCCAAAACCTGTGCAACCCCCACCCCCCAAGCAAAACACACCACCATGCAAACACACACACCCTGCCGCTGGACAAAACCACTACCCCCTGCTGGACAAAACCACTACCCCCTGCTGGGTAAAACCACCATAATCCCCATGCAAAATCCTCTTTGTGCAAAAACCCCGCTTCTGCAGAACCCCCATGCAAACCTCCCCCGTGCCACATCCCTCTGCACCTCCCGCAACACTCCTCTCATACAACACTTCTTCATGCACCATCCCCCTGGTGTGCCATCTCTTTTCACACCCTTAAGGGTTAAATTTTTTCAGTTCTTGGTGGATGCTCATGTTACAGAAGGAATACCCTCCCCAAATTTCATGCTTCTAGGTGCAGGGGTTGGGGCAGGGGGTTGATCAGTCAGCGATTCTTCAATGGAAAGTATAAGGAGGAAAACATATTGCACCCCTTTTCACAACCCTTTCTACTGGAATTTTCAAAAACCAGTTCATGGAAGGAACACCCTTCCCACCTTTCATACTTTTAGGTCCAGTTGTTTTGGCTGGACATTGATGAGTGAGTGAGTGAGTCGAGATATATACGAGGTACATCTTTTCAGTTTATATATATATATATATAAATTTTGTATATGTATGTATGTATGTATGTATGTATGTATAATGAAGTGAAATACCAGTCCGACATAAGCCTCTTAGAGCAGGTAATTTATTTTATTGTATTGATAATGATGGGGTAAAATTAAAACTGGTGATGATTTTTTGGATAATCCTAACCATTAAGCCTTACAGCAGTCTCTCTTTGAGACTCATTTACATGCCTGATGTGGCACTAGCCCAGCAGCCTCAACAGGAGCCAAGGCATTTCCTTGCAAGATGCTCCAGGCGAAGATGAAAAGCCCACCAGAATCCTGGCAAACAGACTATGTAAGAAAATACAGTACTTAACCTGCCTGAAATGAGTTTTCACAGTGTAAGGAAAGAGAGAGAGAAAAAGCCCCTCATATTAAGCAAACCCTTCATAAACAGGCACAAATTAAGAAAATGTTCTGCAGTGGCTACAGTGGCTAATTTAGCGGAAAAAATACCAGTATGTATAGAGCAGGATGGTTTGGAAGCACTTATTTAGGAAGAGGAACTGCCACTTGATCTCAGAGACATGCCTGTTAACGTCTGCTGAAAACAGGAGGCAATACAAAAGGACTAGTCTTACAAATAGAAATAAGGCCATTTCCAGTCTGATTTGTGACCAATCTGAGGTTAGTGGGTGCAAACTGTTTTTGGCCTTCCTGACAAGTAAAAGGCACACTGGCAAGAGGAACAACTACACATGTTATTAAAATAAATAAACAGTATTTTTTCAAAATTTAGCTTTGAGATTATTTAAGACTAGTGAAAAGCATACCCATGTTGCGGGAGTAAAATTCACCTAAGCGCCATCCCCCCATGGTGCAACATCCCCCATGCGCAACTTCCCCCATGCGAATCAGTCCCCCCATGCAAATCAGTCTGTCCATGCGCATCAGCCTCCCATGCGCAACTTCCCCCATGCGCAACTTTCCCCGCATGCGCAACTTCCCCCATGTGTATCAACCCCCACGTGCATCAACTCCCCTTGTGCAACATCACCCCCTGCGCAACATCCCCCCATGGGTATCATCCCCCATGTGCATTATCCCCCATGCACATCAGTCCCCCATGTGCAACTTCCCATGCGCATCAACCCCGCATCTGCAATTTTCCCCATGAGCAAAATTCCCCCATGCACATCAATCCCCCATGCGCAACTTTCCCCCATGTGCCTCAGTCCCCATGTGCAACATCCCCCATGCGCATCATCTTCACATGCACATCAACCCCCGATGCACATCAAACCCCCTGTGCATCAAACCCCCATGCTCAACATCTCCCCATGTGCATAAACCCCCATGTGCAAAATCCCCCATGCGCAACATCCCCCATGCGCAACATCCCCCATGCGCTTCAACCCACCATGCGCATCTTCCCTTGCGCAGCATTCTCCCCAATGCAACCTCTTCCTCCGAACAACATTCCCACAGTGCACCAGCCACCGAGCACCAAATTGGCTGGATGTTATTCAGTCTCCCATGTTAAGTATTGGACAAAAACACGTTGCAGCCCTTGTCAGCCCCTTAAGGGTTAAATTTCTCCACATTGGTTCTTGGTGGGTGTTCATGTGACAGAAGGAACTCCCTCCCCAAATTTCATGCTTCTAGGTCTGGGTGTTGGGGCAGAATGTTGATGTGTCATCAATTCTTCAATGCAAAGTATAGGGAAGAAAACATGTTGCGCCCCTTTTCACCCATCTTGCAGGTGGAATTTCCTAAAACCAGTTCTTAGTGCACCCCTCAGTCACGGAAGGAACCTCCACCCTAAATGTCACGCTTCTAGGCCTGGCAGTTTTGGCAGGGCGGTGATGAGTCAGTGAGTCAGTGAGTCAGTCAGTGACTTTTCTCTTTTATATACAGTGGTACCTTGCTTAACAAGCGCCTTGCTTAACAAGCGTTTCACATAACAAGCAAAAATTTCCAAGCAATCTTGCTTCACATAACAAGTTCCGCTTCACTTAACAAACAAGCGTGCTATGGGCATGCGTGCTATGCAGCCCTGACACTCCGCATGGAGACTCTTTAAAAGGGCTGCCGGCCAGTGCTGATGCCTCTAACTGCCCCCAACTTTGGGGGCAGTTGCCTGGAGGTGCCAGAGGCAGCTGCCCCTAACTGCCCCAAGTGCCCCCACCAACCACCTTGAACCTCCAGCAGCAGCCCAGATAAGCCTCCCAGGAAAGTGTCTTTGATTGCAGCCTCTTAACCATTGTGTTAAATGGGGCTTACTCCCAGGAAAGTGTCTTTAGGATTGCAGCCTAAGTAGACTTCATAGGATCATGCACATTGAATGCATGTTTTGAATTCAATTCCAGTGTTTTGTCATCATTTTTACATCCAGTTAATATTTTTATATGAATATTTTGGGGGTTGTGGAACCAATTGTCCGAGTTTCCATTATTTCCTATGGAAAAATCTGCTTCACTTAAAGAGTGTTTCACTTAAAGAGCATGCCTCCGGAACGAATTAGGCTCTTTATGTGAGGCACCACTGTATATAGATTAAGTCCATGGATATGGCTGACTATTTGCTCACTACTAGCCACTGAATTTGTTCCTCTTCCTTAAGGAAACCTAAAATATAGCCGCCTGCAAAAGATTTGGTGACTTGGTAGCCTAACAGCAGTACCTACACACATTTTCCGTAATAACTGTCTCAAAACATTAGTTGGTTGTATAAAGCAATACATAAGGAACAATTGAATCACTGCTTTTCCTCTGTATCACATACTGTAAGTTTTAAAAAGCCTGTTTATCTTACACAGGATGACCATAGGTTCTCTTTTTCCAAGACACATTCTGAATTGTAGCCTTGTGACCTGGAGAAAAATTTCAGTGTTCTCTTTTCCCTTGTAAGCAGCTAGCATGCAATCTTCTTGTAATTTTTATAAATATATATAAATGTATGTTATATATGGTATATATATAAATAAAATAAGTAATAGTGTTTAAATTAAACACAAAGCAATATATATCATTCCTACATTTTTCTTGAGTGTCCTACATTCTGGGAGGCCCTTGTCCTCTTTTTATTGTTATGGTATATGGTCACCCTGATTACAGTTAATTGGAAAAATTTAAAAATGATGCCGATTTTAAAAAGCAAAACTGTTTATTAAAAGAAACATGCCTTCACCAAAATATTTTTCACAATTTGTGTTTCTTTAAAACAAAACAAATGCAGAGAACCTTCCTCAAACAGAAGCTCTGCTGGGCTTTACAATGAGTAAAAGCAATTTTATTTTAAAGCATCCCATTTTTCTAAATGGAATTTAAGCATAATCAGAAGAGAGCAATAAAACACACTGACCTGAATTTGCTGCTGCAGTAGATTGATTTTGTGCTGCTGCTGCAGAAGTTGCTGCTGTTGTCTTGCAATCTATAAGAAATAAATTTTCCATTAAATTATAACAGTGATGTTGAGATTTCAGTACTATTGAGTGAAAACAAGTTCCTACTTATTCCTCATGATAATTTCAAAGATTTTTCTTCTTTGTTATATTGAACTTCATTTGTCCATGAATTACGTAAAGGAGTGGAAGATGGTTTATGGTATCATTCACCAACAGTGCAATCCTATCCATTTTACAGCGCCAATGCAGTCACAATGTAGCCCTGAAGTAAAGAAATAAATTTACTCTTATCTTGAGGAGGCCTCAATGGTCGCATCATGGGTGCTAGAAAGTTGCATAGAACAGTACCCTAACATATCTTGAAAGCCTATAGAAGCAAGGCAAAAATAGCTCCTTAAACCTACATATACTCAGTTTCAATTTAGGCCTGGCACAGTGCAAACTCCCTGGAAGTTCCAGCTCCACTCTAAGTGCTTGTGGGAAACAGAGGAATGGAGCAAAGCAATCATTAGGATCATGTCAGCTGCAAGGGGTGCATTTATCAGAAGGTGTAGCAGAGCTTCACCCCAGCCTCTGAGGCACTCCCCACATTGGAGAGACTGCAATCCCTTGCCTCTGAGAAAAGTTTTGAAGAATGTCAACTTTAAAGATAGTTAAAACAAATTCTGAACTTCTTCCCAGATGGTCTGGTGGTATAAAATTCCCAGTTTAAAGAGCTGAATGTCAGTGGGGTGCAGGCAAGTTTAAGAAAGGGTAAAAAAATCTTGATATTTTATTTTTGGCGCTGTGCTTTATAATGTCAGGGATACAGTTGGAAATGTTAAGATTTACATTCATAGAAGCACAGAATCATAGAGTTGGAAGGGACCCAGTGGATCATCTAGTCCAACCCCCTGCCTGTAGCAGGAAATCCTCGTCTTGTGGGGACCCAGGTCTCAAACTCGGGCCTGCATTCTTGCTGTGGTATTTTGCCACTAAAAGCCACTATGAAGGTCCTACTAAACAGATATTATTTCTAAATTAAAATAATATAAATAATTAAATGCAATTCCAATAAAAATTATTTTATTATAAAAATTCCTTTGGTGGAATGTCAATAAAATTCCTTAGGTAGAAGGGCAAATTCAAAAGGATGCCAATGCAGAGACCTGCTCAAGCACCTCTGAAATGGCTTCCACCCAGTCCCTATGCAAAGGTAAAGGCTTTTGTCTGCTTTGGGGACTGATTTTGTTGGAGTTCAATTTGCTAGTGCACAGCTCACTGCAGCTCTAAGTACAATATAAGAAGAAATGAATATTCATTTCCTTATGGAAACCAACGAAGTACTACCATGGCATCTAATATTGATAGTGTTGTGATCAAAAAAAGCATACACAAAACTACAGTGCAATTACCATAGTACTATCTCAATGTATAGGGCTCAGCACTGCAAAAAAAATGGTACAGAAGCACCATGTGGCTCAAATTCTGAATTTTATTTACCAATTGGTTGAGCTACATGCTCGCTTCATTGAGCATGACAACCTAGTTTTAAGTGTCATTTAATTTTCATTTTGAAATATAATTACAAAGTGTTCACTGTAAGATATCACTCGTCTGCAAATGTGTCAAGATTAATTTGTGCTAGCTTATTCACAAGTGTCAATAGTTAATTACTGTGTCGTCTCTGGATGGCTAAATGACATTCTAACTTCTGATTTTTTACAGTATTCCTTTATGTTATTTTCCATTAGGGATGAGTCTATATTCCTTACATGTGGGCAAATATTCAGGCACATAAAATACCAGACGTCACAACTCATTAAAATCAACAGAGCATACATTGCTGTATATATCCTATAAAACACATTTAACTGAAAAGATACTTCTACTTATAATGTCAGATTTCTAAAAATCACACATTAATTTGAAACTAATGCCTAAGGAAATAATAGAATCTTTTCTGGTTAATTTTTTTTTATTTCAGACAATTGTTTATCTTCTAGCCCTTATTCTAACACTGTATTTTTTTTTGGGGGGGGGGAAGCAAATATAGTTAACAAATCATTAGTGAGAGGTTGTGTCATGGAAGAGGGGGAAGACTCTTCCCCCTAGAAGAGTCTTCTAGAACAGGGGTGTCCAAGCTTTTTGACAGGAGGGCCACATCATCTCTCTGGCACTGTGTCAGGGCTGGAAAGATTTACACTTCAAATTCAAATAAGTTTACATAGTATAGTATTGGCATCCATCAGTCTCGAAAGACTATGGTATCATGCTTGATGCTGTGTGAGAAGCACAAAGGCCTGCATAGATTAATATGGAGGACAGGCCATCACCCAAGCAGTAAATCCCCCCTCCCACACCACTGAAGTAGTCCAATGGAATGGCAGAGACGATACAGTTTGTTCCAACTGTGTCGCAGAACTGGGCTAAGGAAAGGAGATCACCCTGTCTTTTGGGGACCCGGGTCTCAAACCCTGGCCTTCAGGTTAACAAGCACAGTGTCTTAACCACTTGCACCATCCACAGCCCAAGTTTACATAAATTTACACACAAAAGTGTATTCAAGGCAGATCTGGAGGACTACACAGTTTGCCTTAGAGCCGGATGGGGGGGTCTTCTCCAGGCTGCATTGAGGCTCACTGTGGGCCACATTTGGCCCCTGGGGCAGGGTTTGGACACTAGGACACTAGGCCCTAGGGCAGTGTTGCCTAGTGGCAAGCACTCACTCCCTTCCTGTCCCCCATTCTTCAAACTGGTTTACTCTGAAGCTTGGTGGAATTCGATCTGGTAGATTCAGTCTCCTGCCACTAGCCCAAGACATCCGATTCCCAGAGGGGTTCCTTTGGCAAAACCCCTTCCCAACAGGCTATGCCAGATTATAAAAATGCACTCACTCTGCCAGGAATTCTTGCAGAGTGGGTAGGCAGTGGTTTTGAACAAAAAAGGTTATTTTTGATAAGTAAGAACAAAACACATTATACTGGCTGATGTTGCCAACAATAAATATCTCCTGAATGGGGCTGGCTGTGCAGGCCAAGACAAGCCAGAGCCTAGATCCCCAGTAAGCCTTACCTGCAAAGAGGCTGCTCAGAGCTTCCTCTTTCTGGATGGGGAAGGACAAACTGTAAACAAAACAAATGCTAACACTCGCTCAGTTTGGTCCCTTCTATATCCTGGGGTTCTCCTCCAGCAGCTTTCCTTCTGCTTTCCAACAAGGCTCTCTGGGTCCTGCCCAGTCTGGAGCCTGCAGAAGAACACAATTTCCCTCCAGCCTGCAGAGCTTCCTCCTCAGGCCTCCCTATCTAGCCCTTCTATTGACTGCCCCTCTTCAAATATGAAGCATTTCCAATACTGGAGGGAACAGGAGGGAAAATCTTAAAAACCACAACTGCTAACTCTAGTCACATGCTGTTACTTTTTTTCCCTTCTGAATGTGCAAGAAATAAAGCCTTACAGTCAGGTGACACTTCACAAGATATGTCAAGAGTCTGTAGGCATTATTCAGCAGATGGTTTTGGCACAAGTTCCGCAGAAATTAATGAAAGTTTGGGGGAGAACTGCCTGCTTCATTGAGCTCTTAGGAAGGGAGAGAGCAGAATGCTAAACAAATAACTGCATGCCTTAACTAATCCTTTGTCGCAGTAGACAAACCTAGCTCACAAAGCACACCCATTGTGCAATTTATTCTAGAACACAGAATGGCTCTTGGACATTTCAAAACAAAACTGATCCATTTTAAATTCACCATGGGTTCTTTTTTAAAAAGGAGTAACACAACCAATTCATGCTTTACAAATATTGCTTTACAAATATTAAATTTCTTAAGAGAAATTTAAGGTGTAGCAATTGCTTATGTCACATAGCATCAGTAGCAATTCACAGTGTAAGTAGTAGACCGGGCAAAATCCAGAGTAACTATGAGGAGTCCTTGCTCCAGTGTAAGAACATCTTACTCTGGATTCCAATATGAATTTCCCATAGGTTTTCACTAGGTGTTGCAGTAACTACGGGTGCACGTAAAGTCTCTTACGTGCTCCCGTAATTACTCTGGATTTGGGGATTAGGTGAACCTGAGTAGCATTAAATGCAGAGTATCTCTTTTCATTATGAATAAGTTGCAACGTAAGTGACTGTGGCCAAGAAGAGAGTGAGGAGGAAAGAACTTGTGAAGAATTTTTCTGCTGCTGTGTGGAGTAAACATTTTCACAGATTTTGTTGTTGTTGCTCACCTGTTCTTGCTGTTGGCGAGCAAGGTCCATTTGCTGCCGCTGTTTTTCAATTTGTGACGCTGCCAGCTTTTTCTGCTCATCATGGGCAGCCAGAAGCTGTTCCCGTAAGCTGATGAGCTGGGTGATCATTGTAGATAGCTGTCGCTCTTTTTCTGCTAGGCTTTCAGGTGTACCTAAAGGAGAGTGGGAGGTGCAGAGTAAATAAAAAGTAAGCAGTAATTGTCAAAGGAAACACTAGGGTTACTGTATCTTACAAAAAAGAACTTAAGTATTTGTTTTTTTAGAAAAGGTACCAACAAATTCTGCTAGGCGATTTGTTCTGTGAAAGGTAGGGGATATTACTGCAAAGCAAAAAGAAAATTTTTTTCTGACAAGTGTAATTAATTATGTACTCAGAAATATCAAATACCCCTTTTTCTTCCATTCCAGTATAATGACTTTTTAATGGATATTCATAATTAGATTAAAATAATTTTCTCTCCATAATACTTTTTTAAACAAACAAAAAGGTTGAGTCTCAGCATCTGCAAGGGTTCTGTTCCAGGAACCTCCATGGATACAAATTTTCATGTTAAACAAAAGCAATTTATAAGATTTGGCAGCCCTTTAAAAAATAGCCTGCTTACCATGGTAATGCAGCAAGCAATCAAACAACTTCCTTCTCCCTTTGTGGGGCTTAGAAGTGCTTTGTTTTATATGACAGTCAGACCTCTCCCTTCTCCCTGGTGTGCAAAAGAATGCAAAGTGATAAGCACTTCCCAATAGCTTTGCATTTTGTTGTGTTCTCCATGGGGAAGGGAGCTCTTCAAAGTCCCACGAAGTTTGGCCGCTCAGAGCTCTTCAAAGTCCCACGAGGGAGAAGGAATTTTGATTGATGGCCTGCCTGCCACATTACCATAGTAAGCTATTTTTCAACCAAAAGGGATGTTGATCTTTTAATTTATTTGGCCAAATATGGGTGCAATCCTAACCTAGGCCAACCAAACTCATCAGTCTTTCTGTTCCCGTGGGAATGTAGGGAGGCAAGCACATGTTTTTGCACTGGCCTAACCCTCCCCCCAAAATGGTGCAGAACTGTCTTACAGCAGTTTGGTGACACCCCCAGGCCAGCACAGGATTTTTGCTAGGGTTTAGGCTGGCCTAACTGGAGCTTAGGGATTTAGCCTTCATTTATGTTAAGATGAAACCATGGGTGAAAAATCCACTGATAATTAGGTTACACCTGTATAAAACAACCAAAAAAAGGTTTCCTGCTGAATAAGGAAAGCAGTTTAATTGTTGGGGCTAATTTCTCAGAGATACCCAGTTTTCATATCTACATCTACAGTATTTATATACCGCTTTTCAACTAAAAAGTTCACAAAGCGGTTTACAAGAAAATGAAAAAAATTAATAGCTAATTAATAGCTAATGGGTCCCTGTCCCAAAAGGGCTCACAATCTAAAGGGCAAAAAGAACACCAGCAGAAGCCACTAGGACAGACATTGCTGGGGTGTGGAGGGCCAGTTACTCTGCCCCTTCTAAAGAAAAGAGGAACACCCACTTGAAAGAGTGTCTCTTGACCAGTAAGCAGGGGTAAACTGAGCAACATACAGAACACTACCAGGCATGACTATCTTTGTTACCAAGTTTTTTTTCCCATTTCTACTTTTGAGCCTTGATTGGGGAAGTATCCTAAACTAAATTTGTATGCCCTATATGGTCCAAAACACTTACAATTTAAACCTTCTCAGTTCATAATTTAAAATTCTTCTCACTCTCTTGATGGATGTTTGCACACAGCTTCTTTGCTAACTGTATCACAAACTTGAAGTATAAAGTAGATTAACTTTCCAATTGATTTTAAAATAGAATGTATCAAAAGCATACTTTGACTCCAACATTAAGAATAAAAGGTACTATTGCAGTGTTTTTTGGCATAGGCATAAACAGTCCGCTGTTTATGCAACAAGGGGTGGCTGAACGAATATTTGAAAATGATAATGGGACAAGCATATCAAAAAGAAATCATTGATTGCAATGTCTATGGCTTATGCCCTGCATTGGCTGCAATGAAAAGTTCTCATCAGATGGCAGTCATATACAATACAATCCTATGCATGTCTACTCAGATGTAAGTCTCATTGAGCCAATGGGACTCATTCCTGGGAAAGTGTATATAGAACTTTAGCCATAACATGTGTAAGATTTTGTAGTACAAGATTCTTATACATGTTTTTTCAAAGACAAGTTCCACTATGTTCAATTGTGTATACATTGGCCAAATATACATAGGATTGCAGCCTGATTTGCCTTCAAGTAAATGTATGTTTCAAAACACTAGATCAGTATGTCCCAATCTTCAGAATCCCGCACAATTCTTGCATACTGCAAACACAGCACGTGGCTACTGGAAGTGACTTGTAAAGATATCATCCCCTTATGATCCACATGGTTCAGAGACCATGTGGGACATGGAAATGGCTAGTGAGAGGCTCAGGACAGGTGGAGAGGCCTTTCCAAGTGTTTGAAAACTCTTGGAAAGCCCCCTCTTGGGCAGCTTTCTTACTGATCATTTCCTGTGCCCCATGTGATTTGTCCTCAGCCAGCACTCGAGTTCTCCAGGAGGCACTTCATGACACCCCAATGCATTGCAAAGCTCAGCTCAGGAATCCCTGCACTAGATCAACAGGTTTTGAGGTTTCTGTGCATAAACATTTTCAAAGATGCTATGCTCCTAGATGATGCTAGGGCTGTGGGTGGCGCAAGTGGCTAAGACACTGTGCTTGTTAACCTGCAGGCCAGTGTTCAAGACCCGGGTTGGCCCCATAAGACAGGGTGAGCTCCTGTCCTTAGCCCAGCTCTGTGACGCCAGCTGGATCCAATCGTATCGGCTCTGCCTTTCCATTGGACTAATTCAGTGGCGTGGAGAGGGGGGATTTGCTGCTTGGGGAACAGCCTCTCCTCCATAACAATCTAACCCAGGCTTTCGTGCTTCACATGCAGCATATGCAGCGCTGAGCACGATACCATAGTCTTCCAAGACTGTCAGAGGCCTGCTTTAATGCTCCCTCAACTATATATAATCTCTTTTGTCTGTCTTCTTTTATATCAGGTGTACCTAACACAAAATGCTCACAAAGTGGGCCAGAACAGCCATAAGATTTCAAAATCTCTGCTTCGCTGTGATCTCAACAAAAATATAAATGCCCAATAACTGTATTGGGGTGTATAACTGGGGTGTATTATTGCATGCAAATGTTCAATAAAAATGCAAGTACAAAAATAACTGTATATTACAGCTAGCATACAAAAACCAATTGCACATTTTCACATGTAACTATCACTTCGAAGCAATCAGGCATGGGCCTCAAACTAAAGCAAACAATTGATAAAGCCCTGAAGAAATGAAATAACAACTACAACCAGCAGAAGCTGATCTCACAATACTCACAAAAAAGGAGTGCCTACGCCTGATAGGGCATTCAAAATTATTAACCATGCTTTGACTATTGTATTGACATCCATCAGTCTCGAAAGGCTATGGCATCGTGCTCAACGCTATATGTGAAGCACGAAGGCCTGGCATCAATTGTTGTCAACCCTACAAGATTGACAAGAACCAGCATCAATTTCCACATAACTACTGAAAGCTTTTACCAGGATCCCTGAAAATCCCAATACATTTTTTCTGCACTCCTGTATAATGCCACATGCAAATGCAGTGGATGGAGAAATGAATGAAAGGACAAGTTATTATTGATTTTCCTGAAACTGGGAGATCCCCAAGAAAGGATGAAAACATGGAGGGGCTTTTCAAGGCAGGGTGAAAACAGAAGGAGGGCAGGACCATGGGTGCGAGTAGGAGGCAGGACTCAGATAGATCAGTTATATCAGATCCTAGCTTCGCTTCCCAGGCAGCCAGAAGCAGCCTCTGGATGCTCTCTTCTGCTCAGACACATCAAACCCTGATGAATGTTTTCTAAAATTTAAAAAATATTCCCAGAATATCTATGAAACGCACTTGCCATAAAGTCAGAAAATGCTTCCTTATTTCTACTAGGATCTCCTTGTATAATAAGATGCCAACTTCCATAAAATGCTTCAAACTACACACACCTCTGCCTGTCTTGCATCATTGTATATTGTATCATCTAACTCCAAAGACACTGTTACAGGCACTCTCCCCTCCCAGCTTTCCAATGGGGTCTTCCTTATCCCCAAATCACATCTGTCTTGAGTTTCTCTCAGATTTGTCAGGTGGATCAGTGCTCCCCAGGGCCTGCTCCAGCTGAAGTATTTTAATTTGACTAAACACCTGATTTATTTTATCTCTCCAATGAGAAAGGCAGTTTGTCTTAATAGAGCCTGTCAGCTCACAGTCCCATTCAGAGCAATTTACAGGCAGCCAGGGATGCTGGAAGAGAAGAGTGCTGTGATTCTGCATTTTATCCTCTTCCAGAAACCACCTAAAAGCAGCTATTCATGGTTCCTGCATGTGGCATTTTAGAACTGAATTAGCTTTTTATTCAAGTAACTACACTTGTTGTGAATAGCTTATCTGTAAAATTGCCACATTCACTACTGATTTTATTAACCTTTGGCTCTATCACAAAATGGTCTTCAGTTAGGAAGGACCTTTAAATTTGACATTTTTTTCTAAGAGACCTTTATTTGAGTGAGTTCAGATTTACTGAATTTGATCCATTGACTCCTTTACCAGTTATATTCAAAACTTGGAGTCTCAGAGGGCCAATCAATAGCAAGTGAGAAAACCTTTTTCTTCTCCTTTAAAAAAATGCAGGGATGATGACACTTTCCCTTAACAAAGGCAAGAAAACAAATATTAGTGTGATAATGTGACCGTTGCTTTCATAACTAACTTTAATTTACTGGCTTATAATACCCATTTCAGTTCTTCAATATAACCATTTACATTTCTGCTGCTTCAGAATTGTCTGAGGTACATACATTGTATATTTTGAGTCATAGTTCAAGAAAGCAGAGACTACAAAGGTGTAAGGAAAGGTTCCAAAGACAGGTCACTCATGCCCAAGAGAGACTGACATATACATCTGGAACTTTTGATCACCAGGTCACTGCAGCGGTTTTCACTGCTGAAAAAGCTGGTTTCATATTCAACTCCAAGAGGGTCTTTCCCATTAGCTGTGGTAGTTGCTACAACAGAAGCAAGCAAAGATTCAGTTCCATAGACTGCTCTATCTGTATGCCCTTGCCCTTCCTTTGGACCTGGCCCAGACATAAGGTAGAGCAGACCACTGTTAATATCTGAAGGAAAGGACCAATGGGAGATGGTTTTTGAGGTGTGAACTGAAGAATTTTATTCTTAGGGTACGAAACAATTTTTGGCATCCATGATTTTTATTCTTTGATTAAATCCTATGAAGAAGATAAGACATGCATATGTTCTAAGAATACCTCTAAGGACGCAATCCAAACCAATTCAGGCTGGCATAACTCACCTGGCATCTCCTCCTGTGGTGTTGTGGGAAGGTTGGTATATGCCTGTGCACTGGCCTAACCTCCCCAGGATTGGGTCAGAAATACCTTATGGCAATTTTGTGATATCCCCAGGTTGCACCAGACTTAGAGCACAATCCTAACCACGTCTACTCAAAAGTAGCTCCACTGTGTTTAGTAGGTCTTACTTCCAGGAAAGTGTCTTTAGCATTACAGCCTTATGCTGGAGCTTATGCAGGCCTAACTGGAGATTAGGATTGCTGCCTAAGTTTATTTAAACACACTTATAAAACATGTGAATATGTCAAACATCTCTTTGCAAAGATGTACCTCAGAAAGGCAGACATTGAGCATATGAATACATGTGACAACACAGTCTACCCCTACAATCCAGAGCAACTACGGGAGCACGTAAGAGACATTATGTGTACCCGTAGTTACTGTACCACCTAATGAAAACCTATGGGAAATTCATATTGCAATCCAGAGCAAATTGTTCTTACACCGGAGCAAGGACTCCCCGTAGTTGCTCTGGATTGTGCCCTACATCTCACTGTCAAGTATCCATGCCTGCTACAGCATAATATATGAAAAGCCAGAATTCAGATTTTGCATTGCTACTATACACAGTGCAATCCTAACCATATCTACTCAAAAAGAAGCCCCATTATGTTCAATGGGTCTTACCCTCAAGAAAGTGTCTTTAGGATTGCAGTCACAGACTTTCGTAAGTCAATGGTGACTAAGGCCCATATCCTAAAGTCAAATTAAGTCCTTTGCTCCAGAGCAGTTAAGGTGACTTTCCATAAGATAACACTCGAGGGTGACATAACTGCATAGACCCGTAACTGCTCTGGATTTTGCCCTTACTCAAACTTGATACAATAAGAAGACACCAAAACACAACACAAAGAAGCTATAATAGAAAACTAGTCTTTCTTCAGAAAATAAAGTCTTGTCCAAATTAGGAAAACAAAAAGAAACATACACTCTGCCAAAAGAAATATAAAGAGACAACAATGGATGTTAAAAGAGAATATGATGAGCACATGGCTAAAAACCAATCTACCAAAATTCCTCTCTGCCGATGGAACAGTACAAGAATGAGAGAAAGGGGAGTAAGGAGACATTTATCTCCTTGCCTTATTTAATACTGTTGAAAACAACCTTTGTTTTCTTTTTCTTTATTGTAATTGTAATAGATAAATAAAATCTTAGAATTTTAATTATATTCCTGTAAAAGCCCACCAACAATTCTCTTTTTCATCTAAAATTAAAAATATTAATCATAAAGTTGTTTTCAAATGCATTGCTAATGTCTGGTTACATAAATAAAAACAGAAAGAGCAAATTTGATCACCAACTCAGTTAAAAAGAGTTAACAAATCACCACAGTTTCAAAGTATCATTTGCATCATCCTGCATCAGAAAAATGTCCAAAAATATTTTTTAAATAATCTGTGTAAATACATTTTTTAAATTAAACCAAATCATTTACCCTTGCAGCAATCATATATAACCAAGTGTTCTTGATCTTAACTGCCCAGAAATGCAGCTTCGTAAAACTATTCTGTAGAATACTGCAGACTGACACGAACATCAGATAGACTGTGATGTTTCAACTTCACAGGCTGTGTCCAGCCATTTAGCATTTACCATTTTTTGAATGGGTCAGATTTTAAATACCACAAAACAGGGCAACATAGACAACAAAAATAAAGACTGGGGAACTTTAAAAAAGGCAGAAGAAAGTAACAATCAAATGGAAGGATTTCTGAGATAAAAGTCCCTTTGTGCTGTCTGTCTTTTTGTCTGTCTGTCTGTAAAGACTTCCCCTCCCCTCCCAGCATCTAATTTGAGTTTTAACTCTAACAGCAATTTTAAAAGCTTTCCATTTTGAAGAGGCCCCAAGTGCCTCATAAAGATAAAGGATTTCAGTACAGAAACACCACAAAGACTTCTATTATCTTATCAGTCTTTGGTTGCAACAGCTGAACCAATATGACTAAGTTCTGAATGACTTTTTCTGTTTTTCATTTTTTGTTTTAAAAGAAAAGAGAGAGCAGGATACTGGAATTCCTTTGTTCCATGATCAGTTAGTAATTGTTGAAGCTTCCATATGCTGCTAGGACATATGAAGTCCTCAGTCAATTAAAAAAGTGTCTAAATGCTGCAATTGTGTTTTGTAGCATCCCTGCACACATGCCCAGCATAAATAGTGGCTTGTTAAATGGGTGCACAAGACACCAAAAAGGGGAGAAATATCATGATTTAAACTTTATGATTATGATTATGTTATGCAAGACAAGGTGAGCTCCTGTCCTTAGCCCAGCTCTGCGACGCCAACTGGATCCAATCGTATGGGCTCTGCCTTTCCATTGGACTAATTCAGTGGTGTGGAGAGGGGAGATTTTCTGCTTGGGTAACATCATATCCTCCATAACAATCCAACCCAGGCTTTTGTGCTTCGTATGTAGCGTATGCAGTGCCGAGCACGATACCATAGTCTTTCAAGACTGAGGGAGGCCTGCTTTTGATTAGCAGAAACAAAGATTACAGAAAATGATTATATAGGTTAAAACTCTTCTTAATCAAAGTTTGCTGTATTATCTCTGCTTAATCAAAGTTAAAACTCTGCTTAATCAAAGTTTGCTGTATTATCTATGGGCACTGATAAAATGGGGAAGGAAAAGCAGCATTTGTAGAGCTTGGCCCATACTATCTAGCTTTAACCAATACTACACAGGTATTTATCTAAAAGATTTACTGGTATATAACACTTTTCAAATGCTCAAAGTAGGTACTGCTTTAGGGACTTAGTTGTTATATGTGCTGTGCCTGTCTACCTGAAGATCAGCAGGAGAGCAGTTCTAGACCAGAGTCCTGCACAATAGAATGAACTCCCATCCCTTGTCTCAGCTCCTGCCAACCTTGGCATTCGAAAGCATGCAAATAGATAAGCAGACAGACCGGCCATGTTTCCCCAGTGTTGTGTTAGCCATGATTTGGAAGACTTATCCAGAACAAGCAGACCCCACCACCACATGGGACAAATGCTGAAGAAGTTACCTTTTCAGATGCTCAAAGTGTACAACAATAAAAATGCACATGAAATACAATTAATAAAAACAGTAATTAGAAATGAATTAAAACCAAACACGCGGTCCACAGAAGTCCTTTATTTAACTTGCAAGATTAACATCCGGCACCACCATCAGCTGCTCTGAGCTGCAAAAGTGATGAATCAGCAGAAGCACCACTGAAAGGATAATGCTACCAGATTATCATGTGAACCTCTCTTTCAGGAGTGCCACATCTGCTGAGATGTCACTGCTGAAAGGCAGCCCACATGATAATGGATTCTGCCAGCTCTGTTCTTTCAACAGCACTGCTTCTGAAGTTGGGTGAGGAACATGCAAGAAGGCCTGAGAAGGCAAGAAACTGTGAATGCTGAGAGACTGACCAAGAGCAGTGAGATAGGAAGATTTCACTGATGAGGTAGGATTGCCCAATGATCATGCAGAACATCTTTTCAGCAGTGTTCTCTTGGCCAAAGAAAGACTTCACAGAGCACATCATAGCTACTGAGCTGCTGCAAACTAAGCACTGCTGAAAGGGTGACCCATAAAATAACTGAGGTCTCCCATATTTTGAAAATATCATCAAAAGTTGCACATTTTGTTATAGCAACTAATGAGTTCCAAAATGAGAAAAATTATGCTTATTTCTGGATACCATCACCTGTTTAGGGATGCCAATTCCTACTTAATGAAATAACTTCTGGCCTCAGCAGGCACCATGAACAGGATTCAGCCAACTTCCATGAGCTTCATGTCCTTGTTGGAACAACAACTAAGTCCTTCAGATCACAGCATCCAACTTTATTCCTTCCTTTCCCATTGGATCTGTCCAAGGTCCTGACCAGCTATAGGGTCTCTACCATATAGCTTCCAACTTCAGATTCAGATAGTATACTCAGCCTGGAATGCCAGGACACCAGAAACATGAAATATATGAGAAGTAGGATGTGCTGAAATGGCAAACCTAACAGTATTTAAAATCCAATATCCACTTTGTAAGGGCATGCATAACAGAAGAGACCAGTACTTAACATTTATGTCATGTAACAAAACGTAGGTATAATGAATATACTTATTTTAATAATAGCAAAATTAACCCACCATTGCAGGAGTAAAATTTCATGAATATTTGTGGGCTTTGCACATGGCTGGTCACTGGAGGGCACTGGGCACTGGAGGGCACTGGGCACCAGTAGACACAGGACACCCTTAGGCACCAACATGCACCAGTGGTACCAAAGCCCAAAGTGTACCAGGGAGCAGTGATGGGAAGCAACAGGCACTGGTGGGATAAGGCATCCCTACCAAGCACAACTGGGCAGTGGGCACCTCTGGGAACCAGTGAGCAGAGGGCACCAGCAGGCAGAGAGCACCACTGGGCACTATCAGGCACCAGGCATCCCTCACAGTCACCAAGCACCACTGGGGAGTGGGGGAGTGGGGAGCAGGCACCACTGGGTAATGGTTGATGAGTCAGTGATTCTTCAATGTACAGGGACAAAAATGTGTTGTGCCCTTTTTCACCCCCTTCCGGTTTGAATTTTGATTCTTATTGGGTGGTTACATCATGCAAGGAACACCCTCTCCAAATTTCTTGCTGGGTTAGCTGGGTGTTGATGAGTGAGTGACCTTTCATTTTTGGATTAAGTTGGATTAGATTAGGACAGACAGAATATTTCCATTTTATAGCTGATTGGAGACTCGATTACCATATGACAGAGTAAGCTCCCCATCACTTGTCCCAGATAAGAAACTGGCATCAGGCCTCTGCAACAGGTTGGTTGTTTCCTCAACAAAGCATTAAGGCATGGGTTGGATGACTCCCATCCAGAATAAAGTAAAACACTGGATTGAGAGTAACTTGGATTGAGAATGCTTTGCAAGAAAAGTAAACATTTCAAATACATTTTGACTTTATATAGAAGCAGTGTCTTGATAAACAAGTAAAAAAGTCCCGGCTGGATATTTCAGTTTCAGCAGTCCACCAGAATCTGCTCAGCCTCTCATACAGACCAGTGTGTGCATGTCTGTTCTAAAGTAAGCATATTACAGTCATTGGGGATCAATTTGTCCAATCTCTTCAATGACTTTAAGAAGCAATTGGACAAATTCCTAGAGGAAAGGACCATCACAGGTTACAAACCATGAAGGGTGTATGTATATGTATGCATAGATAGATGTAGATGTTGACAACCTAAAAATGCCAAATATAGGGGAGGGCACCTGGATGAAGTGTCTTGTGTGCTTCCGAGGCATCTGGTGGGCAGCTGTGTGATATAGGAAGCTGGACTAGATGGGCCTTAGGCCTGATCTAGTGGAGGTTCTTATGTTCTTACTCAAATGTAAGGCAGGCAATGGAAAGGGGCCAGAGACCTAACCTTGCATGTATACTCTTAATGTAAGACCTATTATAATCTGTGGGGCTGACTCTTGTGTAAGGGGGGCAGATTGCAGCCTGAGAGACTTAGGGCGCAATCTAGAGTAACTACGTGGAGTCTTTGCTCCGGTGTAAGAACAATTTGCTCTGGATTGCAATATGAATTTCCCATAGGTTTTCACTAGGTAGTGCAGTAACTACGGGTACACGTAATGTCTCTTACGTGCTCCCGTAGTTACTCTGGATTGTAGGGTTAGGCTACAATCCTAAAGACACTTTCCTGGGAGTAAGACCTATTGAACAAAATGGGGCTTACTTTTGAGTAGACATGGTTAGGATTGTGCCCTAAGCCTACAATCCAGAGTAACTACGGGAGCACGTGAGAGACATTTACATCAATGTAGTTATGGCACCATCTAGTGAAAACCTATGGGAAATTCATATTGCAGTCCAGAAAATTGTTCTTACATCGGAGCAAGGACTCCCCGTAGTTATTCTGGATTGTACCCTAAGTGTAGGTTAATTGTTTCTTTATATTTTGTATTTTCTTTATTCTGTATTCTATTACAGTACTATAATCATTTTTATATGAATATTTTGTGTTGTGGAATGAATCGTCTGAGTTTTCATTATTTCTTATGAGAAAATTTGCTTTGATACACAAGTTTTTAATTACAAGCATGCTTTCGGAACAAATTATGCTTGTAAACCAAGGTATCACTTTAGCAGAACCTACCACCGTACAGGACAAATGCTGACAAAGTTGCCTTTTGCCTTTTAACAGTGATCCAACTCTGAAATCATTAAGACATGAACACACATGTTCAAGTCCAAAGAAATCAATTATGTCTGCAGCTGGAACACCAGAAAAAGCTGGACAAATGCACTTCCAACCACTATTGCTACCTAGCTCCCCAGTGAGAACAGTGAGTCCAGCAGAATTCATAAACGGCACATCCATTCCTGCAGGGGAAATTACAGTTCCATTTACAGTGGGCAGATATTTTAGTGTCTGCATCAAGGATTTCCTGTAACTGGGGGTCATTTGTCTTTTCTGAATTCGATTTTAACATATTATTTCTCATCCAGACTCCAGCTGCCTCCAGACAGTGCTCCAGGACTTCCACAGCCTCTCCGGAATGAGATGAAATGGAGAGATAAGAATTTTGTGTCATAGCATATTAGTAACACTCCACTTCATCTCCAAATAAACTCCCCCAGGGGTTTCCTATAGATGTAAAAAAAAACCTGGGGACACAACATAACTCTGTGGCACCCCCCTAAGGCCAAGGTGTCAAGCAGGTGACCTCAGCATTACCATCTGGGATCTGTCAGCCAAAAAGGAAAGTAACCATTGACCCTAATCCCCAACCTTGCCAGCCAACCCAGGATGATACCATAGTTGATAGTATTGAAAGCCACTAAGTGGTCCAAAAGAACCAGCAGAGAGACACTCCTCTGCCTAGTCCACAGGGGTGAAGATAATTTTACAAAGGCAAACAAGGCTATCTCTATTCCAAAGCCTGTCCCAAAACTAGATTGAAAGTTGTCCAGATAATCCACCTCATCTATGATCCTTCGGAGCTGAGATGCCAACATCAACTCAGTCGCCTTACCCAACTAAAGGGTGATTTGAAACTAGTCAATAATTGCTGGTGGAATCCAGAGGGTTTTTTTTTAGGAGGAGACAACAGAGGCCATCTTTTTCATATGTTGTTAAATGAGACAAAGCTGCTATAGTGACTGACAAACTGGATACAAGAATCCAATAATTTATCATACCTTGCTAGGAAGACCATGACTGTGTTAAAGGATTTGAATCCATGTAGTTAAGAAATTCAACATTTAATTCTATAACTGTCTTAAGAACTTTGTCAGGGAAAAAAGGACAGGTTGCTAAAAAGAAAGGCTTTAGCATGTCCTATCTAGGCTCATATTCCCTGTCAAATTTCTGAAAAAGATTACAGAACAACCTTGCATACAATTTCACACAATCATGGTCTTGATTTTCTAAAAACTGGTTCTTAGGTGCCTTAGAGTAGTGCTATTCAAGCATTTCAGCCCTTCTGAGAATGACAGTCGGGGACCCTCCAGGCATGATGTCATATCTAGAAGTGTCATTAAAGGTGCTCAGTGCCAGATTATAAGATGCATTCAGCTTTTTGTGACCCCCTGAAATGAAGTTGCAACCCCCACCAAGGGGGTTCTGACCCCTGCTTTGAAGACCACTGTAGAGGGTACTTCATGGAAGAATTACTGTATATACTCCAATATAAGCCTAGTTTTTCAGCACATCTTTTAATGCTGAAAAAGCCCCCCTTGGCTTATACTCGGGTCAGCTTATACTTGTCATAAGATGGGCAAAGAAGTGGATTTCTGCACAAGCAGCTCGGATTAGGTCAGCCTTTTTAAAAAGCAGGAAAGGCTGCTTTGCTTCCTTCTTTTAAAAAAACAACAACCAAGTCAGCAGATTGATCACTCCTCCCTGCATGAAGGAGCTTGATGGCTCAACACATTGGCTGTTTTGTCCTCATTAAAACAGCAGTAGCTGCTGCATTTCCCACCCTAGGCTTATTCTAGAATCAATAAATTTTCCCAGTTCTTGTGGTAAAATTAGGTGCCTCAGCTTATACTCGGGTCGGATTATACTCAAGTATATACGGGTACCTTCCCCAAATTTCACACTTCTAAGTCTGGTGGTTTGGGTTGGATGTTGATGACTTCGGGATTCTTCAAAAATATAGGGATGGAATAGCGTTACACCCCTTTTCACCCCCTTAGAGTCTGAATTTCTAAAAACAGTGTATGCCTACATCATGGAAGGATTACTCTCCCAAAATTTCCTGCTTATAGGTCTGATGGTTTTGGCTGGGTGTTGATGAATCACTGAGTCAATCAGTGATTCTGAGTTCATGTATATACAGTAGATTGGTTTGTGCTCTAAATATGCCACCACTGTGTTATGTACAAATGTATCTATACTTCTCCAGGTCAAGCCCTAAAAAGAAAATAGATTCAAGCAGATACCAGATATACAGAGCACTGATTGGATGACACCCATGACAGTATCAAAAACGTCTCCCCCAATCCCTTTTATACTATTTCTTCAAAATTGGAAGTGCTCAAGATGACTCAAAAATCTCAAACTAGAAATACATTAATATCAAACAAACAAAAAAGCAAAATACTGTATATGCCCAGAGAGAAGCAACACTAAAATCTTATCAAACCATACTAACCATCATTTCTACATGGCAAATGAATACCTCGCTCCCACCAAAAATATTTTGGAACTCCAAGTGCTGAAACCCCAAGCAAAATGGCAGAAAATGTTAAATACTAGCACCTTGAATTGACTTCATGAGTAACATGGTTTCTGGCTGTAATGATTATTGACTCCTGTCAAAATCTGGAAGCCAGTTTCTGAACAAACTTTAGGTTCCACACTGTTTTTCAAGGCAACTCCATGTACTGAACTACAATTACAGTAAAATACAGTACAAATTACTGAAGCCATTTCCTTTCTTTCAAACATACAAGGTATTTTCTTTACACAGTAGCCTGACTAGTACAATTTTAATCTCCTTTAAAAAATATATTTCCATATCTGTCCACTTAGCCTCAGAAAAGTCTGAATTATAAATATGGGCAGCATTCGATTGTACTGCAAGATTTACAGACTTTAAGTCTAAATTTTAATTTTGATGCTAATTACATGACCATCTTTCATGTCTTAAAAATATAAACAAGTATATCAATGGAAAGGTTATATTTGCCTCTGAAGTTTTTTTTTCATATTGCCTCTGGTTAGAAGTAATGAAGAGGTGAAGTTTACTGCAAAGAAAAGAAATTTGCATACCCTGTCTATCAAAAAACTGGTAAGAGGAACTTTCTAGTATTAAAGAGACAATTTAGTCAAAAATCCTTTCACACTGCAGTGAAGAAAATAGAATTTAATCATGAGTGTCACAGATATATAAAGAATTCACAACCAAAAGACTTCACAGAAAAACAACAATTGCTGGGAAGTGATTTAGGGGTTCAAAAAAATAGAAAAACAGCTCTAAACATCATTATATACAGTACCTTTCAGAACACAAAAGAGAGCCACACCAAAATAGTGTTGGGTTTTCCATACACAGTAGTTGAGGGGCTGTCTAGGAATGCAGAAGTATATGCATTTGTAAATGTAAGAAAAAGTAAATACTGAGCAAGCTCAGTTGTCCCCAGGAACCAGATAACATACAGAAGGCATATGATCCCTAATCCAGATGTTGTTTCTGTGCAATTTTCTGGAAATCAGTTCCCTTTCCCAATTTCCTGCAGAATCAAAACCTACCAGTTTGGGAACCACATGTTGAAAGAGAGCAAATAGAAAGAAGTGGCTGCTACTATGATCAAGTGCAGTTTTCCAATCAGCTGCGACTGTGACAACAAAACCTGAAAGCAAGAAGATCTATCAACACTATCCATCACTTGCAAAGAAGTGTACAGGATCTGCTTCTCCTCCTCGCCACCACTACCTGTGGTATCTATACTGTGAGGTTGCAGGGCAAAAAGCAGCAACAACTACAGTGAACAGAAGAAAAGGCTCCCAACCTGCCAGGGTGAGGACCATGGCAACTGAATTCAGAAAGCAATGAGATGATGAGGAAAAGGATTGTGGTCAGAGACCAAGAATACACCATCCATTTTAAAGAAGACTCCTGAACCACTTTTGGTTGAGGGAATCCAAGAACCCAGAGAAGATCTGGTTCATCTTGATCTTATTTTCCACATTCAGGCAACAATTATAGCATTTCATTTATTTTATAGTCCTTAGTTTACATCTGTTTGCATAGTTTTATGCACTGTACTGTAATGTGTCGCTGCTTTAAGCAATTTTTGTAATTATAATTGGAGAAGTTTGTTTTAAGAAGGTTAGAACTTGTTAATATTACATTTATTCCAACTAGACAAACTATAGAGCATTCAGATGACCATGCCACAACCTACCCACCTGATCATTTCAGTTTCAATGAACAATGACAGCAAAATGTTCACATGTGAATCAGACATAAGCCACATCATATTGAAAATGTAGCCACACACAGGATAGCATCTCAAAACCTGGAGCATACAGTACAAAGAATACTACAAACATGTGAAGTTCTTTCTTTCTTTCTTTCTTTCTTTCTTTCTTTCTTTCTTTCTTTCTATACTGCTTCTCAACTAAAAAGTTCTCAAAGCAGTTTACAAAGAAAATGGGAAAAAATTAATGGCTAATGGATCCCTGTCCTTAAAGGCCTCATAATCGAAAATGAAAAACAACCCCAGCAGAAGCCACTATAGCACTATAGTGCTATATATAATCACCCACTATACAGTAACTGGGGTGAGAAGAGCCAGTTACTCTTCCCCTGCTAAATAAAAGAGGAGCACCAGTTTGAAAGTGTGCCTTTCACCCACTTCTAGCTTACATGGTAGAACCAATTCCAAATCAAACCATAATCTCTTTGCTGGTCTCTTTGAGCTTTGAAGGTCATGCTGGAAGAAAAGAAGTCAATGTTCTTAGCCATCTAGAGAACAGTATCCAAATAAAAATAAGCTGGCAAATAAAAGAGATGGCCTACATTTTCCAGACCATAGTTCCACCCGTGTTCTGGTCTACATGGTTCTGATCTAATTATATTTTTAACCACATGCTCAATATGTTTTGCCAGATGTATCTAAGCAGCTGTTAAACAGCAAAGTTTAAGACATTCTTCTTAAATGTTTTTCCCAAAATGATCAGAAATAAAACTACATATGTGGAGTCACAATGACTTGGTTTCTAACCATGATATCTTAGCACAGTATCCTATTATATTTTTGTTTACAGTTCTTTCCAATAAAGGAAATAGATGCATCAACTGCAAAATATAAGTTTGAATCAATGAAAATATTTAATATAATTTGCAATTTGGCAATGCCCGATATAGGCGTTGTGGGGTCTTCTTGACCACATTTGGCTCTATGTCAAAGTAATTCTGTAATACAAACTGGGACTACCCAGAGAGACTTGGCATTCCTTTTTTTTAAAAAAAAGAAAACCTCAGCAGAACTAGACTTCAAAAAGGATGCGTTAGAACACTGATAGATCAGATTCTTTGTATGCAAAATGTTGCACAACTGACAGCATTTCCTGCTGAAAGGATCTCAAGTAGCATGGCTGGGAAAAATCAGCTAATCATATAATGAAGTATAAGGCAACTTCATACATTCTTACGAATGTTCAAACATGTCAAGGGCCAGAGAGAATCATAAGCAAAGTAAATTACATTTTCTCAGTCAGTCCAGCAAGATCAATCCAAAATACCTCCATGTAAGAGTCACCTATTAGAAGACAAAACATATTTTACGTGGCAATGTAACACAGTAATAAAATTTAATATTTCTTGTCCCTTTAATTATATAGCTTAATTTTATATTATAGTGATTCAATAGCCATTTAGGTTTAAAGATGATTTTTAAATTTATACAATGGTAGGAAATTGAACAATGGCATTTCTGCCACATTTTAATAACTCCCCCTTCTCTTGTTGGGATTAGCAAGGAAACGTTCCACGGTCAATCTGGATTTGTTTCCCCCCCCCCCCCACTTTTATTCTCATGTGGTTTCATTTCTTTGTTGTTAAAGTAAAACAGATTTCTATGGAAAATTTAGCAGTGGTGTCATCAACCTATAATCTACTAAATCCCTGTGAAACCTTCTCCAATCGATTTTGAAAGCTTAATGCCTACTTGTAGATTCCCTTGTTGTACATTGTATGCGGTATGTTTTGATGGAGAGACTTGTGGTTGCTGGATGCAAGTCTTCCCCAAACATAATAGCTTTGCAAGAAACATAATATGTCACTAAGAAGCTGTAGCATCAATACTTTCTTTTCCATGCACAAAGGCCAGCTGACAGTGCAAAAAACATTGCCCTTCCAGGATAAGTTCCCAGGGTAAATTTCAGAACAGTGTGAAAACTCCTCCTCAGTACAGTTTAACTATCCAGAGAATACATTTAGGCTCATGGAAGCATACAGAAATAGTGTCTGACTTTTCCCCTATCAATTGCCTTTGAAATCACCTACGAAATTTCATTGCAGGCAAAAATGACTGAACCTAGTATGCATATGATGCTTACTACCTGAGCCTCCAGACTGTAGACAAAATATGGAAAGCATTATTTCATCTGATAACTGTCCCATATTTTTCAATCTAAAATGGAACCAGATTATATCTACAAAATTTTTTCCTCTCTGAGTTTTATAATGAAGCACTGGACAGGGTGCATTTGATATTACACCATGTAGCAAAAGTTGGTTTCTCCATATAGGCAGAGATAAATTATACATTCTCCTAGTATCATTGAAAACACTACTGTTTTTAGAGAGAATAATGGATCTATTTCTGTGGAAGATCTTGTACCAAAATTCTGATCAAGCAGACCTTAAAGATGAACATTGAGAATTTACTGACCTTGCACTCTAATGACACATTGTAAGAATAATTTATCTGGATTAAATACCATAAAAAGGCAACTACCAGAGAACAAACACCAGCTGTGGTGCAGCTAATACTGCAACTCACTTTAAGCCAGGATACCATTTATTTGTGGATCTTACCTCACCATGTAACGTACAATCATTTTTGATTTATCAAACAATCCCTTAAATTATGCCTCTGACCCTGTAACTTGAGTCAATGCATTCTAGCTCTGAAAAACTGAGGACCAATGTACACAAAGAAAATGATGATGATGTAAATACTCATGAACCTCTAGTGAGTCAAAAAGAAGGTACAATAATCCCTAAGCACATTCTCCACAGTGCATAGATAACCTGAAGCTGTTAAAAAAGTATACATGAAGGGAATGATAATGAAATGAAAAGCAGAAAAGTTTATGATTTATGATTTTGACTTAGGGCACTTAAATGGAAGTAATTTCCCTTTTAGTCAATAGGAGATGCTGGTATTTTCAAGAAAATGCACTGAAAATAGAGATACACACGGAGCTAAACAAACCCTCAGAGTTCTACCCACAACATTTTTTAAAATAAAAATTTATTTTGTTCTTCCTTGCTACTACCAAGTAAAATATGAATGAACCAACTGATCTGAAATCACTTTTTACGTTCTGAATCTACAGCTTGAATTACCCGTTTTTTCCCCAGTAGGAAAAAGTAGCTGGTTTTGGTATTTTTAAGCAAGAATGCATATTATAGTTCAGAGAAAACTAAACTGATTTATTGTAAACAGTAAAATAAACCATAAATTTCTTAACTGAATTGCACAGAGAAACCTTCTTATAAGCAGTTTTCAGAACTCATAGATTTAAAACCTTATGATCTTTTATTGTGGTACTGAAAACTCTGGGGGCACATGTCAATCTACTGCTTTTCAAAGTCATGTTAAAGAAGCATCTTCAGATACAGTGGCATGCTTTCAAAATAATGGAAATGTCAACCACTCGCATAATGTTCATATTATCCCTAATTAATATAAATTGCATCTAATTTCACCTCTACTTAAGTATATTGCTGCCCAAAATAAGGACCCTAATTTTTATGAGTAATTACTATTACTGATGCATCAACACAATTATTTAAATTCAACATATGCAGAAGCAGAACCCAGCATTTACAATTTTTTGTTCCCTCCTTGCTACATTCCTAATTTTTGTGGTTTGGAGTTCTTCCAAATTCCTTCTTCCAATTTTGCCTTTAAAAAAAAATTTAAATCTCATATTGTGTTTCACTTACAGTTCCTGATTGACAAACAGGAACAGATTTGAAAACAAACAGTTTCTTGCATATAATTTGTATAAATGGTTTGAACAGTTGTACTTTATGGTAAAGGTGGTTCCTTAATGTAACACATCTTAATGTAACACATCTTAATATATATTAAGGGTATACTGCAGATATATTGTGGATGACACCATGGTCACCACAGACAGAAATGTCTTCTGAATATGCAGCATCATCAAACAAGCTTCATCTTTTACTTAAACAAATGTTTTAAGGGCAGATCCTGAGTTTCTCAATCAACGCCAATTGCATGACCAGCTAAGGAAGTCATCATGAAGTAATCATTCAAAGTAGTTGAACTTCTGGGCTTTATTTTCTACCCTTCCTCTCACCTGTTTTCTATTAACATTAGATCAATATTAGGGCAGAGACTGGTCTTGACTATTCATAAACTGCAATACAGGTGACAGCCTCTATTTTCACAAATTACGCACCTGCTGATCTGACTTTCCCCAGGTCTTAAAATGAATAATATGGCCAAATTCAACAGGCTGATTGACCAGCTGACCAAATTCTTGATACATCTTTTGGCATTGTATTTATAATATGAAAAGCTCCTTTATTAAACAGGCATTTCATACAACAAAGCAAAACAATTAATATAAGCCATGTGAATTGTCACCATGGTAAATGAAACTTGTAATTCAGAAGTTACACATTCCAACTTAATCCCTCAATGCAAAAACAAGCCAACCAAAACCAGGTTGATTTTTAATCATTATAAATGTTAGAATTAGTTTTACATAGAAAGCTGGTAAGTTAAGCTTTACACATAGTAGGTGGGCACGAAAGTGAATTTGAAAGTTGCACTCATTTTCTTCATTTGTTTAAGCCTGAGTACTGTATATATATACATTTGTGTCTTGCCCATGTAGTCCTTTAACTACAAAATTTTTTTTTAAAAAATTGATACATGGATCAAATGGGTGGGCCAAATTAGCATAGGAATGTACACACATGTCCAACTGCATAGCAAATTATATTCATACTAAAAGGAAGTTACATAAGCTGAAGATAAGTTCTCATGCCCCATTATGTGTAAAGTACAAGGTTGGGGCTGTATTCATGAAATAGCACTGTTTCCAAGGTTTCATGCTGATTTCCCTCCAAATGAATACAGAACACAATCAAATCATTTTGCATGATGTGCCCATATTTTTAACATAGGCTAGAATATCTTCACTGACACAGCCTATTATTAGCAGCTTTTTAATTTTTTTTCCTTGTATAATGTAAGGCAAATTATGTAAAACACATCAAACCAGTTATTCGGTAAGATGTCGTTTGCTTGCTACAAACAATCCACAAAGTGGAAGAAAAATCCTATCAGATAGATTGGAACTTTACTTCTTAAAATTCCTGTGGAAATCAGGTGCATTTTGAGCATCAGGTTTGATTATTTAATCAGGCAACTTGCATTTTGCCCTGGCTAATTTAGGTGCTTATAATATTTTACTCATAAAATAATTGTGCACCTGTTGTGATGGAAACCTATTTAAACAAATCTTAATAGGCATTATAATTTGTTCTAAACATAAGCAAGCTACTTGATCACTTAGATTAACCTATAAGTCAACATTTTTAAAGCAGACGGCACTATTATTTTGATCTATAACTCTGCAAGAATGTTATATTTCAATTTAACAGGCATTATCATGAACATTCCAAATTGACAATACTATTATCATTAATATTACAAACTGCCGACACTAATAGCAGAATGTTATCTTGGATTCTCTGGGTCCAATAGGTGCTTTCAATATCCTCCTCTTACAAAACATGTTGCAGCATTATCAGTAGTACAAACCCACAAGAAGTATCCCTGATCTTAGCATATCGAGACCACCATAGAGTAGTTCCAAAATGAAAAAATAAACAAGGCAACTTGGTTTCAAAAGGTTAACAAGGATGCTGACAATGTTAACAAGGATAAAACTTCTTGCACCAGGTGTTTGTTTTATAAAGCTGTTCTGCTTGCACTGGTACAAAAACTTTCTGCACCAGCCCTGAAGAATCATTAAGTCAGCCATCTTATAAGGTAAACTATCTCAGTGCAATGAATTATATTCATATTTAAATAAGAATTGTGACAAGAGTGACAGAGACGTTCTCCCACACTTCTGGTTCATTCCCTTCTTCTTTTTCCAATTCAGAAAGTGCAAAAAGGAGGGGTGAAAGTGAGCAGGTGGTTCCTTGCCAGCATGCTGCCTTCGATGACCTTATGTGACCTCTGCTGCCATGAAGCCTCAGTGAGCCCAATGGATACGATGGGCCTGATTCACTGTATTATAAGTTTTAAATACCATACAGTATCTCATTACTGTTTAGTTTTTTTATATATACCAGCGAAATGTACCTAAGTTGCAGGAGTACAATAACCTCCATACTCCATCCCCCTGTGGGTGTCGCAAGTGGTGGCTGGTGGTGGCTGGGGGTATGGTTGTGGAATCAATCGTATCGGCTCTGCCATTCCATTGGACTATTTCAGTGGCATGGAGAGTGGGGATTTGCTGCTTGGGTAACAGCCTATCCTCCATATTAATCTACCCAGGCCTTCATGCTTTGCATACAGTGTCAAGCACAATACCATAGTCTTTCGAGACTGATGGATGCCAATACTACCATCCCCCCATTGCGCAACACCCTCCCATGTGCATCCACCCCATGAACATCAAACCCCCATTTGCAACACCCCCATGCACAACACCTCCATGCACATGAACACCTATGTGCAACATCCCCCATGTGCAACATCCCCATGCACATTAACCACCCCATGTGCAACATCCTTCCATGTGCATCAACACACTTGCAAACTCCCCCATGTACATGAACACCCATGCACATCAACCCCCATCAACACCCCAATGCGCATCATACTCTCATTCCCCCATGCGCATCAACCCCCCATGAGCAACATCCTTCATGCCCACCATCCCCCTAGTGCACCCTTCTTCCCAGTGCATCAGGCACCAGCCACCAAATTGGCTGGATGCTAATCAATCTTCAATGTTAAGTATAGGACAAAAATATGTTGCACCCCTTTTCAGCTCCTAAAAAGTTAAATTTCTCAACATTGGTTCTTGGTGGGTGTTGATGTCACAGAAGGAACACCCTCCCTGAATTTCATGCTTCTAGGTCTGGGGGCTGGAGCAGAACATCCCTCAGTCAGGGAGTCTTCAATGTAAAGCATAGGGAAGAAAATGTGTTGCATCCCTTTTTAACCCCTTCCAGTTAGAATTTCCAAAAACCCATTCATATCGGGTGCCTCCATCACTGAAGGAACACCCTCCCAAAATTTCACTCTTCTAGGTCCAGCAGTTTTGGCTGGGCGTTGGTGAGTAAGTGAATGAGTCAGTCAGTCTGTCAATTACTTTTCAGTTTTATATACAGAGATAAAATCAAAGACTCACTCACTCACTCATCAATGGCCAGCCAAAACCACCAGACCTAGAAGTGTGAAATTTGGGGAGAATATTCTTGCATCATGTGAATACCCACTAAGAAACCTTTTGGGGAAATTCAAACCAAAAGTGTATGATAAAGGATATTTTCATCCCTGTACTTAACATTGAAGAATTCCTGACTCATTGAAGTCCAGCCAAAACTGCTGGATCTGGAAGCTTGAAATGGGAGGGTATTCGTTCAGTGATACAGCAATCCATTTAGAACCAATTTTGGGAAATTCAAACCAGAAGGGAGTGAAAAGGGGTGCAACATGTTTTTGCCCCTTTACTTAACATTGAAGACTGACGGATCAACACCCAGTTGCAACTCTTGGACCTAAAAGTGTAAAATTTGGGGAGCATATTCCTTCTGTGATGTAAGGACCAATTAAATTTAGTGTCTGGTGGTACCTGCTCCTCAGTGTTACCCACTGGTGCCCCATTCCCAGCAGGAATGTCCAATGCTCTATAGGGATGCCTGGTGGTGTCCACTGCCCGCTGGAACATGGTGGCTTCCTAGTGTTGCCTGGGTCCCACTGCCTGGTAGGGATGCATGGTGCCCAATGGTGCCTGGTGTCTGCTGCTGAATGTTCTGTGCCCAGCAGTGATGCCGGTGCTGCTTGGTGCCCAGTGATACCCTGGTGCCTGCTGCCCAGTGGTGTCTGGTTGGAGTGCCAAGTGCTGGCCACCTCTGTACGGTAGGGATGCCTGCTGCCTAATAGTGCCCAGTGGTGCCTGCTGTTTCTCTGTTGTTTGCTGGTGCCTGGTGGTGCCCACTGCCTGGTGGTGCCCGGTACCCGTTAAGGATGGCAAGTGGTGCCCTCTGCTCAGTAGTGCCCTGTTCTTTTCAATTGGTCCTTTCCTTTTCAGATCTGTCCCCTCTTTTTTAAAATCCAGGAAGTGGGAGGAATAGAAGCTGAAACACACCTGGAGAGGCAAGCAGCATTTGGCATGCTGACTTCCAAGAAGTTTTAGGATAATTAATATCTAATACCTGCACAGAATTAGTATCTAAAATAAAGAAATTACAGGTTGAGTCTCAGCATCTGCAAGGGTTCCTTTCCAGGAACCACTGTAGATACTGATTTTCACATTAAACACAATTTATTAAACAAAAACGGCTAAAAAATAAACACTCCTTTAGGCAGTAATTTAAAAAACAAAAAACATTTACAGGTGTGCCTCACATAAAGAGCTTAATTCGTTCCAGAGGCATGCTCTTTAAGTGAAATGCTCTTTAAGTGAAGCAGATTTTTCCATAGGAAATAATGGAAACTTTTGAGGGTTTCACAACCTCCAAAATATTTATATAAAAATATTAACTGGATGTAAAAATGATGAGAAAACACTGGAATTGAATTCAAACATGCATTAAATTCAATTCAAACCAGAAGGGAGTGAAAAGGGGTGCAACACGTTTTTGCCCCTTTACTTAACATTGAAAACTGACTGATCAACACCCAGTTGCAACTCTTGGACCTAAAAGTGTAAAACATGCATTCAATGTGCATGATCCTATGAAGTCTACTTAGGCTGTAATCCTAAAGACATTTTCCTGGGAGTAAGCCCCATTTATCACAATGGGGCTTACTTCTGGGTAGACATGGTTAAGAGGCTGCAATCAAAGACACTTTCCTGGGAGGCTTACCTGGGCTGCTGCTGGAGGTTCAAGGTGGTTGGTGGGGGCACTTGGGGCAGTTAGGGGCAGCTGCCTCTGGCACCTCCGGGCAACTGCCCCCAAAGTTGGGGGAAATTAGAGGCATCAGCGCTGGCCAGCAGCCCTTTTAAAGAGTTTCCATACAGAGCATCAGGGCTGCATAGCACGCATACCCATAGCACGCTTGCTTGTTAAGTGAAGTGGAACTTGTTATGTGAAGGAAGACTTCTTGAAAATTTTTGCTTGTTATGTAAAACGCTTGTTAAGCGAGTTACTTGTTAAGTGAGGTACCACTTGCAATGGTACTGCAGCAGGCATGGACTCAATCAACCTCCCTTTCAGCTGTGATGCAGACCCTTCCCTTCCCCAGAACAGAGAAAGAATGCAAAGTGAATACTTCCCAATTGCTTTGTATTCCTTGTGAATATTTCATTGAAAGGCAGCATATAAATACTGTTTGATGTATTGATCGTATTCTTTCACAGTGCACTCCAGGGAGAAGAGTCTGCCTCCCAGCAATTCTAAGCCCTGCAGGGGGAGAAGGAGGTTGACTGATAGCCAACAGCTTCCCCACAGTAAGCAGACTACTTTAAAACTGAAAGTGTCATTTATCTTTTAATTTGATTGGACAACCTCATTCATGTTGAGGTAAAACCTTGGTGAAAAATCTGATGATAATTAGGTTATTCCTGTAATATCGAATATAAAACTATTTTTATAAAATGAAATTTATAGTTTCACATTTCAGGTGAGATTCTTTTAAAAATCTAAGTCAAGAAAATGCCAGTTTCTGTGAAATTATGTCAAAACATCTCATAATGAATCGCTAGTTCATAACTTTGCTTTTTAAAGTGAAATGTTAAATGAACACCATCCACATTCAAAATAAATACAAAAGCAACATAAAGAAGACAAATGTCTTTAAGTCTACACTTACAGGGAATGTGTATAACTCATATATACTATACCTTGCATTGCATAGGAAACTGGAAAGTATGATTTCCGAACTTAAAGGGTAATCAGAGAAAAAACTGTGTGCTTGTGATTGTGAGAACCAAGTGGATAATGGCCTTTTTCAAGAAGTTTTTGTTGAAAAGTGGCATATAAATACTGTTGATTAATTGATTTAGTTTTGCTGCTGGAAAATGCTTTGGGAGAGGGAATAGCATGTTAGGCATTCTACCCTAGAGGCTGTTTTTAACAAGCCAGTAACTTGTTAGTTGAAAAGCGGTATACAAATACTGTAGATAGATAGTTCTCAAGGATGAGTTGTGACCTGGGTCATTCTTCTAGGAAAAGTCCTTCTCTCAGTTTTCCAAAAATGCCACATTGGAGGAGTGATGGCAACAGTGGGCAATTAAACACTAAGCTCCCACTTAATGCGTCAATAAATACAGTCCTGAGACTGCAATTCTAATCCCCAGTTAGGCCAGCGTAAATCCTGGTACAAGTCCCATTCTGGCTTGGGGGTGTCAGGCACTTATGCTCACTTCTGGGGAACAAGGGGGGTTAGGCCATTGCACATGCACTGGCTTCTCCACACCACCACAGAAACAGGGAGGGAGTTTGGCTGGCCTTAATTGGTTAGGATTGCGGCCTGAGACTTTGAAGACATACAGTCAGTTTGGCAACACATTTACAATACTGTGTACACATGTAAAAAGAATAGTGTTATAATTGTCTCCTATAGTGGAGTTTCATGTAGCACTCTTTTCTCACTTTTTTCCCCAAAATATGTCCACATAGTTATAGAAGTATTATGTGTTGTTATATTTTATTGTAACAGCCAGACATGGAGTCCTGAGTTTTCTGACCATAAGCAAGACATTTCTTGCTTGCTATGTAAGGTTTATCAGATGCTGAAGTTTCCATCAGGCACACAACGTCCATTGTCTGTTCTAACCAAACTCTGCTTAAGATAGGGATACAGTTTGTGAAAATTTGAGACTATTTTATGACTTCCAGGAACAGTATTGTGCTGGCTGAAGGTGGTAAAACTATTTAAGAAAACTGGTGCATTTCCCAGGAAATCTGATTTGTTTAGAAGTTGCTATGGATTGGATGTTGGAAAAAATGCTATCATTTTTAGAAGTATATTTTTTGGGTCAAATAGAATGGTTATATTTCTTCTCAAAAGTATTCATTTATTTAAAATAATTTATTTCATGGCTTGCTGCCTATGCCGGCATGTACGTCTGTATTTTTAATATGTCCTGATAGTCTATATTGTTAACTCATGTACTCTAAAACTATTGTAATTCCTGTATCTTTGTATCAAACAGTATCAATCAATATTGCCCTTTGAATAAATCTGTCAAGGTTCATCTGAAGTCTGGGTAAGATTTTGTTGCACTTCACTAGGAGGGAAAAGGTGTTCTAAGTTCAGCAAACATGGATTGTATACGGTAAGGGAACATATTCCTATGGATTCTGACTGATTTGGCCCAACTGTAAATAGGTATTACATGTCATGATGACTATTTATGTACATTTTCCTTGTGACCCATACAAAATACAGTAAAATAAGAATGGAATTTTTTGGCATTTCAAGCAATTAAGTGGATTTATAAAGTTATAATAATCTCTGACTTCAAATGACTCTCAGCATTGTATAAATTATCATACAGTATTCTGAAACATCTTAATAACAAGCTTAGAAACCAAAAAAAATGTTATGCATATGTTATGTATTTCATATTTGAATTAGTACTAAGCAAACTATGTAATTTACAACCACACTCTCCTCATTTGTATCTGAATTATTCACTGTTAACCTTTTTATTGTTTTGGTTAGGTAATTATGTTGCATCTCCTAAGGTTTATTATAAATGACAGCTTTGGGACCTGCTTGGCCCAGAGTGTTGTTGCTACATTATCAAAAATGGAGCAAGTCAGGTGATACCTTTTCTTGGAACAAATTTGGGGAATTTGCCATACATAGATGATTGGCAGCGTTCTTCTTCAGGAAGAATGATAATGCACAGTAATAATATCCATTAAATGTGCAGACAACAGTAGAAGAAAGCAAAAACAACAGTGGATGGCAAGCCAAACAGTGTATGATTGCTAGAGGGCAACCACACCAGCAATTAGGTCAGCTTGCAGGCAATCTAATGCAATATGGGCTCCATATGCAGACTATGCATAGTATAAGCAACAGCAGGCCATAGTCTTAGGTGTGGTGCCCACAGTAGTTTATCTACAGTGTATCATATCACAAATCCTGGGCGCCATTTGAAGGCAGTTACTATGTGCTGAGCCCTAATGGGAACCTTTAGCCATTAGAGCATGCTTTACAGCTGCTTTTCAGCAGGTAGAAACTGCATAGAAAACTTTCCACATAAGCAGCATCCTATGCAAGAACATGCAACACTTGCATTCTCAGCTGTCACAACTATATGGGGGGGGGGCACTTACAAGTCAGGATCAATTAACATGTTATAGATGCCATAAGGTGCTTGTAGCTGTTTGCAATAATGCCACATGCCAGCACTTGAACAGCTTGTCATGTGGTGAAAGTCATGACTAAAATGGCTTTCCTAGAGAAACTTAGAACTATATATCAGCTTCAGTGCCCTTGCATGACCATTATCAGTTGTAAGGAACACTATGGCCAGCATTAAAACACAGATTTACACTGCAATCCTAGGTGTGTCTGCTCAGTCAGAAGTAAATCCCACTGAAGCTAAGTGTGCATGTAAGTGTGCACATGTACATGAACATGGGAGAGAGCATAGGATTGGAGCCTAAGAACTCCACATCAAACAAGAATTTTCATTTATTCCAAACTACCACTACTGTTTCAGGAATCATCGGAAGAAAGAAAACCACATTTCAGGAAATAATAAAATTATGCCTATGCAGTTTCTCATGGAATTGTTTTTAAACACTTGGAAACATTTTAAATTATACTATTGCTTTGGTCACATTTTGGCTGAGAAAATGGGGATTTAGTGGCAAGATAGAATATTTTTTAATTGTTCAATTAGGGCATGAAATAACTAAAGTTTGACATTTGTAACATAGATTTCACTGAGAGTGAGTTCAGCATATATATACGTATTTAACCTAGTGAGTTTTTCACTGTGCATTAACCTCAATTGTCAATCTGTGAAGGCCCTCATTTCATGGAACAGTATTTTAAATTCATTTACATTAATAGGATTATAACTGGTTAAATTTTGGATAGACTGCATAATTTTTTTCTCCTTTACAATTTTTTAAAACACATATTGCTTTATTCCCTGGGTCTTTTGTAAATAAAGGTGAGTCGTCAGTCAATATATATAACAAATAATATACATAAAAACACTTATACTGCAGATTAATCCTATAGAAAATGAAACATTTATTCCATGCGGTCACTGCAATAAAATCATCACTAAAATAATGTTATGCCCTGTAGTATATTACTAATAAGGATCTGTTACAAAGTTGAAGGGTTTTCCCCCTCTGTTCAGTATTTACATTGATTTCTCTAATTGGAACCAACTGATCTTTCTCCTGTATATTGATTTTTTAAACCCTAGCAGTTAACAATGATTCTAATATATCCTAACACTTTAGACCTTAATCATAGAGTGAGGGTTTTTCTTTTTTTGCTTGTAGCTTTTGTTTGAGTTTTAATTAAGAAGGCCTTGTGTCTCCAACCCTGAGCTGTGTTTTTAATTGCTCATATGTATATCATGCAGACTTCAAAAGAAGGAAAAGACGTTATAACAGAGAGCACAAAGGGGAGCTTTGAAAAGTCTACAACCGTATAAAGTGGCATAATTAAAAACCTATGGGTGCTCCTGTGATATATAACCCATATATATTTATAAAGTAGGCTGCTGTATACACTCATGACTTGCCAAAAGGGATTTTCGCACTATTAAGAGAAATAATCTCAACGCATCTCAGAAAGACTAACTAATATGCTCAGAAAGCAAACTAATATGGTAATCCTTGCAGCCTTCTTTTACCCACAATGTTCCTTATCACGTGTTGAACTTCTGACAGCTAACCTACATTTTCCTCTGTCAGAATTCTTAATACAACTGTACTAGCAATCATCTTACTTTATGCTTCCTGAAAACAAGAGGTACACACTTACCCATGACATACCACAACGTTCATGGAATGGTCAACAACTCTATTCTAGAAATGAACCATAATTACAGCATGCACACCATTGTTTGTTGTGGTTCTCTTCCCCTAGCTACTGAAAAAGGAGCAGCTATTTCTATCCCAAGCCACTAGAGAAACTTGATATGAATAAAGGAATATGCTTAATGTGCTTATAAGGGGAAATTCTTTCACAGTAGAATGAGCAGATCTTCTCTAAGATTTAAAAGACCAGATATTAGCACCAGCCTCCTTATTTGCTCATTATTTTTAGACTACTAGCATTGCAAATCATATACAAAAAGCCTATTTTAAAACAGAAAAGCCAATAACAAAAGTGATGTTAAAAAATACAAAGGAAGTTAAAGAATTGTGTGCAAGTAATAGAGTTATACAATTCAAATTCATTTCTGCAGTAGGGAAACTATGTGCATCAGTCAATGTCTATCCCAAAATAGAGTATACTGTACAAAGAAAGGCAGCTTGTGACATTTAAGCCACAATGCCTATAAATATAAATTATGTTCCAGTAGTAAACTTCTCCAGGAATGGAAGTCAAAACACTTCACAAAGTAGATGGTGATCCAGAAGCCACTGATCTTCAGGACTGCTAGAACAATAATGACTCTTGGAGATAACATAACAGCTTATCAGCACAATCCTACTCAAAAGTAAGCTCCATATTGTTCAGTGGTTCTTACTCCCAAGAAAGTGTCTTTACAATTGCAGCCTTTGTTACTTAGGCACTGATATCCTTTGTTTGATCTTCAGAGACCATTTATGCTGAAAGAAACCACTGCAAGCTATTTCAATGGACAGTAGCATAACATTTGAAGGATTCTGCTACGTAAGAGATTTATGTTGACATGTGAAATGGAAACTAAGCAATCTTTAGAGAAAAATAATTCCATCCTAGATAATTGTTTGGAAAAGTCAAAATATTGAAAGGTGAGGAAGAAGTTTGTTCCAAATAAGAGACCTGACAAAAATATGCAGAACTGCCAATCAGTATACTTCTAAAGAACCACCTGTCCATGAAATGAATATTTACTGTGATCCATAAGTCATTGTAACTTATGCAAAACCCTTATACTAACTTAGCAGAATGTCTCAACTTTTTCCTATGACACCATCCCACAGTGTACCACTACCATATGACAGAACGTTTCATCAGTTTCAAAAGCACCTTGACCTCTGCCATGCAGAGCTGATGCTTGAAGAAAACAATTCTAAATCGCTTTCCCCCAAGGTCTCTGAATTAGTTTTTAGATTCTTGGTATCTTCTCCTTGCTTCCATATATGCAACCCATAGCCAGGTAAACTGAGCAATTTTTAAGCAGGTTCTGCTAGACCTCTAGCAGATCCCTAGCAGATCCCATGGTTTTAGAGCTCTTTGATACAATTAAGCAGGTCTCCGTCAGTCTTGGAAGACTATGGTATCGTGCTCGGCACTGCATATACTGCATGCGAAGCACGAAAGCCTGGGTTAGATTGTTTTTGGAGGATAGGCTGTTACCCAAGCAGCAAATCCCCCCTCTCCATGCCACTGAATTAGTCCAACGGAAAGGCAGAGCCAATATGATTGTATCCAGCAGGCGTCGCAGAGCTGGGCTAAGGACAGGAGCTCACCCTGTCTTGTGGGGCCGACCCGGGTCTCGAACCCTGGCCTGCTGGTTAACAGGCACAGTGTCTTAGCCACTTGCACCACCCACAGCCCTATAATAATTGGATACAATTATTTGTGCACATATTTTTGAGAACTATGTGCAATATGGAAATCTTTGCCTCAAAAATGAGTAATAAATAGGAAAGTGAAATGTAGAAAATGAAAAGTCTGGTGAACAATATGCTTTATATACCAACAGAAGTTATGAACAAGTCACTGCAACGTTTATTTATTTATTTATTTGTCTTTCTTACCAAGAAAATGGTGAATGAGTACAGAATGTAACTTTAAAAGCTGTCATGACTATGCCTCATATAAGACAAAACTGAAACTTCTGCTATATTTGGCATGCTATCTAGAATTTTTTTTTAATCATCTGTGTGTTTTGGGAAACATGGATGGCATCACAAACATGTGGGATGCTGGCACAAAATAGCATTACTGCCTTTTTTCTTTGTTCCTGGCAGCCTTCACAATAACTAAGATGCCAGTCTTGCAGCAGAAGGGTACTTGTTCAAAAGGGAAAGTATGTGCTTCATTTATACTTAAGAACAACGCCTTCCTTCTAAACCCCACAGTAACAGTCCGTGCAAAGAGCAATTTTTCCTCACAGAGCCACACCTTTGTTCCTTACAGCTAAGATTCTTTTCCTTAATCACCTACTTTGTTTTCTTCTTAGGATGCATTCCTAACCTAGGCTGGCACAGTTCATTGGGTTTCCTGTTCCAGTCTTAATGTAGGGAGGCAAGCACATGTCTGTGCACTGGCCTAACCTCTCCCCCCCCCCCCCAGGAGTGGTGATGAAGTGCCTTACAGCACTTTGGTGGCACCCCCAGGTCAGCACAGGACTTATGCCAGCCTAACTGGAAGTTAGGATTGCAGCAGTTATGTTTTATTTCACAAGCCTCCTCTTAAATACAAAGAATTCTGAGAAAAGGGAAGAACTGATTATACTGAACAAACAGAGGTCATTAAAAAACCCTCTCTAAATGTGTAATTAAAACAACAAACAAGATTTCCTTTAAATACTTTGGTTCAAGATAATAAATAGCTAAAACCACATGTTATGGAGTAGGGCAGGAACTTTTCCCCCTGCTACTGGGTCCTGTAGCAGGTGGAAGTATAGGAGATATTCTACGGAAATGCAGAAGCTTTTCAACCAGAACACCTTCCTCCATGTTCGCTAAAGCAGACACCACAGCAGACTGATCTGTTAAAAACCCATCCTAATCTGCTTCAGTAACTTGTGGCTACAGACTGACTACAAACTCCTTCCCTTTACATGTTATGGTATTGCTAATTAAATTTGATCTACAAAACAAGATACATTTGAACATACCTTCATGAATGCAAGAGCATCTATCTACAGTATTTATATACCACTTTACAACTAAAAACTTCACAAAGTGGTTTACAACAAAATGAAAAAAATCATAGCTGATTAATAGCTAATGGGTCCCTGTCCCAAAAGGGCTCACAATCTAAAATGCAAAAGAACACCAGCAGAAGCCACTAGAAAAGACAGTCCTGGGGTGAGGAGGGCCAGTTACTCTCCCCTGCTAAATAAAAAAGAACACCCACTTAAAAGAGTGCCCCTTGCCCAGATAGGGGTTAACGCTTCAACATCCACTTCCCTATTTGATTCACCCTAGACACAAAATGTATCTTTTGTATCATTATTTCAGACTGCATCATTATTAAATGTTTGCAGTATTTTTAAAAAAAATATTTTGCATGATTATTTTTCAAATAAAAATATAATTAAATGTTTTAATTTACCTTTAATTTCTCCAAGGAGTTCACTTGTGTTTAATCTTTCCATTTTCTCTTTCCAGTCTTTAGAAAGTAGCTTTTCCATACAAGAAGAGTCTGTTAAAAAATGTAAAGACCTGTAGTTAATGAAATTAAATAGATGGTTCAAGTGAGCAAGATGCACCTACAAATATCTATTATGGATGGAATGTTGTGTCCTGTACTACTTCAGTGCTCTAATATTTGCTGATGCTATGAAAAGAAAATGTTCACCAGCATATATGCTCAGCAATGCTTAATTGAAACAGCTACCATTGCTAGATGTTGCATGGCCTAAAGTTATTTTGAGTGGGCCACACCACAAGCATGTCAAGTGCTAACTCCAAATCTTCAGCTTCCACAATGAAAAGTAATGGATATCTCTGGATATCAGTGCCTTGGTCAAGCCAGGCTTCAATTCTCACACCTGACATAACTCATGCAGTCGTTCTGAGGATAAGCGTACTATGTACACTGAAACTGATGTCTGACAAAAATAAAATTATACACATCAAACACTGCTAATAAGCTTTTATAATCCAACTCTAACCAACTACTCTTAATGATGCTGTAATCATATCATCACAATCAACTCTTCATGTCATTATCATCTCCTGATTTCAGAAGGAGGCTACGTCAGAATGCCAGATGCAAGGAAGTGGCACCAGGATGAAAGTCTGTGGTCCCTGAGACATTTGGTGGGCCACTGTAAGACACAGGAAATGGGACTAGATGGGCCTTTGGCTTGATCCAGCAGAACTCATATTCTTAATTATATGGCCATTTCACTTGGTTGGCCAAAAATTATTGTATTCTGGAGGAGTGGGAAAGTGCACACTCTTCCTCCATTTAGGATGCAATCCTAATCCCAGTTAGGCCAGCCTAAGCCCCAGCACAAGTCCCATGCCAGCCTGCAGATGTCACAAAGTGCCATAAGACATTTGTGTACCACTCCTGGGCGGGGGGGGGGGGGGTTAGGCCACTGCACAGACAGGCACTTGCCTTTGTACATCATTACAGGAATAGGAAGATCAATGAGTTGTACTGGCCTGGGTTAGAATTGCACCCTTAATAAGGTTATGTGAGAGGATTACATATGCATATAATCAGTTTGCACAGCTCTTTTTCCTCAACTATTGGTACAGCATATGAATGACCCTATGCATAGTATACATACACCTCACATTACAGGATACATGCACAGCCAATCCATACTATAGAGCAGTGATTTTCAACCTTTTTCATCTCTTGGCACTCTTAACAAGGCACTGAAATTGTCAAGGCACACCATCAATTGTTTTTACCATTCTCAAGGAACACCAGACTGTTCAAATCCCCCAGTTTTCCTATTAATGAATGTCAATCCCCAAATTCACACAGCACACCTAAGGATTATCTGCGGCACACTAGTGTGTTGAAAATCACTGCCGTAGAGACTAACATGTAACCCTATGAAGTTTGATGCTTTAAAATTGTGTATGACAATCAAGGAACTAACTGGCAGTAAGGGCCAAATTAGTAATTATGGATTTTTTTCATGTAAGAATTTCATTCACATACCAAACAAAAATGTGGGGTTTAGCATTTGTATGAAAATAACATTTGCAAGGAAAGGAAGAGGAAAATCACCCCTTACTTTACAGTTTTTTGTTGTATGGACGCTTCTCCTATTCCAGCTCAACTTCCCATCTGGGCAAAAATTGCTTACGACAATGGAGCATAGAATAGGAAGAGAGAGGAGGGGGCAAGAAATATTTGCATTTCCTGAGTGCTTCTTTTAATGTTAACTAAATGTTCCCCACCTGTTCTTTGCATGAGAACGAGACAGATATACAGCATGGAAGTTGCCCCATCACATCTAGTTTGGCTCTAAGGCTATATATGCCTTATACAGGATTCCATACTCTAAGAATCTGTAATCAAGAGGCTTTAACAATGATAATTGTAGTGGCTACAGCTTCCCATATAAATTTACATAATTACACTCTAAAAATTAGAAACTTATTTTTGTCTTTCCATTTTGACTGCCTACACAAGAGAGACAGCCCAAAGCTTAAGACAGCAAATTAGATATACTATCCACAGCACAGAAGTGTCTTATCACAGTTTAATCAAATGGGGCAGTTGCCACAGGGAATCATATTGTTCCAGAGTTTACGGCAACTCTCCAAAAACAGAGTTGTCTTGTTTCAAAACCTACCAAAACTAACGAAAATCAAATGGAAATCATTTTGTGTGATGGTTGCTTCAGATCTCTCTAGGAATATTAATATGTCAACCAGGGTGACCATATAGAATGGAGGACAAAATGCTTCTACCTTTAAGCCTTGCATAGAAGAGGGAATTGAGGCAGGTGCTGCTTTTTAAACCTTTCTATGATGAGCTAAACCTGCCTCAATTCCCTCTTCTATGCAGTGGTTAAAGGTAGAGGCACTCTATCCTCCATTATATACAGTCACCCTGATGTGAGGAATTTTTTGGATACCACCTGATTGGCCATTGGTGGCATTCTTTTTCGCCTACCCTGAGCTGCGCATGGGGAGAGAGTTAACGCTAATTGGCTTTTAAACCCGGTCACTTTGGCAGGAGTTGTGAGGAATGGGCAGGATAGGCCTTCAGTGTGCAGCCTTAGGTAGCAAGGGTCTGGGAGTAGGAAGCCTCCCTGTGATGCTTTACTGGCTCCGGAGGTATGGTCTGACAAGCCCCCTTACCTGGATGGGAAACCTAGGCGCAAATTGGCTGGAATAGCCAGCGGCTGCGCGTCCGGCTACCTTGACCTTCAGGTTGGCAAAGACGGGCATCCTTGAACTCTGTTCAAGGAATGCCCTGAGCCAGGCTGGGATCACCCTTTACCACCTTTAACAACAACAACTATGCAGAGAGCCGCATCCCCTTAGACCGCACAGCTATTGTTTGAGTAGTCCCTGTTTATTTTAATGTTAAATAGTTAATAAAAGTGGCCCTCAGTCCAGCACTTTTGTCTGGCTCTTTATTTGCATCTATCTGGGGTAAAGTGGAATGTTTGGCTATTTGAGGTAGATCTAGATTGGTATCCACAATATTATCTGTGATTTATGCTTTCTGGGAACTCTACATTAATATATCTGCCACAATGATTTTGGTTCATGCTGTACAGTGTTTTATCCCATTGGATCTCATTGTGATCCAACATGAACTGTGTTCACTCTATAGCACACCACAAATCCTTCTTCCGTGTACACAGAAAGAAAAATAGATAGTGGAAAGCAAGCTGATATTTGGAGACATAGGTCCACCGTTACTGATTAATGGGTTCCTTCTGCAAACAATAGCTTTCTCCAGAAATTCCTTCCATTGATGCTTCCTCTATGGAGGAGCTTCCAATGGCAGAAACACTAGTTGGGAAGCCACTCATAACAAACATTATCAATGAAGAAAAATGCAAAAGATAATAGAAAAGTAGCAACTTGCCAAAGTAGATAATCTATTCAATCCCAGGAGGATTTTATATGATGTCATTTATCACATTCAGAAGAACCTTTAAGCAAGTTGTGATTAAAACACCATCTAAGCATCTTTACACAGACAACACAGCTTGTACAATTTTTTTCCAAGTAATATTTTAGTAGGAAAGCCAATTTACTAATTATATCCTTTCAGAAAAGAGACAAAATTAAGAAGCTCTACGTTGCATAGACAGCATTAAAATACTTGTTATATAATAAAACAAATAATTTAATTTTAACAATTACAAGCCTTTATTATTTTTATGAGTTTTGGCCAGATAATAGAAGAATCAACAAATAACTACCAATTATCAATAGAACATTATAATTTGTCCTTTTCTGTGATATCATCAGTTAAAAAAAATGTCTATCTTGTGCCTTGCCAAAATTTAAAATCCCTTATCCCTTTGGAAAAGAAGAATATTGGCTTTATTTTGATATTTATTAAAAGTTACCAATAAATGATTTTATCTAAGACACCTTCTTTCTATATATGAACAATGGGGGTAGAACAATATGATGGTAAACAGGATTGTACTATTAAAAATCAAGACAACATTGATTTTCAAAGCAATTTTTAAAGATTTATGTAAGCAGATTTTAAAAAAATAATTTTTAAATCAAATAATTATTTTTATGAATAATTTTTTAAATCACACAGAATGACAATGAACATGCATAAAGCCAATCTGGCCACTTCTCAATTGATATAACATATAAGTTACTGTAGCTTTCATTTGTTTTGTCAACAATGGAAAATTTATTTCTGAAAACTCAGTACACTTATCAACTTAGAATCAATGAAAGGACAATTCAGATTTTAGGCAAAACAACAAATCTTAGAAAACGGGAATAAAATTAAAATTGCATTTTATAGTGACATCAACAAACATTTAAAATACCATCAAACTCAAGAAATCATCAAAGTTAAGAAATCTGAAATCTGCTTAACCTGAAGATGATTTGCAGACAACTATTTTGAAATTAATAATGGTCTTCAGCTTATGTATGCATGTTTGCAAGCACACAAAATATTTTAAGAAATCTAGTTTTAAGTGCCAAAGAGAGAAATCCAGAGGAAGTTATGTTGATGTCCCATGAAAACGAATGGTAGCAGGTGCACAGTTTTATGTTCCATTAGCAGAATGAACTTACAACTGCGGGAGTAAAATTTCAAGAATATTTAATATCCTTTCAGATGCAAAATGGGCCCCCCAGGCATAGATGGGCACTGATGAGCATCAGGCTGTGGAACCAGGTAGAGGGCAATTGTGGCAATTGGCACCACTGGACAACAACAGGAACTGAGCACTAAAGAATACAGGGGACAGTGGCAGGCAGCAGCACGCACCAGCGTGTATCCCCACTGATTACCATGCACATATCAGGCACCACTGGGCGGCACCAGGCACAATTGTGCAGCAGGCATCAGGCAGCTGGCACCTGTGGGCAGGAGACACAGGGAACCCCCAACATGCACTCCGAGGCTCCTTCTGGCAGCAGGGGGCACCACCGGACACATGGCACCCCTACCAGGCACCACCAGGCAGCAGTAGACACCAGTGGACAGTGGGCACCACCTGGCACCAGTGGGCATCCCTACCTGACACTGGGCACCAGGCATCACCATACAGTGTACAGCATGCTGTATGGTGCCCCATGCCTGATGTCAGGTGGTGCCCAGTGGTGCCCAGTGCCTGGTCATGTGTTTTTTAATCAACCAGTAGGCACCATCAGGCACTGAGTACCCCTACCAAGCACCAGGCACAACACACCACTGGGCACCACCTGACATCAGGCATGGGGCACCATATATCCATACCAGGTACCAGGCACCACTGGCCATCCTTTCACAGAACTAGGCACTGGGCTCCGGCAAGCAACAGCAAGCAGCAGGTACCTCTGAGCAACACTGGGCACCAAATTAGTTCTTAGTAGATGATTGCATCAAAAAAGGAATGCACTCTTATCATGCTTCTAGGTGCAGGGGTTGGAGCCTGCTGTTGATCAGTCTTCAATGTTGTGTCTGATGCCTGGTGGGGTCCAGTAAGGAGTGACCATTGCCCACTTGTGCCTGGTAGTGCCCATTGCCCACTGCTGTCTGCTGCCACTGGTGCCCTGTGGTGCCTCATGGTGCCTGCTAACCAATGTTCTCTGGTAGTGTCCAGTAGGAATGCCTGGTGGTTCCAGCTGCTCCCTGGAATAGCCCACTGGAGTTGTTCTAGCTGTTCCTGGAACAGCTCCCTGGTGCCCACTGGGTCCTGCTTATGGATGCCCAGTGCCTGTAGAATGTAGAATCTTGCATGTGTTATCTTGAGGCCTCACAACTCTTTAAGTTAAGTGTGGTTATCCCTTATCATAGCTGGGGAGCTGAGACTGTAAGAGACTTACCTAAGTCCACCAAGTGAGTTAATGATAGGGGTGAGAGTTAAATCAGATTAGTTCTGGTTTTGCAGTTTAGCCTTCCCAGCCACATTATTCATCAACTGATAAGACAACACTGATAGCCTGATCTTGTGATTTTCTACACTTGCAGAAACTTCTACATATATATATAAATAAGCCCTGCTGGATCAGGCCAAAGGTCCGAAGGCCAATGAATCTTTAAATATCTCTACTCTTGCTAAGGGTTTCTCCAAGGTTTTCCTACACATTTTCAGTACCTGATCAGTGATTAGGAGCCATCTCATTGCTAGAAGGCACAGTATGTGGCAGGAATGAGTAGGTTTAAGCTTAATGAGGTCATATATCTGACACTTCTGGAAAAATTCACAGTGCAGCATATATGCTCAGAAGCTCTTCTGATTATGTCTTCACAAGCTTAACTGAATTAACATGGGTAATGCTTTAATGGAAAACAATTGAACTAATGCTGTTATCTTAAATCACATACACTCACATACTGGTTATGTTATGTGATAATGTGATGTGCAGCCAATCCTTTGGCTCATGAATCTCAGGGGAACAGTAGTGGCAAAATGGCTATCACTGTATCCCACAGATGCAGGGAAATCACTGGATATCTCCTTGGGATGACTTTTGTCCCCTACAAAGAAAGGAAAGACCCAGGCCCTACAAAGGGGCTTCTCAAGTCTGTGCCCAGCATGGAGGAGTAAGAGGCATCCACCACTCTCACCCCTCTGCCACTTTGGCCCTTTCTTCTGTTCCGCCCTCAGTCACCCCAGAATGCCTCTCCTCTGCTCTCAAAAGCCACATCACTCACCCAGTCACACTGTGTCCTCCACCCAATGTTGGGCCCAGTGCAGATTGGTGCTAGCCCAGTGCTGGCACTTCTTACTGCAAGGATGCAGTAAACATGCTTTACATCATGTTTATGACACCTAGCACTAGCATTAGCGATCAGTGTCAATGCTATGGCCAAATAGGATTGAGCCCTTAACCCAGTGATTTTCAATCTTTTTCATCTCACAGCACACTTTACTGAAATTGTCAAGGCACACCATGAATTGTTTTTACTGTTGACAAGACACACCAGATTGTTCAAATCCCCCAATTTTCCTATTAATGAATGTCAATCCCCAAATTCCCACGGCACACCTGAGGACTATCTGTGGCACACCAGTGTGCCACAGGACACTGTTTGAAAATCATTGCCTTAACCAGTTAGCAGGTCCTGCCCTCACCAGCCAAACATGCAATTGCCATGTTGCTTCAAGAATTTTAGCTGGGATGTGTGGAAGTGTGTGTTAGAATTTCCTTTAAAGAAATGTCAGTAGAGGCCTGCAGGGGCTTACACATGTGATTATCACATTCACCATTTGTATACTATATTACTGAACCCATTCTTCTTCGCTATAATAGTTTTGTGCTGTTTCAGGTGTTGAGGCTTTACAGGACACCATCTCAGCAAGGCAACCTTTTGAAGAAAAACTGTTAAAAGATACAAAACACACAGAAAAAACCACAAAGCTTTTAAGAGATAGATAACGTGAGCTCCAGGTTAAGAGGGGAAGGAAAAAGATGAAAAGGATGTCTCTGTGACCAGAAGGCATGATGAAAACAATTAACATTTGTCCACTGAGTAATCAATCAGTTTTGGAATGGAAAGAATCCTTGACTACTGATGAGGAACAAGTGTGGAAACTATCACAGGCAAGGCCTTATGTTCTTATGACTAAATGAAAGTTAGCTTGATTCTATCAGTGGTAAGATTTCACCACTCTCCTTTGCTGTCTCCACCACTACAAGCTATAGTGACCTTCAACAAGTGAGTTAACCCAGGTCTAGCTTTTCTGAATACTATCTGACCTTCAAATGGCCTGCATCCATCCACCCAGATTTTTTTAAACTCCTCCCAAGTTATTTTTAATTTACTCAAGTAGCCCTCACATTACTTTCCTTGACATACAGATATGAAGAATGCATTCATGCCATGTGTGTATTTTGTTTTTTATGGTAAAAGTCAGACATAAAAGAAAGCCTAAATGTGTGCATGCTGTAGCAAAACTTCAAAGCCCTGACTGTCAGACATTATTATTTCAAATCAGCTTTGACTTTCTGAGACTCAAAAAACACTATAGTACACAGTGGCATATTTATAACATCCATATCAATGGTAAGTGCGATGAACTGTCTTCCTTTCCTTGCTTTGAGAGCCCCACTTTCTTTTTTAATAATAAGCTTCTTTCAAAACACGTTGTAACAATACTGTAAGCTGATAATTATTACTGATATGAGTTCTAAAACATGACTTGTTTGCATACAATCCTTTCCATATCCTAGTGTTACATGGTGACAGAAGACAAAAGCACATTGATTTATTAATAATGATTGCAAATGTATGGCAGATTTATGAACAATGAATGGAAATGTATGCAGAAACATAGTTCAGTCAAATGTGATGCTTTTTTTCCTCCCTCCCTATTTTCTCATAGTGAACATAAAACTGTATGAGGATATAATGAAAACAGGGCAGGATTCCAGAAATCAGGAGGGAGAGAACTACAGTTAAAATACAAATATTTCAATAGATGAAATAATCTTCAGTAGATTAACATACATATTACAAAACAACAAAATCATGTCTTATTTTTATCACAAAGGTTTTATAGAATCATCATTTGACAAAATGCAACAGAATATAAAAAAGCATCCATTCACAACGTAAGGAACGTTCCAAAGTTTGTCCCTTTCTCTTTAGGTGACCTTCTCTGAAGGTCCGGCTCATGCTAATTATACCACATGAATTTCATATGGTTAATATTTTATGAGAATGCACCCTCATGTGACCAGAGCTGGGATTTACCAAATTACGGCAAAATTTAGAAGATTTTCATTGGTGTGATAAATACTTTCATCAGATGAGAGCAGAGCCAAACGGAATATTTGCCACACACAACATAGTATCATTCTGAGATGAGCAGAGTGACCATATGTTCCAGTTTTCCAGGACATGTCCTCTTTTTCAGCCTTGTGTCCTGGAAAAAATCTTCATTGTTCTCCCTTTCCTTGTGAGCCACAAAGCCTTCTGGTAATTTATAAATTATATATAATAAAATTATATGTAATCATTTTAAAATTAATAAGTAACGTTGTGTTAAAATTAACCACAGTAAAACAATTTATATGATTTTTTTAGCTTTTATTTTGTCATAACGTACATTTTTCTTGAGTGTCCTACATTTTGGGGGGCCTTTTCCTCCTTTTGTGGTTATGACATGAGTCACGACCCTGGACATAAGTCACTTGTTAACAAGGTACATCAGAATTATCTACTTCTGTTTCACATTTATAATGTTTTTATAACTTAGTATTCAATCTAGTTTAACTCAAGGAATTAGATTCAAAGCCATTCAGTGTTAACTGTGTTTTCAGAATAGAAGAGGACATTACCATTCTAGAGACAGCATAGAGAAGCATACTGTATAACCTACATGTATCCCACACTTTCTGACAGTTCATTTTTCAATGATCTGCTCTTACAACATATTTCAATAAATAACTGAAACTCATTCATTAAATGAAGGCTCTATTCTTTCAACCTTTCTCTGATGTTCTAATCTAAAGGCTAAAAACTGTCCGCCTCATATTGATTTGCATATATGACTTGGTGATTCAAATTGTTTTGGTGTGTTTTGAGAGAGAGAAAGCACACCGGCTTTAGCTCCAGGTCTATTCCGTTTTTCTGAAGGCATTAATGACACAGTAGTCCCATTTTCAGAAATCTTTCTGTCAACAGCAGGAATTTGCAAGAGAGAAAATGCATTTGTAGTTTGGTAGGTAAAAAATGACTGGGTTCCACTTTTCAATTGTTTCCGCTTTTCAACACTGCTCCGGTCCCTGACTTGTCAAAAGAGCAGGGGATACTCATTTGTCATGTGTATTTGGAAAAGGCCTACTATGTCTACTTAATCAGATCTCTTCAATTTTTTAATTCATAAAAATACATGCTGGGGCTCCTTAACTGGACCAGTCCATTAGCACAGGTGGATTAATGTTTTCCTCCATAATGGTTTCCCAGCCAAATTCCCCCACCTCAAGCAGTTATCAGCCATAGAGAGTGAGGAAAGACACAACACAGGTACCTATGGCTGCAATCCTAAAGATACATTCCTGGGAATAAGACCCACTGAACACAATGGGGCTTACTTTTGAGTAGACATGGTTAGGATGGTGCTCAGTATCCCTTTTCTCCCACTTTAATACTGGGGTTTGGGGGAATAAAATCAGTCAACTACTTAGTACAAGGATGAGGCATATTTCCTCAAAATGAGGCATATTTACTCAAGATCGAACATTCTCAGTGGAACTGATTCAGTTTATTTATGTTATAGCCTTAGAAAAATTTCTGTTTCAAGAACAAGATGTCAAAAACAAAAGTTGGGATAGAACTACAGAATGCAGTCAGTCCTCATTATCCACTAGGGTTAGGATCCTGGAAAACCCAGGCAAAGGTGCCCCCCACACATTACCCTGCTGGTCGCAACAGACTTTAGAAGTGGTGCTAATCCCTGTTACAAGGCCAAAGAGCCAGTGATGTCCAAAGACACCTCCCTGGTCATGTGGCTGGCATGACTAAATGCCAAAGTGCACACACAAAACAGAGTTGGAAATGAGAGGTAAATGGCAATTCTGCCCCTTAACACAGCAAATAAAAATTTGCATATGTATAATAATGAGAATGTATTGTATTTATCGAAGGATACCATTATAATAGCTATGCAATACAATCCTTAACAAGGAAAATAATACATTCTGTGGTATACATTACAGCATAAGTGCTGCTTTTGGCTGGTTTCATGCTTCATTACTACTGCAAGTGCTGGCTAAGTAGTGCTCAGGTGTAGCCAGTCACAGGAGCTGGACAAAAGACTGGTGTTTTCTCCATCTTGCAGTGCTTCACGTGCAGTCATTGCATACCCAAATCCCATCCAGTGACAACTGCATGGAAAAAGCCTACAAAGTTGCCACTCAGATGGTGCTTTAAGTACAGTGGTGCCTCACGTAACAAATTTAATTTGTTCCAGAAGCATGTTTGTTACGTGAAACATTCTTTACATGAAGCAGATTTTCCCATAGGAGATAATGGAAATTCAGATGATTGACCCCAAAAATATTCATATAAAAATATTAACTGGATGTAAAAATAATGACAAAACACTGGAATTTAATTCAAAAAAAGGATTCAATGTGCATGATCCTATGAAGTCTACTTTGGCTGCAATCCTAAAGACTCTCTCCTGGGAGTAAGCCCCATTTAACACAATGGGGCTTACTTCTGGGTAGACATGGTTAAGAGGCTGCAATCAAAGACACTTTCCAAGTGTCTCCCCATTTTCTCCATTTCATCATCCTGAGCCTCTATCTCCCCTGCTCCCTTCTGGCTGGCCCTGATCTGCTTCCCTCTTCACTGCTGTTCTCTCCCTCTGTCCAGTGGACGCCAGGCCACTGGAGGAACAGTGCGGAAGTGTTGCTTTCACCATGGGCAGGTGCACTAGGCAACCCTGACACTTTTTAAAAGGGCTGCCAGCCACCGCGTCTGCCCCAACTGCCAACAAGTGTGCTTGTTACGTGAAGCACAATTTGTTACGTGAAGCAGAATCCTAGAGAAATTTTTGTTACTTGGATCAGTTGTTACGCGAGGCAGTTGTTACGTGAGGTACCCCTATATTACAGCAGGAGCATGGAATAAAAACACAGAAAAACATTTTCATGATAGGAATTTAACACATTGCACAAAGGCTGCAATCCTAAACACACTTGCCTGGGATTGTAGACCCCAGTGAATATAACAGGACTTACTTCTGAGTAATGCTTAGGATTGGCCTGTAAGCCACACTTAAGGCTTATTGTTCAGATAATGAAGAAACTTGCCTGAATCGACAAGGAAGAGACTTAAGCTATCACCCCCCCCCCCCCCCCCGCATTCCCAACCCAGTTTAGTCCCCTCCCTGCCCAGCAGGCATAGCAGGAAATAGTGGCAGCCTTGCTGCAGCTTAGAGTACTGCATGCAAAATGTTTTCAGACAGAGCACTAGACAATGTTTAAAATGCTGTTATTGTCAGAAATGCAACCAAACACCTGCATATGCATCACTGTTTGATTTATCTATTATCCACCAGGAGCCATAGTTGGCAGTCATATGCCCATTATAAAGATGAATTATTTGTCATATAATTGTAGTGAATCTTGTTTTACTCTGGGGAGTCCATTGCACTGTGATTTGATTGTAAAGTGAACCCATTGTAAAGTGAAGGTTGACTGTATTCACCCAGCCAAACTTCCCCTTTCTTGACAGAAAGCTGGATTGCAAACGTTCTGGCAGCATTCATTCCCAGAACATTTGGAGTATTTACACATATGTCCCAACACAGAGAAAAGCAATATATATATAACCTTAAATGTATAGTTATGCTTCCAATTAGGGAAAAATAATGTAACAAATCAACACAGAGTGGTAAGATCATCAGGGATGGAGCTACAGGAAAGGATTTGTTATTCTTTTCACAATATTCTAGTGAAAATTTGGTAGTACCCCAATAAAAGAACCCCCATTTCTCCAACATGATAAAATTAAAATAGTCAAGGCTTTGGGAATTTTTATGTCTTTAATTAAAACTCTCTAAGGCTGAAATCCTATCCACATTTTCCTAGGAGTAATCCATTCTGTCTATAATGGGACCTAAATCTGAATAGACAATTACAGACAGTATTAGGATCTAAAAATAATTAGGCACTAAAAGTACACTCCATCCTTATTCCCAAACTATTAGCAGCTCCAACTTGAAATTCTTGGCTTTCCAAATCCAAAGGCTGGGATAAAACACCGGTTCTTGCCAGACTTGTTATCTAAGTTGAACTATACTGGGAAAAGCGCTTGCAGGCTGTACCAAGCCAGCCCAGAATGGTTTGCTTTTAAAAAAACTGGAATCCCTCATGAAAACTTCAATGCACATAGATAAAATACCACATGCCGCCTCAACACCCTCCCCCCATTTGCTTCCCCCTTCACATACGAGAAGCAACTAAGGTTCAGTTACTTCTTTAAATTTATTTATTAAAAAACAAAACCTTTCACCTTTCAGATGTTTTTGTTCTCCAAAAATAGCTCATACAATGCTATATTCCCCTTTATTTTTAGCAGGGACAGAAAAGAAAGCGTGCTTTTCCCATACAGCAAGGCACAGATATAAACATCACCACAGATGCTCTGTGAGAGAGAGCTGAGCTTCTCAGGCACTTGATCATTAAGGAATGCACCAACTGTTTTAGATAATCTTGTGCCAGCTCAAATTCTGCTCCACACTCCCCTGTGGGAGTGGTCAGTCTTGTCCTGCTCCTAATTTTTCATTTCGCTCACTCTTCCAGAGATTTTTTTTTCCTGCCTTGCTACGAGGACGGAGATGGGGAAAGTGCATTGCATGGCAAGCAGTGCAAGGCGGGGGTGGGGGGGAGAGGACATACTTCCCCAAACAGAGCAGAACTTTCAGACAATTAACCCTCCCCTCTTCTTTCAGATAAATTACTAAGTATCAAATGCAATCTGTTTCCTTTGTTTATTCAATATGAACAATTTGTAAATGACTCAAGGATAAAATTCAGAAAATGTCATGTTAAATTAGAACCATTATAAACATGCTAATGACTACTGAACTAAAACATGCAGAATGAGTGTGGCAAAATATATTTAGTTCCTGTGAAAATCCAGTCGTATTGCCACAGAACTATTTGGACATTCAATGGGACGCATTATTCCCAGAAAATGTTAATTTCCTGAGCATCACACCAAACAAAATCCATTTGGAATGTCAAAGAGAGGATTACTAAATGTCAGCATATCTTTGGCATTTTCAGAAGACAAAAGGGTATTTTGAATCCTTTGTGTACATGTATACTACATATATGTTTCATTCTTCTCTTCCAGTATGAGATGGAGTTGTGGCCATTGTTCTCTAAAGTATATCTCCTTCCACTATTTGTATTACAGTGATAACACATATTACAGTGATAACATGGGCTGTGGGTGGCACAAGCGGTTAAGATGCTGTGCCTGTTAACCAGCAGGCTAGGGTTCGAGACCCAAGTCAGCCCCACAAGACAGGGTGAGCTCCTGTCCTTAGCCCAGCTCTGCAACGCCAGCTGGATCCAATCGTATTGGCTCTGCCTTTCCATTGGACTAATTCAGTGGCATGGAGAGTGGGGATATGCTGCTTGGGTAACAGCCTGTCCTCCATAACAATCCAACCCAGGCTTTCGTGCTCTGCATGCAGCGTATGCAGCGCTGAGCACGATACCATAGTCTTTCAAGACTGACAGAGGCCTGATAACACATAGTAGACTTCACATTAATACCATTTTCTCCCCACATGTGAATCTCTTATTTTAACCCTGAGAAACCTCAAAAAGTGGTGCAACTATTTTCTCTGCTTATCACATACTTGTCAGCCAAACTGTATGTTGGCTGCTCAACCCACAAAATAATGGCACCCAAACAGCTACCACTGTATCCCACAGGACAAAGGAGGCAGCCACAGGTCTCTTCTCTTCACCTGTCACAAGACAAAACACTCCCTACGAGTCTACTCAGATCTGCACTAATTAATAACTGATACAGTTATTAACAGCCCACACGGGTCTTTAAGTACAGGACGGGGAATAGGATGTGGCAGTAACTTTTCTTGGTGTCGCGGTCCACTCTCAGGTCTGAAGCCACCCAGGTTGATTTCCCCCATTCAGCCCCCTCCTTTCCACCTTCCTCTGTGTCTCTCTATAAAGGTCATCTGCTCCTTGGTGGGGAACTCCTCTAACCACCATGGATGCCTGGCTTCCCAGCCACTGCAATGTGCCTTATGGCACTTTTGCAACAGCTAATGCCAGAGTGGCAAGTGCAAGAGCAGCTTCTTGACATCAAACCTTTATTAAACAAAGTAACAAATATTTTAAAAGCTTCATTTAAAGACAAGTTTTATACCTAGTACACCTTTTTGTACCGGCTTTAATATTTGTTTTATTCATAAAATATATAAAATAAACATAATTTAATACATAAAATATATTAAAAACAATGTCTACTTAGTAAATCTTTAAAAGTTTGAATGCTACGAAAACTCTGATATTTGCATTCCAACAGTCTCTGTTAGATCCATGACACTCTTTCTTTCTTTCTTTCTTTCTTTCTTTCTTTCTTTCTTTCTTTCTTTCTTTCTTTCTTTCTCTTTTGTATTTATATACCATTTTCAACTAAAAAGTTCACAAAGAGGTTTACAAAGAAAATGAAAAAATTAAAGGCTAATGGGTCTCTGTCCTAAAAGGGCTCACAATCTAAAATGCAAAAGAACACCAACAAAAGCCACTAGAACAGACTTTGCTGTAGTGTGTACGGCTAGTTACTCTTCCCCTTCTAAATAAAAGAGAAACAACCACTTAAAAGAGTTTCTCTTGCTCATTTAGCAATAATTTCAATGGATAACTTCCATGACACTGAGTGATGGCACAGTCTTAACCGACTTTGCAGCATTTGCATATATGTGCCAGTGGAGCATGTGATGCTATAGGTCGATGGCAGTCACAGAGGCCTCCTTAAGGTAAGAAAACATATGTTTCCTTAACCCTGGAGTTCGATTGCACTTACCCTGGAGATGAAAAATTAGTTAGGATTGCACCCTAAATACAACACATTCATGAAGGACAAACAATAGTGCCTCACATAAAGAGCTTAATTCATTCCGGAGGCATGCTCTTTAAGTGAAAAGCTCTTTAAGTGAAGTGGATTTTCCCATAGGAAATAATGGAAACTCAGATGATTGGTTCCACAACCCCCAAAATGTTCATATAAAAATATTAACTAGATGTAAAAATGATGACAAAACACTGGAATTGAATTCAAAACATGCATTCAATGTGCATTCAATTATCCTATGAAGGCTACTTAGGCTGCAATCTTAAAGACACTTTCCTGGGAGTAAGCCCCATTTAACACAATGAACCTTACTTCTGAGTAGACATGGTTAGGAGGCTGCAATCAAAGACACTTTCCTGGGAGGCTTACCTGGGTTGCTGCTGGAGGTTCAAGGTGGTCAATGTGTGCACTTGGAGGCAGTTAGGGGCAGCTGCCTCTGGCACCTCCAGGCAACTGCCCTTGTTTGTTAAGTGAAGTGGAACTTGTTATGTGAAGCAAGATTTCTTGGAAATTCTTGCTTGTTATGTGAAACACTTGTTGAGCAAGGCGCTTATTAAGTGATGTACTATACTGGATCATGCTCTTTGCATTTATCTATCTGCTTACGTACCTACCTACGAGTACAATTCTAACCATGTCTACTCAAAAATATGCCCCATTCTGTAAGCCCCATTACTCCTAGGAAAGTATTTTTATGACTGTAGCCTTTCTTATTTGCTTGCTTGCTTACTTACTTAGTCAGTCAGTCAGAACATTGAACACAATGGGGCTTACTTTTGAATAGACATGGTTAGGATTGTGCTGTTAGTTACTGTATTTTCCGGCTTATTACACGCACCAGACTATAACAAGCACCTTGATTTCATGGGTGCATGTTATGGTCTGGTGCAGCCGGGCCCCAGCACTGCCTCCTCCAGCGCGCCCAAGTCTCTCCAAGGCTTGAGCATGCTGGATGAGGACTCTCTGGCCCTGCAAGGGTGGGAAAGCGATCTCTTCCAGACTTGCAGGAGCAGAGAGCACCGCCCCCTCCAGAGCACGTCCCAGCCTCTCTGGGGCTGGAGCACTCTGAAGGGGGGGCCCTGAGGGGGTAGGCCGTTCTGAAAGGGGAGCAGAGCCCCCTTCAAAGCGTCCAACCCTCTCAGAGCATTGGACGGTCTGACCAGGCTCTGCCCTAGCCGTGCGAAACTTCAGAGGGTCTCGTGGGACCTCTCCTAGCCTCACAAGGCCAGGGCAGAACCTCATCAGAGCGCCCAAGCCTCTGAGAAGCTTGGAAACTCTGGGAGAGACAGCCTCTTGCCCACTTGGGAGGGGGGGGTAAAGCCGTATATTGGCTTATTAGACACAGGGCTTTTTTTACTCCTTCTGGGAGTAAAAAAGTGTGTTTTTTAATCCGGGAAATACAGTAGTTAATTAGTTAATTAGTTAGCCTGCAATCATAAACACACTTACCTGGGAGTAAGACCCACTGAACACAATTGGGCTTACTTCTGAGTAGACACGTTTAGGATTGTCCCGTTAGTTAGATATATGGTACTCACTCACTCATTTATTTGTTGGTATACTGATGCTATGTGAATCAACCCCAAGGAAAAGTCTTGCCCTGTTGACAGATCTCCACTAGCTGTCATACTCTTCCATGAACCCATGTAAGGGCACAATTCAGAGTAACTATGGGACCTTTTACATCAATTTAGTTACAGTGCAATCTATGGGAAACCTATGGGATTGCATAGCCCAATCCAGAGTAAGTGCCTGATATGTGCTCCCGTTGTTACACTGGATTGTAGGGTAAGACACTTCAGGAACCATATAAATTAGAGTCAATGAAAGATTTTGTGCATATTGTAAAGGGAAAAAAAAGTACTTCCAAAAGAGCATTATTTCCAAATATAATAAATTTAATGTTGCCTTAAAAACTCCTATCGCACTAGAAACTACTGTGAAGTGGCACATTACTGTGTTCCAAATAGTCCTCAGGTGTACTATGGGAGTTTGGGTATTTATTAATAGGGCCATTGAGGGATGTGAGCTTCCTCCCAGCAGCACAATGTGCTTTGTGAACCAACAAAACCCATTCATTTTAGCTCCTTGTCAGTGTGCTGTGAAATGGTAAAGGTTGAAAATTACAGTCCAAGAATGCCCTGATGGCATCCTTAGTCTGCATGTTAATTACTTCCAGCACGGAACAAGGGAAAGTAAACACTTTGGAATCCTGTGATTGGTAGGAAGAAATTCAAATTGACCACCAATATGAGTTATGACAAAACTATCCCTGATACTTTGGAGCCATGAATATAATTACAAAATGGTAACAGACACACTCCTGCATGCTATCCTGAAGGTTCTGAAAAAGTAAAAGGTTATGCCAGAAAACATACTATTAAAGAGTTAATTAAAAAGCAACGCAATAGTAAGAAATACAATTGCATTAAATTTTTTGAAAAACCTACAACTCTTCTTCCATAAATAACATCTTAAGAGAATAGACACATACTTACTATGAAAAAAGAATGTCTAAAGTGGGGAGTCTGCCAAGGGTTCCCTTTCGTATGATAAAATATACAAAGGATAACATAATAAGCTCTTGATTTGAAATTACTTCAAACGAGGAGAAAAAAGAATGAAAACAATAGCTACAATCTCATCTTTATTTCTGGCTTCCCAAGGTCTCTGCAGCTTATAAATGGAGTTCTTGCCAGGACACCCTAGCAAAATTATCCCTTCACCTCCCTTGAAAAGTGTTACTAGTGGCCAAAATTGTAGACACCTTCTGAAAAATTTATATTTGAGTTTTGATGGCTCATAACATCTGTCTTCTTTAGAATAATACCATAAAATTATATATTATTAGAAAGATAATTTAATGCTGAATGTAATATAATATAACTTTTCTAAAAGTTATACACAGAAAAGTCATGATAAAGTGTATACATAACTCACAATTTCTGTTAGTGAGAAATCTTTTGCTGCAATTACAGCCTTAGAATGGCATCCCATGGAGTGAGCCAAATATTTTAGTTCAGTAGGTTTTACAATGTGGAACTAAGAGAACAATCCTAACTAAGCCAGCAATCCTAAAGACACTTTCCTGGGAGTAAGACCCATTGAGCACAATATGGCTTACTTCCGAGTAGACATGGTTAGGATTGTGCTCTAAGTCTACTCAGAAGTAAGACTCACTGTGTTCACTGGATCTTACTACCAGGAAAGTGTCTTTAGGATTGCAGCCTATGACTGTATGATTGCTTCAGTTAATTTACTCTTTGGTTGCTTCTGACTAACAAGTTTCTTTAGTCAGCTTCACAGACTTAGGCTGCAATCAAGAAGTGCACTTGGGAGACTCTGTCTATCACTGGCTCCCTGAAACGTGCGCTAGATCCAGTGCAAGGATGCTGGTCTGCCTGTTCCAGCACAAGTTAGGATTGTACTGCAGATCAAATACTCAAGCTTCTAGTAAGTTTGGTGGTTACAAACTATCTGTATACATGGTTATATTATCAGGTTATACTATCTGTAAACATGGCCAGAATGTTTATCCATGGATTTGGGACTGGTGATTTTGTCTAATGGAGGTTCTGAACTCATGGACTAGCTGGTCCTGTGTTCAGAACTAAAGCTGTGCTCAGAAGGTCCTCTGAACATAGTTCAATTGAATTCATTTTAAAAACTATACCTCTATGATACTGAGACCCCTCCCCATTTGAAAGTATCAGATTAGGCAGTCAACTTATTTTCTAGAAATCCATAGCATACCTTTACATATGCTGAAGCTATTTTATAGCAAAACAAAAGCTTCTTGCAACAGAGCATTCATTTAACTTATGGACCCAATCCTATTTAACTTTTGAGTTCTAAACAGGGCGTTTGCCACTTCTTGTGGAATGAGGGCCGTAATGGAGGCCACCTTAAGGTGCTACATTGTGGATGCATCAGTGTTGGAAAGTTAGGTAGGATTGAGCACCTAATCTCAGAGCCTTCACAAATTTTATGAACAATTTTCACATTCCAAACAGATGACCATTCAACCTAATGGGAACAGTGCATTTTGTGCCAATCAGCACCTGTTTCACATTTATTAAATTAACACGTCTTAAAGAACTATACTCAACTGCTGGGGAACATGCTGTTGGAATCTGGATAACTGCAAGATTAGAATATGCAAGTTTTCCATAGCGTTAGATTTTGAGTGTGTTTCAGAGACAGCACCTCTTACATTTCCATAGTCTTCAATGAGAAACATTGCTAGTGTATTCACTTTCCCCAGTCAACAGTCCGCCAAATCCTACATGATTTACATTTCTAGCTCTGTGCATTAAACCATTTAAGTGTACATTTAAAAATGAAAAATGGCTCTTGGAAGAACCAATAGAAAACTGAATGCAGCTTCTTGGATACTATAATACCATGCAGTTTACCTAAGAGGAGGGTGGTCACCTTAATAAAAAGACATTTTTGCATTTCAGAATAGGAAAAAATAACAAGAAAATGTCAACATGTTAAGAGTATGTTTTAAAACTGAACAAGAAAGCACAAATGGGTAGCTTAGGAAAACATAACCAAAAAGAGAAGAATAAGCACTACAACAATCAAGATATAGAGGAGGGAGAAGGCTTTTTTATGAGCAAAGTGCATATATACAATATACCTGTATAGTAAATGTACACAATGTATGAATACACAATATGAAAAGAACAGTCTTAAAGAAGATAATTAATTTTGGCTTTCAGGCAACAGTCTCTCTGTATTGTCCTCTAAATCCATTCCCTCTGGTACAAAGCTTATTGTTCATAAGGTAAGTTACAATCTCTTTGCCAGACTTGGTGCTTATATAAGTCATTATTCAGTTTGGAAAATGTGGTCTGGCTGAACAGGCTTGTTCCTTTTGTAGGGGATTACAATAACACACGGAAGCTTATGAGTGCTTCTGACAGATGTGTTGGCGGCCTGCCACTGTGTGAAGGGTGCGGCTCTGACTGACAACTTGCAATTATGGTATGATGAATGGTTCTGATGTGTGTTCAAGAGAAAACCACTTTCTAGAAAGTGAAAGTCATGCATACGGTTCCTATAAAATAAGCTTTTAAAAAGTATTCTTACTTTCACATTCTGGTGGGATAACTGATTTGGAAGTCCTCTCTCCTTTCAAACTCCTGGCAAACTGTTCTCCATGGTTTTAATAAATAAAAGCCTAACTTAAACCTATGTGGGAAAAATTAGTTAGACCCACATTGGCTCCAGAAATGCTTTATCTGCATTTTCAGGCAAACTGACATCACAATAGACAACTACATACACAGATTCTTAAATTCATGTGTATGACAGCACAGTAACCAACACATTTAATAAAAGAAAAGCCAACCCTCAAAACTGGCAATAACACTACTGTCTTATTGTGTACAATAACACAGCGCATACAATCCAACTACCAACCTGTCTATTTATGTAATTCAGGCTAATGCAAATGACAGTTGCACTCACCACTATAGAGGCATCTAAAAATAAGCCTTTGTTGATGGATATCTCTAAGAATATTTTACATTACTACTGCTAACTCCACAAGAATAATTTTATACCAACAGTGTCTAGGTCCGTTGTTCCCAACCTTTTTTTCCCCATGCCCCACTTAATCATCTCTAAAATCCTGATTCCCTCCTCCCATTACATATAATTCTTATTATTCAAAAAGTTGACTCCTATTTACACGGAGAAAGTCTAAAAGTCAATTAACTTGGTCTAAACAAGCTTCCAAAGAATATGGAATCCATGAAAGATAGAAATAAAAGAAAAGACAGATTAAGTACTGAGATAAAACCACTAAGAAATTGTAAAAAAATAATAATATGAAGTGACATGAAAAAATTGTAAATAAAGTTTCAAAATAGAAACTTAAATCTCATGTAATAGAGAACTGAAATGCATAAATATAAAATAATTTTAATGGAAGCTTTTTCAGCAATGCTTTGATTATTTTAATTGCTATACAATAAAATAAAGGTACCTAACCTATTCAAAAAACAATTTGAGACTAAAGTTAGTGATATCCTTGTGCTTCATGCCTGCTGCAGAGAGATTCTATATTAGGCACCAATTTATCCTACAATCCAGAGTAACTATGGGAGCACGTAAGAAACATTATGTGCACCCATAGTTACTGAAACATCTAGTGAAAACCTATGGAAAATTCATATTGCAATCCAGAGCAAATTGTTCTTACACCGGAGCAAGGACTCCCCATAGTTACTCTGGATTGCACCCTTAGTCAGTTTCAGTCTCAAGTCTTGTTTAGTGGTATTCAATCACTAAAAACATACAAACATATAAAATTCACTGTAAAAAATTCAAATTGCCCTCCTTAAAAATCAGATTGCCCCGCGGTGGGGCCTGTGCACCACATTGGGAAACGGGTCTAAGTGATATGCAGATGTAAAAAAAAAAAATCCATATCCTGAAAGCTCACAATCTAAGTTATGGTATACAAAGTTGTGGAAAATGATCAAAGATTAGTTATTAGGAGCATCATTAAAGAGTATCATTAATAAGTGGATCAAAACCCCAGAGGGGTATGTAGAGTAACCCTCTTGTGAGACAGCTTTGGTTCTATTTGGTGATATTACCCAGTAAATATGAAAGAAAATAGGATAATCCAGTATATCTTGTAGCTGTGGCTCTCATTCTGGGAAGGTCTGTAGACTTGATGAGGGTGACAGAAGAAACAGACATTCATAGAATTGGGCTGCAGGGCTGCATCCCAACATTTCTTGCAGAGACACTCAAAGGCTATAAAAGGTATAAAAGGTGAAGATAAAGGTGTCCCCAGCAGGTTATACAGCTAGTCATGACCGACTGTAGGGTGCGGTGCTCATCCCCATTTTTAAGCTCCTGTGGGTGGCGCAAGTGGTTAAGTCACAGGCCAGGGTTCGAGACCTGGGGCGGCCCCACAAGACAGAGTGAGCTCCTGTCCTTAGACCAGCTCTGCAACACCAGCTGGATCCAATCGTATTGGCTCTGCCTTTCCATTGGACTAATTCAGTGACGTGGAGAGGGGGGATTTGCTGCTTGGGTAACAGCCTATCCTCCATAACAATCTAACCCAGGCTTTCATGCTTCACATGCAGTGTATGCAGCGCCGAGCATGATACCGTAGTCTTCAAGACTGACAGAGGCCTGCATTTTTTTTGAGCCAGCATTATCCAAAGACACTTCCATGGTCGTGAGGCCAGCATGTCTGCCAAAGGTGCACAGAATGCTGTTTTACCTTCCTACCAAGGTGGTACATATTTCTCTACTTGCATTTATATGCTTTTGAACTGCTAGGTTGGCAGGAGCTTGGCTAAGGACAGAAGCTCACCCTATCTTGTAGGACTGGGTCTCGAACCCTAGCCTCCTGGTTAACATGCACGGTGTCTTAACCACTTGCGCCACCACAGCCCTCAAAGGCTATAAGATTCTTTAATTCATGAAGTAGAGATGTACTTGCACAAGAACTTCGTTTGGTTACCTAAAGACTGTTTATGAGTTCAGTTCTGCTTCTGTAAACCAAAGGAAATTTTTTCATGGAATGATTCTGCACAAAGGGATAGGATATGCTGCTGATTTAGATTACAATAGGAATAGGATAAGCTGCTAATTTAAATTATGGAACAGTCACCAAAATGAATACTGCCTTAAAGATAAGAAGATAATCCTAGGATGTATGACAGACTTTTCTAGCCTTGGTACATTTTAATAAGTCTGAAATTAGTTACTGTAATTATATTAAGAGATGCAGCATAAATTCAACAGAAAAAGTGGTCAACCAGAAAAAAGTATAATAATTTAGAACCTATTGCGCCTATATTTTCTGCTTGTATGACATACCATAGCAGTAACAGGAGTAAGGGGAAAAACATTTAAAAGAATGTGTTAGGGTCCAATCCGATGTGCAGTCAAATGAAGGCTTCTGACCTTTTAATCTTTTACTCTTTAAAAATAAATAGCATGGGGAGGGGTATTTAAAACATATTGAAATAACGGGGGGGGGGAGGGGTTTTGATATTTACTCTCCATGGTTTGTAGCCTGATCACATGCTTCCCATTTGTGCTGTTTATAGAGGGATAAATACTTCCATTGGCTTTCAATAGATGGGGGCAAGTAACTGAGCTATGAAGCAACTGTGGGCTTACAACAAAAATCCTTCTGCTCCCCCCTCAACATTGCAGTTGAGTTGCAACATTGCAGTTGCAATTTCACATTATTCATTTAATAACAAATAATTACAGTGTCTAAAGCACTGATTTGCATGCACAGGGAGGCTCCTGTTATCTATGGTTCCAGTTAACCACAGATTAGATCTGCAGCCCCCTATATGCTCACTGTAAGAAGGTCTTCTGAGTCCTGCAGAGCCTGCATGCATCTGCCCACGGACACTGGCCTCAGAATGACTATAAGAGTAAAAAAATGTTATTTTTAGTCTTCTTATAAAACCAGGAATTATGTTTTTATTGCCATATTCTGAGGCCTGGGGGAGCCTGAAGGGCCCAAAGGCCTCAGAATGCCTTATGAGGCAATAAACACATCACTTCTGCTTTTGGGATAAAACTGAAAATAACTTTAACTCTTACAGTTATTCTGAGGCCTGAAGAGGACGAGGCACATGCAGCTACTGCAGGACCCAGAAGACCCTCTAGCAGGATCTCTCCCCACACTTCTGGAGGGTGGGGAGCATTCCTCCATATCCACAGATTCAGATATCTGAAGAGGGTTCTGGAATGGAACCATGCCTATATATCTTATTAGAAGAAGTAAGTGTTAAAGAGGATCTTGGAGTAAAACAGGAAAACCAGTAGAATTATAAGCACTGAGAAATATGTGAAGGAGAGCAGAGACAAGAATGGGAGTCAAAGACAAAGGGATCAGACAAAGGAAATAAGCTTGTGCAGTATAAAAGGAGTAGAACCAGGATGAAGGAAGAAAAATACGGTAATCAGTGAATAAAATACCGAGAGCTTCCTAATAAAATTTCCGACTTAATTCAAAATTGAAATGAATATGGTAGTCATCCCTTAAGATTTGGCATGAATGAATCCAAACTAGTCTACCACAGATTAAGGGCTCAATTCTTTCCAAAATTTCAGCACTGATGCAACCACAATGCGGCCCCAAAGTTAGGGCTTAAATTATCCCTGTTCTTGAGGAAACCTACACACTGCCCCTCCAATACAGAATCATGAGCTGCACCTGCTAAAATTCCCTCGTTTACATAATTGTTAAAAGTCTAGAAGCTCTAAAGTTAAAACTTTGGACAGTTCTGATCTAGGGCATGCCCTGTTGGCACAGCTGCATCAGTGCTGGAACGTTGTGGAGAACTGGGCCTCAAAACTATATAAAATGCATTTTGTTTCACAAGTGTCATGCAATAATCCGACATAAACTGTGTTAATTGACATCATGTTTAAACTAATGCTGCAGATATATGAACACAGCATATGGTTACAAGTAGGAAATAAAAATGAAAAGCTCTTTCTGGTCCACACACATGCTATCAACTGGATGGCAAGTAGCCAAACTAAATTTCAGGTAACAGATGGCTCCAATACACTACATGCGTGACACAGGCAATTTCAATTATCTGTGAACAGTTAATAAAGATAAAACTTGGCAAACTGCTTCTTTTAGAAATGGTTTTGATAAAGTAGTCCTGCACTGTAAAGGAAACATTACTGAAAATATAAATGTGAAAGTTCTACTGATACCATTAATAATTTCATAACCTAAATTAAATGATTAAGAATGTTGATGTATAAAAGTGGCCCAAAATATTCAATCTTGGTGAGAGGAACAATTAATTATTCCAAGAGAAGTTCCTGAGAGAAAGACAGCCTTTCCTTTCAGTTATGATTTAAAGAAAAGGCTAACTAACCTCACTCATGGAACTACTCCCATTGGTTTCCCTATGTCTATCTATGTCCTACAGGACATAGAAGAAGAGAACTGAGCAGGATTTGGATTTACCAATTTTTTCTGAATAATAATTAAAATGGATTAATTTAATAACAGCATTCATCAATATTTTATAGATATCTTAAAGGCACCATGCTAAAATGGCCCAGGTGAGAATTTTGCTCCCTCAGAATTATTCTTGAAAGGACAGTTTTTTATTTACCTGAGCAAACTGATATAATGTGATACTTCTCAAAAATATCTATAACAGTATCAAAATGTATTGTTTGGTGCTCAGCCTTGCTAATCTCACAGGATTGTTCTCAAGACAGAAGCAGGAGAGGAGTCATGTCCACCACTGTGAAATTCTTGGAGGAAATATGATATAAATATGTGAAAAATAAACAAAAAATATGCCTTGGCATCAGCATAGATTTATAATGAAAATGAAGGACATTTAAATGAAGGATGTTAAATTTCAAATTTGTAATTTGAAAAAATGCATACAGAAATTCCAAGTCTTTCATTATTTCAAATTGATATAATTATATGAAAAAGAGTTGTTCTCAAACAACTAATGCACACAAGCTTGGCACAGAAATGAAATTTCAAGCAATGACCAGCTGAGTGGCCTGGTGATTCAGATTAACCATGAATGAAAACTGGTCCATGCCAGTATATAAGGTGTCCATACATAGGAAAAAGTTTCCATTCATAGGAAAAATAAACATTTTTTAATGAAAACAATTTTCATTTATTTTTATTTAACACCCCACTTAATTTTTATCTGTGGGGGCATTTGAAGGCCAGGGTGTATCAGGGTGTATCAGGAAAAGATACAAAACACAAATCCTCTCAGAAGCAGGATTATATATATATACACACACACACACACACAGAGGTGGGTCCCAAATTGTTTGAGGTTATTTATAAAAGTATTTACAATTATTTATTTGTTTTAATTTGCTTGATGATGTCACTTCCAGCCATGACATCACTTTTAGTGGATCCAGGACAGGTTGTCCCTCTACAAAGTGGGTCTAAAGCTAGGCAGTTTGAGAACTACTGCAATAAGATGTTAAAAAGGGAGCACCCTTCAGGGGGTGACACCACCAGTGAACATAATGGCTAAAAATCATGGTTTTTAAGAATAGTCCCATCATGGTATATACTGTTGGATGCATAATTTGTAGCAGAATGCAGTGAAACAAACCACTTGAAATATATTTATTCTATCAAAACATGTGGTCATAAAACAAACGGAGGTGGAGCAATGGCACATAATTACACCCACAATCCAGGTTATTGCCCCGCCCACTGAATGGTGGTGATGCACTGACCTCCCGCACCAGGTAATGTGAACCCTAGTGACACCCCTGGAGAGTACATAATAAGTTTCTATAATTATCTGAGAGGCTATCAGATATAGGAAGGAGCAGATTTGTTCTCAGTTGCACCAGGGAGTAAGACCTGGACAAATATGTTTAAATTACAACAGGTAAGATTTCAATTGCATGTTATGATGAGTTTTATTAAAATGCAAAGTGTTTATCAAGGGAACAATCTGCTTTGGAAAGAAACTGACCCTCCCTCATTGATGGTGTTTAAGTGGAGGATGGAATACTATAGTTGTGAACAGCTATAGGGATTGATGATCTTATAGATCCTTCCAACTCTATGATTCTGTCTCACTGTGAATTAGCCATATTCATCATGTCCTCAGAGCTCTACAAATTAGAATCCCAGTGTTATCAAAATGACTAGATTTAATTGGATTATTAGTTTATCCATTGGCATCATCCAATACAACAATGAGTGAGCCACCGTGCAACAATGATCACGCTCACCAGAACTAAACAAAGAAACACAAGAAAACAATACGGAAGTAAACCTTGAAGAGAAAGACAGTTAGGAACCCTGGGTTAGGAACCCAGTTATTCCAGTTAGGAATAAAATATATTTTTATTATTAAAAATATAATAAATTAGAATACTTTTACAAAGATTTGAATCCTCTTTGCTAGTGTATTTTCAAAATTTTAATCACAGGATCAATTTTAATAACACTTCCCACACGAATGGTCTGTAATCCTATAAACAGCCCAACAAGGCTGTTTGCCTACAAGCTGAATTATGCATACATACAGCTGCTTAACAGTAATAACAGGCGGCACAACCTTAATTCCTAAGACTTTTTCTCATTTTTAAAATAGTGCTGGCTCTCAGACCACAAATATTAATAGGCATATTTGGAGGTTAAAGAGCCAAAAATGTGCCCTTCATATCAAGTTCTCAGAAACTGCTGTAAGGAAACCCTGAGAACGTTTCACAGATACCTATTATGGTACTATGTGTAGCTGAAAGATCAGTTGGGAAGTGGAAGGCAAAAATATGTCAATATTTTAAAATTAGTAAATTTCATCAATGAAAATAAGAGTGAATTTTAAGGACATGCAGTTAATTTAACATTAAACATTTTCTGTAATTGTGGCCTTTTAATTGGCAACATAGCAGGAAAGTACCAATCTGGAAGGCAGCCCTGACTGTGCAAATTATTGACCCATCCGCCTTCTCTCACACGCAATGAAAATATTCGAGAGGATCATTGACCGCTGCATCCGTGATATAGTACAACTCATGACGAATGAAGCAGGCTATATTAGTGGTTGTGGCACAACAGATGCAGTGCACGCTGCAACAGATGCAGTGCACGCTTCTGTTTGTCACCTTTCTTGACCTTGAAAAGAATTTTGACCATGTGACACATGATGTCATCTGTGTTGCATAGCCGAGGGGTTCCAGAAGAGCTAGTCCGCTGGGTGAAGCTCTTGTACAAAGACCCAAAGAGCTGTGTACAGGCTGCTGCTGGAATATCAAAAGATTTCCACATTACTGTCAGTGTCCATGAAGGTTCAGTGCTGTCTCCACTACTGTTCATCACGTTATGGATGTCATCACCTGTGAATTGCAAATCCTCTATGCAGATGATGTCCTCCTCTCATCAGAAAACAAGGAAGATCTTGAGCAGCAAGTTCAAGCTGGGAGCAATCGTTTTGCAATGTTTGGCCTCCACCTCAACACCAAGAAGATTGAGTATATGATGACAGACCACAGCGAGTCTGGGACAATCCATATAAAAGCTATCTTGCCACATGCTGAGACATTCCAATATCTTGGCTCAACAATCGTGGCTGACACCAGCCTAATTCATGAGACCACCACATGGGTAAATGCAGCCTGGGCAAAGTGCCGCACAATGACAATAGCACAATGACAATAGCACAATGACCATAGCACCATAGCACAGTTGGGCTTGCAGTTTGAAGTCAGTGGCAAACAACTGAAGGGTTGACTAAAACAGTGCTGGCTTGACACACTGCATGACGACCTGAAAACCACCCATGTGCTCCCAGACCAAGCCCACAACCAGGAGAAATGGCACCAGAGATCCAGAGCAGTGGACCCTGTCTCTGTGTGGGATAAAAGCTAAAGAAGAAAGAAGAAGATATAATTGTGTCCTAGCCATTGTAACTATTGTAAAACACCAAAGATCTTACATGACAGATCAAAAATAAGATAATGGGGCCAGCCAGTTAATGGGCTGGCCCTTTTGCCTCCCCCAGCTGGGATGGTCTGGCCGGAGGAGATGCTCGCAGCCTATTGGCTGCTATGGCCAGGGGGCGGCGCTGGAGGGATGCTGTATGTGTGCTGCCGGCAGCGTCCCTCCAGTCTTCGCCGGAGAGTCGTCGGAGAAGCAGCTCTCCAGGGACTCTCCTCAACACTCTTTGGGGCCCGTTCTTTACCTTGTTGCCGACTGGGGGGGGGGCACAAGATGAGAATCTCCTGCTGCAGGCAGGGGGTTGGACTGGATGCTCCACTGGGTCCCTTCCAGCTTTAGGATTGGGCTTCCCTCACTTCAGGGACCCCTGGCTCGGCCTTCAGGGCTGCTGCATTTTGTAGAGGCTTGGGCCAGAGCCTCAGGGTCTTGGCTAATTTAGTGAAGGGGTTCCCCCCCCCGCTGCTGGCTGCCTTGATCCTCTACTGAGGAGCCTTCTTCTGCAGGCCCATCATGGGTGGCCATTTTGGGTGCACCTCATGGTGGCAGCCATTTTATAGTGGCAGCCATTTTAGTTGACTTTGGGCCTTGTGGCCAGGGCAGCCATCCTAGTTGAATTATCTGCTTGTGGGTAACTTAGCTTGCTGCATTCAGCTTTACTGGGCAGGTGGGCCTTAGGTTGATCATTGCTGCCCAGCCCCTCCTCCCCCCATTTTCTCCATTGATCTGAGTTGGGGTAGCAGTTGGGGAAGCTGCTGGTGCTTGCTGTTGGTGCTGTGGCTGCTGGTGACCACTGCTGCGTGGTGCTGCCTCATCCTTGGTGCTGCTGCTGCCTCTACCTTAGCCTGCTTCCTGGCCTGGTCTTCTGCTGCAACTCTGCTGTTCTCTACTGTTGCTGCTATACCAGCCCATATCCTTTTTGGTGTTAATAAAGAACACTTGTTCTGACACTAGGCCTAGGCTTCTTTTGGGCCTGCTAGGCCTGCTGTGGCTGCTGCATTTTGTTTTGCCACTAGACCTAGGCTTATTTCGGGCCTGCACATCTTTTGTATCAATTAATTACATTCAGGGTGGTGGTTGGTAACCCCTTGTGGGTGGTGACATGGGCAGGTGGGTGCAGAAACGGGGTGGCAGGGCCCCTCGCAATCCCAACCCGTCTCCTCCCCCCCTCCTGGGCCAACTTCCTCGGATGGAGTTGGGAGTTATTGGATTGTCAAACCCTTATGGAGCGCTATAAGGCGCATAAGAGGGAGGCGAGGGAAAGGGCAGCCAACAGGGATGTGGAACCTTCTGCTGTTGTGCCCACCCGTACCTTGGAAGGGTCGGGGGGTTTTAATGTTTCAGGGTCCAAGCTCAAATGACGCCTTGGTGGACGCCAGGCTAGGTGTGCCCTTACTATTCATGGCCCCCTATGGGCATGGGGGCGTGTGATGGTCCCTGGATGGGTCTGCCTCGACCTTCACGTAGCCCCCTATGGGCATGGGGCATGTGATGGTCCCTGGGTGGGTCTGCCTCGATCTTCACATAGCAAAGGGGGCAGACATTTGGCCATGTCCGTGAAGGAAAAGATATGGAGAGGCGACTACGTCGACCTCTTCAGTCCTACCCTTCCCTGGTCAGGTCAGCCTCGGAATTTGAGCTTTGGATGCAGGTTGCGGCTACTGCCGAACCCATCCAGGGTGACCGCCCAGACAGCGGTTACCTCATTGCTCGCAACCCTTCGTCGCTACCCAAGGCGTCTTTGGGCGCCTTGGGGGCGCAAGGACAAAGGGCTTGCTATGAATTTGGTCTATAGGAACTTGTTTTAGGACTTGCTGCCCCCCCTCTTTTAGCCACCTCTGTACAGTGTGTGGCGGAAAGCACCCTGCCAGCGCCTGCTTAAGAGCGAAAGGGTTTTAAGGTGCCGGGGCCAGAGGTTGCTGTAAAAGGGGCCGACCCCAGTTAAGCTGTCTGTGTTGACTACTTTGCTTGAGGCCTACCCTGATAGGGAGGCTGCTAGGTTTTTGTTGAGTGGTTTCGTTGTGGGTTTCCGAATTCCGGCCCCTCGCCCGGCTCAGGCTTTCTGGGCGGCGAACTTGAAGTCGGTTAAGGGTAGGGAGGCTGTTGTACGTAAAAAGTTGGCCAAGGAGGTTGCCACCGACAGAGTACTTGGTCCTTTTACGTCCCCCCCTTTTCCGAATTTGAGAGTCTCCCCTTTGGGTGTTGTACCCAGGAAGGCCCCGGGCCAGTTTCGGGTAATTCACCATGGTATTCCCCCTCACCTGTGCTCGGTTGGGTATACTTCACTGGATGAGGCAGTTCGGCTTTTGCGAACCTGCGGGTCTGGGGCCCTTATGGCCAAGACCGATGTGGAGTCAGCCTTTCGGCTGCTCCCTATTCATCCAAGTGATTTTCTGCCTGCTGGGTATGTGGTTTGAGGGCGGGATTACGTTGACAGAGCTCTGCCCATGGGTTGTTCTGTTTCATGTTCAGCCTTTGAGGCTTTTAGCATCTTTTTGGAGTGGGCTCTGCGTACAAGGTCCCCTTTTGGGAGGGTTGTCCACTATTTGGACGACTTCTTTTTATGGGGGCGGCGCGTATTGCTCAGTGTGACAGGCTACTTGCCTCCTTTCAGAGCCTTTGTTTAGAGATGGGTGCTCTCTTGGCAGAAGAGTTGGGGCTGCTGAGGGGCCTGCCACCACCTTGACCTTTTTGAGAATAGAATTGGACACTTTGGTGCAGTGTTCCAGGTTGCCTGAGGACAAATTAGTTACCTTGCGCTACCTTTTAGAGCAGTCCTTGCATGCGAGGAAAATCTCGCTGAAGGATTTGCTGGTGTTGGTGGGTCAACACCAACACCAAGTTAAATTTGCTTGTACGGTAGTGGCCCCCGGTCGGGCCTTCCTTCAGCGTCAGTGTGATGCCATGGTTGGCTTGCAGGCACTCCACCTTAGGGTGAGGGTGGCGGCTGCCATGAGGAATGACATGAAGGTTTGGTTGACCTTCCTGTCTGACTTCAATGGCACTTCTTTCTGGGGGGAAGTCCAGATTCTCAAGGCTGACCTGCAGGTCAGTTCGGAAGCTGCAGGTGGCCACTGTTTTGGAGTTTATGTTAGGGGAAGATGGTGTGCTCATCCCTGGCCTCCTTCATGGATGGCGGTGATGTTGTGCATGATCTTACCTTTCTAGAACTTTTCCAGTTGTAGTAGCTGTACACATCTGGGCCGACCAATTTCAGAACTCTACAGTTCGATTTTGGTGCGACACCAGGCTGTTGTGCATGTTATTCGCAAGCAGACTTCTCGTTCTTCAAGGGTGATGCGTTTGGTGCGTGCTTTTGTCTTGCAGTGCCTGCGCATTAACTAGGTAGTTTCGATTAGTCATATCCCGGGGCTTGAAAATGGTGTTGCCGATGCTCTGTCTCGTTTTCAGGACGACCGCTTCAGGCAACTCACCCCGGCTGCCCGTCAGGACCCAGACCCCAAGCCCGAGTGGCTGTGGAGCCTTGGACCGTGAGGGCGCAAAGGTTGATTATGGGTTCCCTGGCTCCTTTGACGAGGAGCAGCTGTGAAAGAAAGGTGGGAGAGTTCGAGGCCTTCTGCCAGGCCAAAAGTTTGCCTGTGGAATGGCCTCTGCCTGTGGACATCTTGCTCAGGTTTCTGCTTTTCCTTTTTGAATCAGGCCTGCACCCAAAATCCATTTCTGTGTACCTTTCGGCCCTGGCCTTTATGGCTGGCCCGAAAGGAGTGGTGGGTACTACCCAAAACTTTAAGGTCCGACCCACGCTGGAGGGCATGCGTAGGGACAGACCCTCAGTCCAGGATCAGAGGAAACCGGTGACTGTCAAGATTTTGGGGTATTTATTGGAGGCCTTTGGCCGGTGCTGTAGTTCCGACTTTGAAAGAGACCTCTTTCGGGTTGTGACTCTGGTTATGTTCTTTGGGGCCTTTCGGATCAGCAAGGTTTTGGTGCGGTCTCATTCTGCCGACCCTTCCTGGGTGTTGTGGTGGTCGGACGTGACCCTTGAAAGCGCGGTCTGTATGGGTCTGTGACCCTTGAAAGCGCGGCTACGCAGGTCCAAGACTGACCAGAGGGCCCGGGGAGTGGTAATCAGGTTGAGGGCTATTCCCGGCCACGCCCTGTGCCCGGTACGGGCTCTAACTCGTTATAGAGACAGGGTGGTTCATTTTGTGGGCCCCTTGTTCCAACATGCAGACGGGGCTCCACTTACATTTTTCCAGTTTCGGGCTGCTTTTGCTTGGGCTGTGACCACTCTTGGTCTTTCTCCAGACTTTTACAGGTCCATTCCCTTCGGATTGGCGCTGCTACATTGGCCTTTAGTGTAGGGCTCACTGAAGAGGTCATCCGGCGCATCGGACGATGGCGTTCGGCTGCTTTTCGGTATCATGTACGCAAATGATGCTCGGGGGAGCTCATTTGCTGTGTTGTTTGATGAGTTGTATTCTGCCTTGATGCAGTTATTTACTGACTTTCTCTTTGTTTGTGTTGCAGACTCCTCTTCATCAAGACCTCTTCGAGTCCTGGTGATTGGCCACTCCATCCTCTTCTGGGCCCAGAAGTGGGGCCGAATGCAGTGGCGCCGGCTCCTGTCTTGGCCTCGGTCCAGACGTGTGTATTGCCTGGGCTGTCCAGAGAGGTATGGGGTGGGGTCAGCTGCTGCCCATAGTCAGTGAATTTTTACGTGACAACCCACCCCCTGATGTTTTGCTGGTGCACCTGGGTGAGAATGATCTGACCCAGACGAGGACGGTGGGCCTCAGGGTGCAGATTAGATAAGACCTATCACTTGTGAAGTGGGGTGCCCAGCTGTCCGGTTTGTCTGGTCTTCCTTCCTTCCCAGGTGGGTTGGAGAGGGGCTAAGGACATCCGGATTGTGATTTGGCCTGTATGCGGGCTACGCCTACGGGCGCATTTTTGTTGAGTGTTGGGGTGGGTTGGTGATTGATCACCGTCACGTCATGTGGCAGCTGCCCCATGTTTTTTAGATCAGATGGGGTCCACCTTAGTGATTTGGCCATAAAGGAATATGTTTGGTTTTTAGTTAGGGGGCTGCTAACCTGTCTTTAATGGGGCGGTGGAACCATGTTCTAGCCATGTTCCCCGTGTGGCAGGTGTCGTGCTGGAGTAGGCAGGATAGGCCTTCGGTGACTGCCTGAGACAGCAGGGTCAGTGCTACGCATCCCTTGCCTATTGGTACCAGACCGGACGTAGGTCGGGATGGCTAGCCCTGTACCTGGGAAGTTAGGCTTGGTTCGGCCGGGCATTAATTCGGGTGTACCGAGTGTTCAGCTGCTTTGATTGACCAAGCGCCCAGCTGTCTCGACCTTCGGGTTGGTGTTGATGGGTACCCTTGCGAGGGTGACACCTGAGCCAGGCTTTCGCCATCCCTTATTTTTTAGCTACCAGCACGACAAGTTAGCAGCCCCTTTTGTTGGGTTTTAAATATGTTATATTTTAATAAAGTGGCCATCAAATCCAGCATCTGTCTCCGGCTCTTTATTCTCGGCGTGGGGGGTAATGGGGCCAGCCAGTTAATGGGCTGGCCCTTTTGCCTCCCCCAGCTGGGATGGTCTGGCCGGAGGAGATGCTCGCAGCCTATTGGCTGCTATGGCCAGGGGGCGGCGCTGGAGGGATGCTGTATGTGTGCTGCCGGCAGCGTCCCTCCAGTCTTCGCCGGAGAGTCGTCCCCACCCTCCCTCCCTTGTGCAGTTTAAGCTTTGCTGGTCGCATTTTGGGCCGGGTAGGAATTTTTGGGGTCCCTGCTGATTGGCTCTTGCCGGGACTCTTTTTTGCCTACCCTAAACTGTAATAGTGGTGAGGGAGGTTTAAATAGGTCACTTTATGGCAGGTGTCGTGCTGGAGTAGGCAGGATAGGCCTTCGGTGACTGCCTGAGACAGCAGGGTCAGTGCTACGCATCCCTTGCCTATTGGTACCAGACCGGACGTAGGTCGGGATGGCTAGCCCTGTACCTGGGAAGTTAGGCTTGGTTCGGCCGGGCATTAATTCGGGTGTACCGAGTGTTCAGCTGCTTTGATTGACCAAGCGCCCAGCTGTCTCGACCTTCGGGTTGGTGTTGATGGGTACCCTTGCGAGGGTGACACCTGAGCCAGGCTTTCGCCATCCCTTATTTTTTAGCTACCAGCACGACAAGTTAGCAGCCCCTTTTGTTGGGTTTTAAATATGTTATATTTTAATAAAGTGGCCATCAAATCCAGCATCTGTCTCCGGCTCTTTATTCTCGGCGTGGGGGGTAATGACAAAAGATTCATCCAAATGTTTCTCTCATAACTACAAACACCCTGTACTTTTTTGGTAGATGTTAGTCTTTATCGCTTTAACCTTATTATGATAAACAAATTATTCTTTGTAGGTCACCTTATCAGATCTTTTTCTCTCCCTTTTTCCTCCACCACCACATGAAATAATTGCCAATCTATACAAAGGACATGGAATATAAACATGCCAAACTTTGTATATATAGGATTATGAAAGAGTTTGTCTTTAAAAATTATTATTGGAAAGCCCAATCTATCCCTCATAAAAGAATCTGCAACCTGGTAGTACTTTTGAGAATTACAGGCTAAGGAGACAAGCCCACAAGGATCTCCTCCATACTTCAGATAGCATCATAACTACCAGCAAAGGAAGCTATGCAGAGAAGGTGCAGTGCTTAACAGCACTACACAAATAACATGTTTTCATAGGTTCAAACCTGGAGCAAAGATGTACAGTACTTGTTGTGCTGTGAGGACAAGTCACAGTACCCTTCAGATCTAAGAATACAGTTAGCTACAAAAGCTTGCATTGACATAGCTTTGCATTGCATTGACCTAGCAAAAAGCCTGTCCTAAACTCATTTTGAATTCTCTATATGCTGATTGCATCTTAAGCAAGAAATTTTAAGTACTTGGTATTTCCTGTGCCTTCACCTGAAACTTCATGCAAGGTCAGATAGCTGTCAGCCAAAACCAGGGGCAGCACTATTCAGTCCAATACAACCTTCAATTCTGCCATCCTGCCTCTCTACTGAAAACAGGAGAGAAGCCCTTTACTGTGCCCGATTGGGACTTCCAGTTTTGTTTTAAGACAGTACACAGATAAAGGAACTGATTCATTTATATGGTCCCTATAAATAAAACTGGAAGTTCTGATCTGGAGGTCCAGACCTCAGGAGGTGGACAGACCCACAGATTCATAGATTAAGAGCACAATCCTAACCATGTCTACTCAAAAGTAAGTCCCATTGTGTTTAATGGGTCTTACTCCCAGGAAAGTGTCTTTAGGATTGCAGCCTAAGTGAATTGCTGATACGGGACCCATGGATACTGCTTCCATATAGTGAAAATGTATAATAGTTTCTCAAATTAGGACATAATGAGAATAAGGTCCAATTGATTCTTAACTAAAAATAATAGCATTTCTCAATCCCCTTCCCTCATGCACAAAGTACACGAAGTGTTAAGTGTAAGTTTGATTCTTGTATCTCCCCAGTTCTGCTCAAATACATAGCACAAAATTATAGCTACAATTATATGTGCATGCAGCCAGTGACTAAGGCTGCAATCCTAAGCTTCAGTTAGGCCAACCTAAGCCCCAGGTTAAATCCTGTGCTAACCTGGAGGTGTCACAAAAGTGCCTTAAGACACTTCTGCGCCACTCCTGGGGGAGAGTTAGGCCAGTGAACAGACATGCACTTGCCTCCCTACATCACCACAGGAAATTCATATAAAAATATTAACTGTATGTAAAAATGATGACATAACACTGGAATTAAATTCAAAACACTATAATATAATACAGATCACAATTATTGTAATAAAACACTGTAATATTCTGTACAGTAAAACAGAAAAGAAAATCTTATGGCCAAGGATGATGAATTTTCACTAAAAGAGTCACTGGTGTCTTTTGGAGCATCTTTAACAAGGAACCTCTCTCTGTGTGAGATCTATCTATGCAAACTAGATAGGCAATTTGCAACAGCAAAGCAGCAAGATCCTATCCTGTCTCCTCAGAATCAAGCCCCATTGAATACACTGGGGCTTACTCACAGGAAAGTGCATAGGATGCAAGCCTGACTCTTTCCATAAGATGCCAGCGGCAGCAGGAGATTGGCTTCTGCTTGCATTGAAAAGGTGCCAGATCCTAGGATGTCTCCTCAGAATCAAGTCCCATTGAATCCACTGGGGCTTACTCACAAGAAAAGAAAAGTGCAGGCAGGGAAGGTGGTGGTGGGGGGCAGAGGGACGGTTATAGTGGGGTACAGGTAGGGGGCTTCCTTAGGGGAAAGGGTCTGTTTGAGGAGGCCTCCAGAGGGGGTGCAAGAGGAGTTTTCCCTCCTACCCAATGGAGGCTGCAGTGCAGAGGCTGGGCTGGCTACATGTTTGCTGGCTGCAGGAAAAGCCATCTTTGTTGCTCCAGTGAAGAGGCTCCTGTGCTCCCTCTGCTGGCCACTCCATGTACTGCAGGCAGGAGAAGAAAGTCCTGCCTCATTGCTACAGCCCAACCAATGCAGGGAGGAGGGAAGCCCAGCCAATGAGTGCTCGTTATTCAAATCATGCTCGTTATGAGAAGCAGAAGACCATACAAATTTTTATCCGCTATGTGGAACATTTGTTATTCAAGGCGCTCGTTATGCGAGGTACCACTGTATAGAAATATTTCTAAGAAGCTAAACATGTTCTTTGGTGTAGTTAAATGTTGCCCTGGAAGTGATGTCATGCCCAGGCTTTAAAATAGAATTCAGGGAAAACCTGCCTCCTCTGCAGCAGCTTGTCACCCATTTGTTCTGCTCCCTCCCCCAGTTAGTGGCAGATAGGTAAGGCATCTCTCTGGTTTCTAGGGTTGAAGAAGATTTTGTAGCCCCCCCCTCCAAAAAAAAAACTCCAAATCAAATTTAATTAAATAAATAAAAAGTGGGCCCCATATTGATTAGTGATACTGCTGTGAGGCAGAGGGATGGTTATTTTCTCTGTATTAAATATAAGTGGAGCAGTGTTTCTTAACCCAATTAGTAGGAGTAACTGTATTATGATATATGGAAATAGGGAGCTGACTCATATTAGCACCTTATTAGTTTCATACTGTATCATAATTACATCTCATTGGCTTTCAGAACTATCAGTCTCATCGGTCAGTTGAGTTTTAAATTTTTTTTGTTCCATAGGCAATTGAATTCATTTTATGGTTAATTGACCATAATGTTTTATAAACCCAGACTCCACTGCATTAAAACACAAGTTTAATATATAAGGTGTGTAAATTTAAGATTTTGGATGTTTCGTAAATATTGTGGATCTGAAACATCTCCCTTGTGGCTCTCAAACATCTGAAGCTTAATGTGTGTTGCTCTAATGTTAAGAAAATTTGGCCACCCCTACAATACTGCAATATTCGATGCCAAGTGTGACACAAGTTCCACCTACTAAGCCCTCACACAAAAAGCAGGTCCAGAATTTTAACAACTCTCCAAATTATGTTTCCAAGGAAGGATAAAGACTTAGGGCAAAATCCATAGCAGTTATGGGTCCACGCAGTTACGTCACCCTCTAGTGTTATCTTATGGAAAGTCATCTTAACTGCTCCAGAGCAAGGGGCTTAATTTCACTTTCGGATATAGACCTTAATTGATTATTCTAGTAATTTTAGAATGTATTGGGCAGAAATATGTATTTCTTACATCAAGGGCATGCTGTATGATGAATGATATGAAATGATCGTTCATATCATTCATATATGAAATGATTTTTCATATCATGAAAACAGTGATTATTCAGATTTCCAACATTAAGTGATTATTCAGATTTCCAATATTTATTATCCATCAGTGTATTTCAACTGGTTCTTGTACAACCCTCAGTTTTACCATTGGTAATTCTTGGTGGCCATTCAAGAATTAAATATCAGATATAAGATCTAAAAATTCCTGGAAGTTTCCAAATGCACCCAAAGTGGGATATTTTTTTAATTGTAGTTCCTTTTATAGAGACAGAAACCACTCCCAAGACTTCTTCAAGTTTTGTTTTCTTTTTTGGGCGGGGATTTATTAGATGGCATGGATATGAAAGTTGGGCCAATGTTCAGACATCCAGCTCCAAGTAAGATTCATGCAATATTTTGAATCCCAGTCCAGGCTGTGACAACCTGAAGTGTTCTTCCTTTGTTACAATCTTAGGAAAGAAAATTCTTTGGCTTTCTTCTCCATGTAAAGGGAAGTAACAGAAAACAAAATTATGTATTCCTGGTAGAGTGGAAATTTATGTACCAAGGCGCAGTCCCAAATTGAGTGTTTGTACTGGGATCCACAGGACAAAGGAGATGTGCAGCAATGTAATTGCTGTTCAAAGATAAAGTGTAGAAATGAGCTCTGTGCTGGTGAATTGTTCTGATCCAATTATCTTGATTTTTTTATTGTTCCTATTTCAAATAGAAATATTTGGATTGAAGAGCAACAAACTTCTTACCAATTCATCTTTAAATGTTTTAAAAGACACAGAAAGAGACACACACCCTCCATAGATCTGCCTCTCTCTGTGACTAGCACCTTGGCATTCAAACAAGTACTGTGGTGGAAAAGAGAGGGTGGAGGGAATAAAACCTGTATAAATGACAGAGTGTTCAACCATGAACACATTGTCTTTTATGAATATTATAATCACAGAATCAATAAGCCTACAAAGAAAAAACAGGACACAAAACGTGTTTTGTCATTTTTGACGAAGTTATAAAAACAACAGACATTCAATATGCCAAGTGTTCTTCAATCCTTCATAATCATAGCCTTATTGAAGTGAGGACAAAAAGGGTCTAATTGCATAGGAGCAATCTCAACGTAATAGGTTATACACCCAGGCACTGCTGCACAATACAACAAAAACAACGTTCCCTGTGTATAGCAGAATGTCATCTCTCATTTTCAGGCAATTACCTTCTTTCTTGTCAACAGTTTTAATAACCTCCATCATCTCTAAAAGACTTTTGCTTCAGTTAAATAATTTTCAGCTTTTTAATATGCAAATGTGCTTGTTCATATGCATGGGTGAAGTGGTGCTGCTACTTGAAATGTGTCAGTACATTGTGGAGCACCTGCACCTCGGGGAAGCTTGATTTAATTGACACCTAATACTATTCATTATTCCACTTAGTGAGCAACTCCTATTAGTCACCTGTAGGTTTTCCTATAAGCAGAGCTTTGGCCACCACTGAAAATATGAATATTGCTATAAATAGAATGGCCATATATAGTACAGAAGGATTCTCTCTCTCTCTCTCCTCTCTCTCTCTCTCTCTCTCTCTCTCTCTCTCTCTCTCTCTCTCTGGAAATTCTGCTCCCAAAAATGTTACCTTACCTTTACCCACTTCCAGAACTTATGTTCTTGGTTATGGATTATAGCATAGCAAACTCATGACATATAAAGCTTAGCTTTTCAATAAAACAAAGAATTGTTAAAGGAATGTAAGTCCATATACTGAAACTACAAATTCTTTTAAGAGAACAGCAAAATAAAAAGGAAGTTAAGATGGATGGTTCTTATTTGGTACAGATACTGTTGCTTTCAGGAAAAATTTGGGTTCATACCCTTAGGATCACATAACTGTACAAATTCTCAGTCCAAATTCCAGCTGACTTCTTCTGTAACAAATATTACAAAATATTGGGAGGGAGGGCAGTAGAATCTACTGCTATATGAGTACTGAAGATTGGATTACACACACACACGGAAAAGAGTATATTACAAAGGTTTCAAAGTGAGGCCTCACTGATATGGAAGACTAACTAAACTGAAGCCTGTTTCACTGTACATCTCATTTTAATCAGGCTAGAGTTGCTTCTGAATTGCATAGTCTGTAACATTATTGTTCAGGCCACATTCCTTTCCAACTAATGCACGTATTAGTCTTGAAAGGTTTAAACTATAGATGTTTAACACTCTGCTTATGGGCAGATCATCTGGAATATGAAGTGAGAAATCCATACTGCTTATTGCTATATTTTTATGAGGGCAACATATTTAATAGCTAGTTCAAACTCAACTACTGATAGATTAAACAATGAAACATAACACTAAAACATTAAAAAAATCAGAAGAATTTCTTTTATCCAAATTGGGTTACATCAGGAATGTCATTAACTTGTGTTGCTTAGATAATGGTGTATATAAGAAAAATTCTGTTTCTTAAAGCCTTAAATGCTATTTTTTTAAGATAGAAATTACAGTGAAAATCAAAATTACCTTAAGGGCTTTCCAGCAGTGAATTAAAAGTGATGATAAATTAAGTTAAAGCCTCAAACCTCTGAAGACAACAAAGAACACAGACAGAAAACTGATTTACTAATCCTAAAATCCAAATATTTCTCAAGTAAGTGGTGTGAGCACTGGTCAAGACCTTTGTTGGTATCCCCAAAAATGTAATCTCCAAGCTGAAGAATGGCAGCTTGCAGAACAGCTGGTGAATAGGATTAATGTCAGAAGAAAGAAATAAAACTCAACATATGTCCAAGCCTGCGGTGCTGGGACTGAGCATGATTGTACCCCGACGGATACCATGTGTACAGCTGGAAAGTGCCACTGTGCCATGCTTCATACCCCACAAGGTCATTTCTAAGTACAGCTAATAACCAAAGAGTAAATTAAACTTTTCCTAAAGAACTCTGCGACTGAAAGAACAATCTCAAATTTCATAGCCAGTTTTTAATCCATTGCAGTTACTTTGTATACAATGCTCCAACAAAAAAAAATGAATTAGCACCATTAAAGCTGACAAAAACATTAAGTCAAATGCAATTTTATATTGTTAAACACATGACAATTTTTTCCCAACACGGGGAATCTTTACGTGGTGAACAAAATTTCCTGTGTTCACAGTTTTTTTTAAAAAATCATCAAATGCCACAAATATTTCAGTGATACCAGTGATATTGTGCAATGCAATGCACAATAATTAAATAATGGTAATTTGCCTAAAATTCGACAAAGAGGTTTTTCCCACATCAGTGTCATCTGTTTTGTAATCGATACTCTATATAAATAAACCTTCCATTTAATCTTCTTTAAGAAATAAACTAGAACACTAATGACATATTTAGCTACTGCAATTTGTTACTGTGTGCTTCAGTTTGTAGTGCAGTTAACATTGCAAAAATGTTCCGAAACAGACTGATGTCTTCAGAATTTGAATGGATATGTTCTACAGCAGCAGTCAGCTGTAGAAACAGACACCAATTGCATTAATAGTTTAATAGGATATGGCCTGATTTCAGTCTTCATGAAATCAAAGGGAAAACAGTTTTTTAAAAATACAGGTGAAGGCACTAAAGTGTAACTTTAAAGCATCAGTTGTACAAACTGAAAAGATTGACAAACAGCCCTGAATGCTGTGAAGAGTCAGTGTGAAGTTCAGAAACATAGGCCAATATCCTTACAGATATCTTTCTTCATTTCATAACATTATTGGAAGTGGGGGAGGGAGAGGCATATATTCTGATAAGTAACAAAATTACACCATCCCCCCCCCCCAAAAAAAAGAAAAAAAAATTCTGTGAGGGTATATAGTATTGTCTCCAACTTTTTCTGGCAGTTCCCCAAGAACCCTGCAGTGAAATGTAACCCAACACATTATGACCATGTGAGAAAGATACACCTTTTAAAAGATACAAGCATTAAGTAGTACCTCCAAATTAAACACCAACAGAGAGCCCGTCTGTCATAAGCAATTCAAAGTAGCAACAGACATCCGGAAGTGACATTTACATTTATTCAAATTGTATTAGCTTAAATAGAACTAATTCAATTCCTGGCACCTATAGATTGGAGTGCACCATGAAACCACAGCCAATCACAGTCTCTAATGTGAAAATAGTATTTCTATCACAAATACTGCAACTCCATACATGTTACATAATCAACTAGTTATATTTTTCAATTCCAAATATTTTTCTTCCCATTCCAAAAGGGAGGAAGAAGATATTAGATGTGTATATTCAATACAGAATCATTCTATCTACCAAATTGATGGAACCTATTTTCTGTAAAATCCTTATCCTTTTAACCAGGCACAATCAAAACAAAGTTACACACGTTTTGCATTCACTGATTCACAGCGCATTCCAGAGTCTTCCCTGGTTGGATGCATGAGCCTTGCACCAACACGAGGATGTTGCAAAAGAGTTGTAGGAGAGTAGGAGACAGAGCCAGGAAGATCCAACATAATGTAGGATCCTGACCCTGCTTCCCACGCAGGAGGGCAAAGTGTATCGCTGCTCCTCTGTGCTCATACTTGCATTACTTCCAGAGGTGGTGCAAGTCTGAGTAGACTTATGAAGGCTGCTGCAGCCTTACTCTGGGGAAGGATACAAGCCTCCCCTTCCCAGAATAACACAGCAGCAGCCTCTCTAACTTGCACTGGATACAGCACAGGCATATCATTCTCCCTGTTCCAGAACAAGTCAGGATTGCGCTATCAGTGGCAGAATTAAGATAACATTAAAATTGATGGGCATTTAACATACTTAGCTTTCACTGGATTAAGGGTCCAATTCCAATCTGGTTCAGTACCAACTCTGACACTTCTGCTGGGTGCTGCAAACATGCCATAAGGAACGCCAGTGACACCATGTCTTAGGTCAACGCTGCAGGTGGCATTGAGAACTTCAAAGGTCAAGGGAAGGCATTCCAGGGTGGGGGAAGGATGGGCAAGGTGAGAAACCATGGGGCAGCTGAGACCAACAGCGCTCTGCTCCACCAGATCCTGAACTCAGTGTCAGACTTTTAAGAAAAATGGCCTATGAAGACTTTAGAACAGATGTCTCCAAACACTGGTCCTGGGGTGGGATGTGGCCCTCTGTGAGCCTCCATCTGACTCTCGGCAAGCCCTGTAATCTTCCAGAGATGAGGGGAGCCATGCTCTCCACACCTCAGGAGAGTATTGAGGGCTGGGGAAACTGCACACAACTCCTCTCTGTGTGTATGAAAGTGCTTATGAACTGGTTTGAATTTATTCTTTCATTCACAAGTACCGTCACTAATATTCATTTATGTAAATTCATTCAAATTCAAAATGTAAATCAATTTTTTCCCTTCTGGCCCCTGACACAGTATCAGAAAGATGATGTAGCCTTCCTGCCAAAAAGTTTAGAAACCCCTGCTATAGAATACAATAGAAAACGGAAGCCCACTGTGGGACTTGGGCCTTCCCCATTTCTGAAGGCTAGTATCACTTTTTTGTTTTATGAACTCTGAAGTCACAAAACAAGTTTAATTAACTTTCTATGCATGGAATAATTCTATATTCGGTATTCAAACAAAATTCCCATTCATGACATGAAAGTTTTGCGTGATTATAGAAATGTCAAGGTGATTTCAGTACACTTTACAATAAGATGTTTCTTCTTTCTGACAACTAATTTTGCTAATTATTTCCACACATAATGTTTGGTTATTTGAATAGCATCTGGAGGCAGAGCTAATATTTTAGAAGGTTGTATTTGTCATTGCAGAAAAAGGAAAGAAAGCTGTATCACATTTATATCCCCTGAATTGTTTAAAGGATTTTCAGATATTAGTTTAAAGAGTTCAATAATTTCAATTTCTCCTTTTTCATTTAATAATAGACATTCATTAAGATCCACACACTGTAATAAATTATAATAATTTCAAATAAGAATTAAATTACTAGGTAGCTACAGAAAGAGCCATTTTTTCCTTAGGTAACCTATAATCTAACTGTCAAATTTAAAATCTATTCCCAATCAACTCTTCACAACATTCACATTTATTCATCTATGTTAAATTAATAAAAGGTGTGAATAATACTGACAAAATTTATCATTATTGTTCATGCAGATTAAGGAAAATTATAAAGTAATCTCAGATGTAAAAGGGATGGAGGAAAACTATTAAAATCTTATAAATAAATTCATTCTGTGCTTTAAAAAAGACTCAAGCATCAAACTTGAACAAGAGTTATTTAAATTGTCTATAGAAGCTATTTTATAAATGATATATTTTAGACCATAATACAATCTCTCTGGTCTTTGGTTTAAAAATAACAGCATTACTGATTTTAAAAGAACTATATCTAAACAGTAAAGTTTTAGCAAGCCACAAAGATATCAAATTGGAAATAATGGCCAGGAACGATGAACAGGGTGTTCTGTTCAAATTCCTATAACCCCATTATTTATATGCTAGTGACCACTTCTTTGGAGGATATTCCTATTTTTATTCACATTTTTTCTTAGCATCCATGGGACAGATATAGAATAGTTCTATTTAAAACATATATCTCTGAGGGGACACTCCTAACCAATTTAGGCCAGCATAAATCACCTGGCCTTTCTTCCTGTGGTGATGTGGGGATGTCAGTGTAAGGCTGTGCACTGGTGTAAGGCTGTGCATTGTCCCAGGAGTGAGACAGAAGTACCTTATGGCACCTTTGTGATACTCTCAGGTCAGCACAGGACTTATGCCGGGGCTTAAGCTGGCGTAATTGGAGCTTATGATTTCTGCCTGAGATTCCATCTCTGTGAAGGCCTTTTCCTAAACAGAATGATTACATCACTGTAATCAAGATGTACCCTCCACATGTTGGTTAGCTGAACTTTGCAACCGGAAGTACCAGTTGACCTGCAAATAAGTCATGTCAACAGCTGTTTCACCAACACCATTCTAAATTAATAAAAGAGATAGATTTTTCTGTTTTCAGAATATGATTGAAAGCACAGGTATAACAACATAAATAAAACTGCATTTTTCGTGCATCAGCATTTCATGAAAATTATGGCTATATTTTGGAGAGTTTTGCAGCAGAAGATTCTGTAAGGTTATACAGTCATTAAATACAACATCTTTAAGCCTCAGTCCCTTTCACTGGTAACCAGCAAGACTTCAGTGTCATTTGATAACTCATAAAAGATTATACTCTGGTCAACAGACACTGACAATAATGTCTCAGTAATACAGAGAATACACAGAACCTAACATTTTCCACCTACCACCTAACCGCTCCACTTTATTTTAGACTGAAATTCAAGTACAGTTTCCAGTGGATTTCCAATGAAAAGAAAATGTAAAGTCTTATAAATAAATGCAAAACACTGAATTAATCCGCAAATAAAATGGGGGAGGGCCTCAAAAATAACTCTTTCATTACTCCAAGCATTTAATATCTGCTGCAAACAAACACATTTCTACTTGTTAGTTCTCTTAATCACAAGAACAAAATACTCTCAAGAACAAAATAATCACAAGAACAGAATACTTTAAAATATCTTGAACCTAACCTATAGAAGTCACTAGTAATATATAAGTGCTAGAGTGTCCATGTTTGATCAGCCCAAATGGCCAAGTAGCTATATTTTAGTATGCTACAAGTAGTAGTTGGGGAAGTTACTTACTTGGGGGAAGGGGAAAAGTCCTTTTCTCCCAAGTAGCTCCTGACAGTAGCTTGAAGCACTTAGGATACTGCAGCAGCCATTTGGGTGCCGTGTTAGTCCTGATGCACCAGGACTAGTATTGGGCTGCCAGTCATAATCCATATCAAATAGTTTTCTTTCTACAAGTTATAAAACAACAAACAGGAGAGGCTTGCTTCAATTGACTCCACTACATAAGAAACATCACAACATTCTGTTTTCCCAAATGGAAATAAAACTTAGCAGTCAACCTCAAGCTCTTTAAGACATACTGTCAGAAGAGAAACTTGGGGGGGGGGGGGGAAACAATGCATAGTTGTGTTGTAATCATGTCAAGCAGCTGAGCCCAAAGAAGGCCGGCAATGGAATGCCATACAGTAATCAGCACTGTTGACTAATCTGAATTTGAGACACTAGAAGGTAATAAGGGTATTATAAAGAATGGCTTATTGAGGGAGCAGCTGTTTACAGTTAGTTTACTGTTTAAATGAGTTGGTCTAGATTGCTGTAGCACATTTTTGATGAATAAAAAACCCAACTTTATTCATTAAAATGTTCACTAAAATAACAAAGAAAGGAAATCACAGTAACTAGCAAGATTTCAGAAGGCAAGAAGGTAAATCTAGAACATCTAATGTACATTACAAGAACCATTTGCATTTGGGGGGATTTCTGAATATTGACAAAATCAGTGGTTCTGACAGTATTGAAAAAATGTCACTAATTTTGTTGTCATAGCACAGGAGATGAGGTAGCAAAGAAGAGTGGTATGCAAAGAATGGGTGAGAAAATGAGGATGGTGACAGACTCTAAGATAAGAATAGTCACCAACTAAATATATATTTTAAAAAATCTTATTTCATTATGTTGAAAGATTGAAGATTAAGAATCTGGGGAATACCCAAGTGGTATTCTCATCCATCCTTTGTAATAGACAAAGGTCCTCAGAGAGACAGCAAAATTTTCTGAGTCAATAGCTGGCTTCAAAAATGGTGTCCTCGAGAAGGATTTGGCTTCTGGATTCACAGACTGAGCTTCCTAAAGGAGGGACTCCTGGCGGAGGATGGACTACATCTTATGGGTTGGGAAAGAGTGTCTATAGATGAAAAATGGATAACCTGATCAGGAGGGCTTTAAACAAAATAAGAAGAGGGGTGGGATACATCCAAAGGAGATCTTGGAATCAAGAAAATGCTCTGGACGGGAATCGTCAGGGCACTGCTGTAACTGGAGAATCTTTCGAAGGGCCCAGCCTTAAGAAAAGGGGGGGGGGGGAACGTGCAATGAGTTGCAACCTCCAGGGCTTACGTTGCATTTTCACAAATGCAAAGAGTCTGAGAAATAAACAAGATAAGCTTGAACTTCTAGCTTTGAAATTTGACTTGATAGGAATAACAGAAACTTGGTGGGATGACTCCAGTGAATGGAACGCACAAATGGAAGGCTATCAGCTGTTCAGGACGAATAGAAGTGGCATAAAAGGAGGCAGAGTAGCACTATATGTCAAGAATATATATACCTGCTCTGAAATCCAAGAAACTGGTCTGGATATCCCAGTCGAGTGCATTTGGGTAAAGATTAGGGAGGGGAAAAAACAAACATTGTGGGTGTCTACTATAGACCGCCAGGCCAAGGAGAAGAAGTGGATGATGTCTTCTTGAAGCAAATGACAGAAGTTGTAAGAAAACATATTGTAGTTCAAATGGGGGGGCTTTAATTATCTAGATATTTGTTGGGAGACAAACTCACAAGCTGAACATGAGTCAGCAGTGTGATGAGTCTGCAAAGAAGGCAAATGCAAATTTAGGCTGCATTAAGAGGACTGTAGCTTCCATGTCACAAGAAGTTATAGTTCCTCTTTATTCTGCATTGGTTAGATCTCATCTAGTTCTGGACACCTCAGTTTAAAATGGGATAGAAGCGAAGCCCTACAAGGAAAGGTTGGGGGAACTTGGGTGTTCAGCCTGGAGAAGAGAAGGCTGAGAGGAGACATGATTGCCCTCTTCAGATACCTGAAGGGTTGTCATATGGATGAAGGGGCTCATTTGCCCTTAACTGCCTCTGAAAGCAGAACTAGAACCAATAGGTACAAACTGCAAGAAAGGAGATTCCAGTTGGATATCAGGAAAAAAATTCCTGATGGTAAGAGCGGTTTGGCAGTGGAACAGATTGCCAAGGGAGGTGGTGGACTCTCCCTCACTGGGGATCTTCAAGCAGAGATTCGACAAGCACCTGTCGGGGATGCTCTAGGAGGATTTCCTGCTACAGGCAGGGGGTTGGATTAGATGACCTACTGGGTCCCTTCCAACTCTAGGATTCTATAATATTCTTTAGATGGAAACAAAAACAAATGTTCTGAGTTCAAACAAGAAAATGTGGTTAATATATGTTACAGCAGTTAATACACACTAATTTTAAAAGCATGTGCACACACAGGTAAGTGCATGATAAATACATATCTGTGCACATATCATTGGAAACAGACAACTCACTCATAACTCTCAAACAATAATCAGCTTGTTCAAATCTCTTTGTCATATGGTTTCTCAACTGTTTGGGGTTTTTTGTTGTTTTTTTATTTCCTTTTCAGGAAACCAAATTCTGGTTTGGCATCCAAAATCATCTGTGGAGAGCTCAAAGCATGAAGACAGATGACTACTCCTAATGGAAATTTATCATAATACATTATTTAAACATATTCTACTTTGGGCACCAGCCGTCTTGGTAATATTTAAAAGCAGCCAGCCAGCAGTGGAAACTCTGATACCTTTTGTAATAGTTCACATGTCAAACTGGCAAAGTGCCCACAGCATACAGCAGGAAAAAAATCTATTTAATGTCTGCCCCACAAGGCGACATGAGGTTTGATTGGCAGAAAGCAGAGAGTGGCTTTTGATCATGTGTCCTAACAAGCAGTTCCAGCTCCTGTCTCTTCAGTTGAACAGCTCCACATTGCCTATTCAAACAGAAGTGACAGGCCACTGCACTAGTCTTTGGCTCTAGTCTTGCACAGTGGGAACTATGCTGGAGACAGAGCCACTGATTAAATAGAGCATTTTTTTCCCAAGACAAGCAGGTTGTCTGAATCAAAGTTGGGCAGAATCAATTCAACATTATTAAAAGAGGATATAAAACTGAAGCTGAGTGATGTTAGGCCAGTTTGTACAGCCTCAGGGATTCGTAGAGTAACAAGGGGAATAAAAAATGGCAAGGTTTACAAAGCAGGGTCAGAAATTAGTTACGACACTTTGGCCATCTTCCCATTGCTTCACGTACCCTGTATTTCTAACCCACCAGCTTCTTTGTAGCCTTCTGTTTTAGAATCTCTTTCTCTCTCACACACACACACACCCAGAAAGAGAGAGAGCCTTAGCAGGATATAAATTCCTTTTTAACCAAACAATATCATTGTGAAACTTAAATATATTTCCTTTTCTGAATTTATCTCTTTCTACAGTCTCTTACTACAGAGCTAGAATTTTTGAAAAAGTCTTTAAGCATGTTTGTACAGTGCATACCATATACTGTGTAATTTAAAGTAAAAAAAATTAAATGCCTCCCTCCCAAAAAGAATAAATGCTTTAAGTCTTTTGCTTTATGATAGAATGTTTCTATAGTTCTGTTTGGTAAGTGGTCATTAACAATTTTACCATTTTTTTCAATAGCAACCTATTGGTAACGGAGGTATTTCTCCAATAATATGCTTGTCGGGTAGATCAAGTATGGGGGCACCAAAGGTGGAAGCAATTCACAGTTATGCACTTCCTACTCTTCCTGCAGCATTTGCTGCTGCCTTCTGAGCTCTCCTTCCATACACCATGCCTTTCTGAAGGGTCAGGAAACTGGACTTCCACACCTAGTGAGGTATAGCAACATCAGGCCCACTGAGACAGAGCATGGGGCCAGCTGGTACCACCTACAATCGTAGAGTTGGAAGGGATCTAATAGGTCATCTAGTCCAACCCCTGCCTGTAGGGTATCACTGGCAAGTGACTGTCGAGCCTCAAATCGACCATATGATGAAGTCCCACCTATAGTACTAGTAATACTGAAAAGAAAACAGCAAGCAAAACCTTCTATGCCTAGACAGAGCATGGATCAAAATTTCCCTGAGTATGCCATGAATGCTTCTTTGATTATCTTCCATCAGTCATTAGGATCTGAGTTACAATAAATGAGGTTATATAGGATAGAGTCCACAAAGCACCCTGGGCTAGCACAACTCCCTTGTACTGGCCAAATGTCATCGCAAAACTGCCATACAGCATTTTTGCACCACCCAGGAAATGAGTTAGGCTAGGCCACTGGCATGTGTCTGCCTAACCCAGCTGGCACAGACCAACAGGAGAGGCTAGCTGCGCTGGCTCTCCTGAGCCAGGGTGGACAGGCGGAGAGTGGGAGGGAGAGTGGGAGGGAGGGAGGGGATGGGGTCAGGACCAGGATCTGCATTATGTCAGATCTTGACCCTGTTTAGACAGCAGGCATTTTGAAGAAAAAAGACAGGAGAGCAAAAGATAAAAAAGCTTTCACTTACAGCTTGCAATAGTCCTAAACCAGAATGAAGCAAGTGTTATCAAAATTTTAATTAAGTTAGAGTCATACCTGTTACAACAAACTCTCAGACTGAAGTTGGTGTAAATATGGCTACTTGTACAGGACTCATATGCTATAGAATAGCCAAGGCAAAAATTAGCCATTGCTCCTTCACACCAACATGCCTTGCTGTAATCTGATTTGGTCATATTGAAACTATTGGGTTACTTATTGTTAAACTATTGATAGACAAACTACCTGCATTTTCTTTATAGTACAAAAGGAACACCAGACTTTAACTAGAAACATGTTTACATCCAATAAGAGACACTGCACAGGCATTCCTGCTTATAGTATTGTGACTTTGGCACACAAGGGCACAGCTGATGTCCTTTTACTGAACTCTCTTTCCAAAGGAGTGGCAGGTGCAACACTTGCCCTTGCCACCTGTCAACACAAGGGCAAGTCTCTAATCCCAACTATGACAGAATCCATTCCAAGAGGAAGCAATCCAAGATGGGGACCCAGGACTTGGCCTTGCACCCAAGGCCCTTGATTCCAACCCTATTAGCTCAAACCACTCCTAGTATATTATCAGCGACCAAGAGCCTCAGTGCTGAATGGTTTACTACAGTAGAAGGCTATATACTTAGGAACATGCCATGAATTTTAAAGAAAATATTTCATATCTCCATTCACACTGATCTGTTTGACTATCAGTTATGCAAACATTTTCCTTTATGCCAATAAAGGTATCTTGACTTGACTTGCAAACATTTTCCATTCTGAAAGCACAGCAGAATGGTCAGTATTAATTGCAATCAAATTCAAGGCTAGTCGTCATCCAGAAAGGAGATGCTGGCTACAATCCAGAGTAACTACGGAAGCTTTTACACCAACGTAGTTACAGTGCCATCTGTAGGAAATGCATAGAGCAATCCAAAGTAAGTGCCTCTTACATCTTCCCGTTGTTACTCTGGATTGTAGGGACAATGTCACTACTTTGGTGAATTATGAATCAGAACTCCTCCAAATCTTGCCTCCGCCTAGAACTCACCAAGTAGCCTCAGGCAAGTCACTCCCACTCAACCTCAATTCTCTGGATGTAATATGGAGATAATAATATCTATCCTACAGGATTGCTGTAAGAATAACAAAATAATATAAACTGAAGTGCTTTGGACACTCAAATGTGTTATACATATGCTGAGTAATATTTTTTGTTTGCCTGAAGATATTTGAACAATTCCTACATATGCTACATTACATAATAGGGTTAGCTAGAATCAAGGATACTAATTTGCTGACTGAAGCTTCCTATAGATGTGAGAATGTTGAGATGCTCAAGGAAGCAAAATTTTAAAAAGAGAGAGATACAAGTACAGTTCTCAACTCCTGTTCCCTTTTCAACTAATATCTTCTTCACTAACACTGCATTAATCTGCAGTTAAGTTAGTGCACTTTAGCATTAATGATACTCAGATAAGCTGACGTCAATGGAGATTTTGCCCCCAAACTATAATAATTTTTAAATATAATTATAGATGAAATCATCCTTGCAGTTTTGGTGATTTTCCTGGTTCTAATTTACTGTAGTTTGAATGTCAGGAGTAGAGGGGTATTATTGCAGTACTAGTTTGCACAGAGTTTGCATATCAAAGTATCTTGTATCTGGCTATCCCCAGATTTTCTATCAGAGGTTGATTGAGCTGGGGACCACATATGATGCCATATTTATCCAAAAACCTTGATGCTAGTGATGGACTATGAACACTCCTGGGATACAAATCACATTGTACTGCTTTGTATTCTTTAAAGTCAAGAGAAACATAATGGGGTTTGCCTCTGTTTCACATCTGTTTGCAACAAAAATGCCAATCCAAATTCCAAATAAAAATATATTGGATAAAACCAATCCATGGCAGGTATTGTGGGTAGTCAAAAAAGTACATAATTATTGAGCAATAGAGACAATATTCTAGGAGGTACGGAAGAATCACTGCTTTGCTGGAGAAACCCCAGTGAGTTCTAAAACACAGACTGTACAATTTCATGAACAAATGGACTTTATTTCTTTTTTGGCGAGATAAATATAGGGGAAATATATTTAAAATAATACTTGAAAGACATACATCCCAAACCACATTTTCTTTTTTTCATTAATCATAAGACAACCTACATTGTTAGGGACCCGGATACCGCGGGGCCCTCCTTTTTGCACCTACAGCTGAATACGTTCCCACATGAACATGAAACAGCTTTCGTTTAAAGGCTGCAGTGGCTTAGCGGTTAAAATGCTGTGCTTGACAACCTGAAAGTTCAAGACCCAAGTACTGCATGATGGAGTGAACTTCTGCTACTTGAAACAGAAAGGTGCCAGCTTCTGCCAACCTAGCAGATCAAAAGCATGTATATGCAAGCAGATAAATAGGTACTACTCTAGAGGGCAGGTAACAGTGTTCCATGCACCTTTGGAATTTAGTCATGCTGGCCAGATGACCATAGAGATTTGGACAACACAGGCTCTTCGGCCTTGCAATGGGGCTGAGCAAAATCAGTCATGACCAGCAGGGAAATTTGTGGGAAGTACATCTTTGCTTTTTAAGTTCCTTCTGTTACGTTTCATGTTGTTTTATGTAATAAACTACTGTATTTTATTGTTTTTACTCCTACCTTATGTTTGCCATTTCCAAAATCCTGTTATTTAGTGTTTGTAATGTGAGATTCTTCCTGTCTCATTTCTTGATACACTCCCTGCCACTCATGAAGACATTTCCTTGAAAAGATCATCTTTGACTGCAGGCAACATGGCCAAATAATTTTATACATTTTATAATTTGCTGCTCTAAACTACAAATAAAAACAGCTTTCAAATTCCCTTCTTCAGTTTGCTGATGTTAATTAATCATACAATGGTTCACGGCTTTATGGTCTCAACTCCAGAGGAAGTTTTCCTTGTGACTCCTGGCCTGCCTTGACAGCACAGCTCTCAGAATTGTCATATGGCAGCTTCAAGCTCAAAGAGAGCTGAGAACTGCAGCATTTCCTTCGCACACCTTCACTTTGCCTCCTTCCCTACCAGCTGAGCAGGTCAAATCTTACAGACAGTCTTTTTTGTGAATACCTCTCTATTTCACTTGATGGAAACATAAAAGTGTCACAATTATTATTTTTTAACGTAATGATAAAGGTATCCGAAGCCAAGCAGCCTACAGAAAATAAGGAATATATTAGCGTTTAAAATCTGTAACAACATTGAGCATTTTTACTATCCTTTCCTTAAGAAAAGCTGATCTAATTAGCTATATCTCCAAAGTGCGTACCTAGCATTTTTAGTATTATCATAACATTTTGCTTAGAGTTGACATTTTTATTCTGACAAGCACTGTCTGGAGAGCTTTCCATAAATAATACATTTACAATTTTCCGTAAATAAGCAGTGGACACAAATCGTTATCCTTACTTACAGCTGCCCCTCTCTAATAGTGCTTTTACAAGTAAGGTGACTATTCAGTCTAATGCAATCCTCCCAGTGCTCAAAAGACATTTTCATTCATTACCACGGGCACAAGCACTTAAAGCACTTTTAGGCGCTGTTGCAAAACAGCAGGAATGGCAGAGCAAATAAGACAAGATAAAACCAAAGTTCATCACCAAAGAAACCAGAGGTTGTTCACCTAAACAAATTGAAGACTGACTTACATAAGGTCAACATACATGCGGCTAATCCACACAGAGACTGGTTTCTTAAAGAGTTTTTCTTTATTAAAAGCTGGAGAAGAGAGGACAAGATTAAACCAAAGCACATAACCATAGAAATGGATTGCAGGGTTGCAATAATGTTTCCTATATACACCAGAAATTTTTGCAATGAAAAATTAAATTTATCTATGACCAAACCCATAAATTTTTTGTTTTATTCATTCAGAAATGAATGCAAATTCTTTTCTCTTCAAACTCATCTGATTTACTGACAAAAACAGCATTGGTACATTGAGGGGGACAACCATGTTCAGAAAACAGCATTTAAAAGATTCTGCATTTGAATGCAGTGCTAGGTCAAGAAATCACATTAAGTCCAGCTTTGGCAATGCCATCATATTATCATCAGTTGTGGATCAAAATGTCCATGTGACAGGGATGCTCTGGGTAGTTGTATCTGTCTGGATGTGAAATCCTGTCCCACAGTCTTCTGGGATGATGGACATCCCAGTCAAAAAGGATTACACATGGTGTGATCCAGTGGAACAAAAAGATGAAGACCAAACAAGGACCACATTTAAGAACAGAAGAAGAGCCTTCACTGGATCAAACCAAAGGCCCATCTGGTCCAGCTTCCTGTATGACATAGCGGCCCAACAGATGCTTCAGGGAGCACACATAACACCTGCATTCAGGTGCCCCTCTGCAGCTTGTTCACTTCAACTCAAACCTATCCACACCCCTCATGTCATGGTTTGTAACCCATGATAGTCCTTTTCTCTGGGAAACTCTTCTTAAAGGCATTGAGGCTAGATGCCATCACCATATCCTGTGGCAGAGAGTTCCACAGACCAACCACACACTGTGTAAAGAAATATTTTTTTGTCCTAACCCTGCCAACATTCAACTTTCATGAATGTTCCCTAGTTCTGGTGTTATGTGAAAGGGAAACAGCATCTCTCTATCTACTCTACCCATCCCTTGCATAATTTTGTACATCTCAGTCATGTCCCCCCTCAAGCACCTCTTCTCTAGACTGAAGAGCCCCAACTTTATAGCCTTTCCTCAGATGGAGTGTCCCAGACCATCAATCATTATGGTTGCTCTCCTGTGAACCATCTCCATTTCCTCTATATCATTTTTGTGATGTGGTGACCAGAACTGGACACAGTACTCAAAATGTGGCCCCACCATTTATTTGTATAATGGCATCATATTTTTGCAGTCTTATTCTCAATCCCTTTACTGAGAACCCCAAGCAAGGAATTTGCCTTCTTTGCTACCACCACACATTGGCCGACACTTTCATTGAACTATCCACTAGCACCCCAGATCTCTTCCCTGTTCTGTCACAGATAGCTCTGGGCCCATTAACCTAATTCACATTTACATTGTCTAGTGGTGGTGATGCGTTTGACCATAACTGATCTAGACCAGTGTTTCTCAAAATGCTGGTGGGTCACAACCCTATATTTGGTGGATCACGGGCCCCGTGAACAGGATGCTGTGAAGTAAAATGGTGCATGATGACTTCATAGGCTATATCACCCTGCTTCCTTGTCCCAAAATTGGGTTGTGACCCACCTGTGAGTCACAACACACAGTATGAAAACCATGGTGCAACTCAGACAATGAAACATGTTACTCATCGTTTTACTCCATAGCTTCCTGTCCTCTGCAGGACACAGATCCATCACTGACAAAAACAGTAAGACACCAAAGTTAAGACATTTGAGAACCCCTGATTTAGGGCACAATCCAGAAGTGCCTTTGGTGACCCTGTCTATCACTGGGCTGACCCAACTGCAAGATGGGCCACCCCAGTTATTCTGGAAAAGGCTTGGGGCAGCCTAAGGCAACATAGGCTGCCACAAGACAGGTGGACCTGGGCTGCCCTAGCTGGGGGAGCCTAGGCAGTTCAGGTGAGGCATGTTGAGGGCATGTTTAGCATTGCCTAGGGCAGAGCAGTTACTCTGTATCCAGAGCCTGTTTCCAGGGCGGAAATGCCCTCTTCCAGCTCCTCAAGAGTTATACCACCTCAGAAGCAGGTATAGTACTGAGTAAACTCATAGGGGCCCATGATAAGGCCAAGTAAGAATGGCAGTGTTGACCAAAAAAACTGAGTTCTAGGCCAACCTAGCCACAACCCCTGCCTTTCAACTACAGGATACAGCACAACTATGGCAGCCCACTAACCTCAGGATAGAGCAGGCCACTCCAAGAAGTCCCTTGTATTCACTGCAGACTGTACTGACATCTCATCAGGGGCTCCATAGAAGGCAGGCACCACAGCTGTTCCTTGTTCAGAGTGATCTGAGGGGGTTCTCCTCAGGAGCAAGTCCTCTGCAGGTGTCACTTACTTGCTTCCTACTGAGCATGTTCTGGAGTAGCTAGGGCAGCCCAGGCTCCCTGACTCTCTGGATGGAGCATAACATTCTGCTCTGGATTCAGAATAGTTGGGGCAGCCTAGCTTAGGCTCTCCTCACTGCCCTAACTCTAATAAATCCCTGAATTATGATAATCTACACCATGATGATGATATGATTATGATAACAGTTGGTGTACAGGTAGGAAATATGAGATGCTCCTGTCCACTGCTGCCTTAAGGCCACACATTCTTGTGGCATACAGATTCCAACAGATAGATGGAATTAATTTTCTCTGTCAGGGATAACACAAGAGTGCCATGTCCCTGTTTTCTGAATTCCAAATCCTTCATAAGCAATAAATCTGTGGCTGGTTCCCAGCTCACCATGGAGCATGAATCCTTTACTTTCCCGGTTCACTACAGGCATGAATTCACCCTTACTACAGTTTGTTGCAAATACAGTTTTTTGCAGGGAAGTCCAAAATCATATTGATGTTTTTCATCCAACTAAGATAAAAGACTCTTCAAAGTAAGGTATGTCTCCTTCAAACCAAGACACTTGTTTTTTGTGGTGTGATACACAAGACATGATGTTGGCTGACGCACTATTATTAAGGAGAGATTAAAACAGCTGTACATTATGCTGAAGCACTCACTGTTCCTTTTACAGACAGACGGTCCTGGATTATAAGCAGCACTTGACCATTTAAATCACTACAACAACCAGATTTAACCAGCTGGACCATATTCTCTTAGGCAGAGCCTGTTGACTTGCACAGTCCCAGCTGCTCAAGTGAAATTCTGATTAGACAACTTATTTCCAGGAGCCAAAGGACTCTGATTAAATATGTTTACTTAGACACATTAAAGTCTTCAAATGTGCATTCATTTTCTCGCAACGGTCAGTTGTATTAAGCAAGGCTCCAACACACAGTAAAAATGATACAAGGTAATTAATCACATACAGTGAGGATGATAAGAGGTAACTAATGACAGAAAATAAACATCTATGTGAAGCTTTTTGCTCTGTAATGTGGTACAGTGCACATGATCTTTTTCCCCAGAGGAGAAAGACCACATGTTTATTAAACCTAAACGACGATTGGAAGACTGTAATGTTCTACTGCAAAGATGGACAACTCAACAGTGAAGGTCACATCAGAAATGCATTTTAAACCAGAAATCCAAAGCTCATTTGCGTATGCTAGTTGCTATAATTGGCCTAATTTGCATGCCAAATTTGGAAAACGCCACATACACTTAGGCTGAAATCCTAATGCCCAACCAAAACTCTGGATCTAGAAGCATGAAATTTAGGGAGAGTAATCCTTCCATGATGTAGGTCCCCTCTAAGAACCAATTTTTAGAAATTCAAATCCTAAGGGGGAGGCAAAAGGTGTGCAATGTGTTTTTGTCCCTATTCTTAACACTGAAGAATGTCTGATCAACACCCAGCCCTAACCACTGCACCTAGAAGCATAAAATTTGGGGAGCATATTCCTTTTGTGATGTAAGGACCCACAAGGAACTGACTTGTGCCCAATGCCTGCTCATACCCAGTGGTAGCTACCGCCCACTGCCCAGTGGTTCGCAGTGCCTGGAACCTGGCAGGAATGCTTAGTGTCCGGTTGTGTCAGGTGGTGTCTGACGCCTGGTAGGGTTTTTAGTGCCACCCGGTAAGGATGCTCAGAGGTGACCAATGCCACCAGGGAGATGGCCCGGTGCCTGGTGGTGCCCCATGTCTGATGCCTGCTTACCAGTGGTGCCTGGTGCCAGGTAGGGATGCCCGGTGGTGTGGTGTTCGCTGGTGTCTGTTGCATGTCAGTGCTCACTGCCTGCCAGTGACCATTAGTATCCAGTGCCTGCTGGTGCCGCCAGTGACCAGCAGCACCCACTGGTGACCAGTTGTGCCACAAATATTCTTTAAATTTTACTCTGCAACTATGGGTAAATTCAGCTAGTTGCTTAAATAATTGCAGGAAATTAGCTGCTGAAGGATGAAACTTAAAGCCTATCCACAAGTCAAGTGATAAGTATATATCTGCCTTGCATACAAAAATGGGAGGTTAACAAAACTGGGATTGTACTGTTTCAACTTCAGAACCTGATCAACTCCACTTATGTAAAATATTTATCCAATTCTAGTTCATTTGGCCAAGAAAAACAGGACCGGTTGCCTCATTTTAGTCATCAATTTGTTAGCATATTTATCAGAATGCTAGTATATCAAACTAATAAACAGCTAACATTCCCTAAGAATTAGTCTATCTATTCAATAAAAAAACCAAGACTACTCAAGGTTCTTTAACATAATATAGAACTGGCAATATCTGCTGCAAATTAATTTTTCACTGCTGGTTTGTTATTTTAAAACTTGCTGTAAATTCACAATACCTATTTCCTACAACAGGTAATTGAGGTTTGTCATTAGGTGAAGCCAGCCAACAGCATGACAATAATTCAGCAAGAACATGTAGCCAACATAACACACACCGGTATTAAGCTAAACAAATATGCAGAATTATTTCTTCTAAACAAACACAATTTTATTCATCATGAAACTTTTTTTGCCTCTCTGGTAAGAATAAGCACCATGAAATTTCTAAATTCACTTACAGCACAATCCTAACCATGTCTACTCAAAAGTAAGCCCCGCTGTTTTCAATGGGTCTTCCAGGAAAGTGTCTTTAGGATCACAGCCTTACTTTCTCTCTTATGCCTGAGAAGGTACCTCGTCACAATTAAGTCAGCCTCAACACAAGCCAATAAAGAGGGAGGACAGAATCACACACACAGCCATTAACAGAAGGAGAACTTCTAAATAAATCTTACTCCTGAAGAAAGTGGAAATATAATTCAAATGTCATCCAAAATACTCAAAAGAAATCTTAGCTTTTTGCAGCATAATTTTATATCCCCTCCACAAAAGATGAGCCAGAACAAAATTTAAATTTAAAGAGTATTCTATAGTCAAACCATCAAACGGAAGCCAGCAACTTATTTTTAAATATGAAAAAAATCATCTTCAAAACTCTAAATTTGAAGACAGATGGTTATGAAAAATCTGGGACATTGTCACTGTGGCGAAGCTTAAGACACCTATATCGAACATATTTAAATGTATGTTTTGTCATATACAAGTTCAGCCAAGAAATGGATGTAGAATCTGTCATGGATCTACTTCGGCATATAATCGTTTTCCTTCTTACCGTTAGATATATTGCAATAATTTGAAAACAGGCAAGGCACAGGGTTTGACATTCTAGATTCAGCCCATCCTTCTTGTCCAACCATTAAATTTTATGGGTTGTGCCCTTCAGGATTGCAATTCACTGACATCTGACAAGTTCTGTCTGTTCTGTAATAGCAAGACCTGTGCCATATTATAATAAATTTGAAATTTACTTTTCAGAGGAATTTATCTGCAATATTTTCCAAAAGTCACTAACTTGCCAAAGTTCAGAATGTAAACAGATATAAGATGAGACCCAGACATTTGACTTCTCTGGATATCTTTCTCATTTTTCTTCTAGCAACCCCACAACTGAATTACACACTATCCTTTAAAACATATGGGAGTTGTTACAGAGGGAATCACAGAATGCACTTCATCATACAACTGCATATGCTTAAACTCAACAGGAATCAATGGGACTTAGAGTGCATTCCCTCTTATCCTTGGGTATGACTCACTGTTGGTGCTGATTCACAGATGGAGGGCTCCAAGAGAGCTCTGGTCAAAAACAGAAGAGACTTCTAGTCACATCTACAAGGTGTTATGACATACAGAAAGGCAACATGCAAACTCCATTCAGAAGGCCTCCCAGAGGCTTCAGACAGACAATTCCTATTTACCAAATATCTGTGGGTTCATTATCTGCAGAGGATCAAGCCAGGAATTGATCCCACAGATACTGAGGGGCAACCTGTACCTAATTACAGAAAAACTTCAACACATGAACATCTGAGGAAAGCAACTGAAGAGACAGAGAAGAGACGTCATAGAGAACATGTTGGGGGATGCCTGCAGAACCGTTATTTAATTTAATGATTTGATTATTTGTCCCCTGCTAACTGGGCAAGAGGCACTCATTCAAGTGGGTGTCTCTCTTTCATTTAGCAGGGAAAGAGAAACTGGCCCTTCTCATCCCAGCAATCCCAGCAATGTCTGTTATAGTGGCTTTTGCTGGTGTTCTTTTGCATCTTTTTAGATTGTGAGCCCTTTTAGGAAAGGGAGCCATTAGCCAATAGTTATTTCATTTTCTCTGTAATCCATTTTGTGAACTTTGTTGAAAAGCAGGATATACTGTTGACTGACTGATTAATTGATTGATTGATTGATTATGTCAATGATGTATAGACCCTAATGGAAACCTTGGTCAACTTCATTAAGGGAGCAATTCTAACCAACTTCCAAGCACTGGCATAGCTGCATCCTGCAGTTGGGAGGCAGTCATGGAGAGAAAATTGGTTAGAATTGCACCCTAACTAGGTTAAGCAACTGCTACTGTGTATATCATACAGAATATATGGGTGAATTATACTATTTTATATATGTAAATGTGAATTAGAGTAGGGGTCTCCAAACTTTCAAATTCAGGGCTCCTGGACATTTACAGGAGGGAATTTCAGCAGGTGCAGCTTTTCAACTCTCAGATCACAAGCTGCAATTCCCTCTTCTCCACTCTTGTTAAAGGACCAGGAGTCCTGAAGTTAAAAGTTTGGAGACCCCGAATTACAGTATAATGTAGAGTTTCTCAAATTTTTTAGCACCACAATCCTACTTTTTAAAAACAACACTTTACGAGGAGCCTCCAAACTTTACAAGACTTTTAAAAAGTTTCATTTTACCAGATGCTCATGCCTCTGGTTTTATCCTTTTTGTTACTGATGGGGAAGGGGGCTGCCTTCTGGTGCATTTGTTGAACTCCACATTCATCAGAACAGGACCGTTCTGCTGGCACTGCCCTTCTAAAGGAACATTCACATACTCCCAAGCATATGTTCACATGTGGCTCACTTTCACTATGGCTCAGCATATTTTCGGAGGGGAGATCTTCCTTCTCAAGCATTTGATGGGGCCTGAGTTTATCAGATCAGGAACATTCTGATGGCACTGTGTTCTCTTCAGCCTGCCATCAATGTGAACTGAGGTACATCACCTATTTGAGAGTAAATGAACACATACTGGTCCACTTTGGTTTCCACAGAACTTAATACATTTTTATCATCACCTTGCCAGTGTTATCATCATGACAAGAGCAGTGGGTTTTTCACAACCCACTAAGAATTGGGCTGCAACATGCTGGTGGGATGCAAAGCACAATTTGGTAATCAGAAGCATAATATATTCACCCAAAGTGTGTGTACATTTTCTTGAAGTGTACTGTATAATCCTGAATGTGTAATTCACTATTTGAGGGATTAAACCGATCACAAAATAACACATACCCTCCTGCTCAGTTCTGGTCATCTCCTCCAGTTTCTTTTGTTTCAGTGTGTCCACCACATCGGCAAGGCTTCCTTTGCGGCGTTCTGGAGTTCCGAAATTAACACTGGTTATTAGCTCACTGCGGTCACGACCTCCTTCTTCGGGCTTATGTGGTGAGGTAGAAGTATTTCGGAAGGAATATAAGGAACATAACTTATTATTTTCTGACTCCTGCGGAGAAAAGAAAACATTTCAAGAATAAATAAAATCTCCTGCATCAAGATCTTTTTAATCATTAGATGACAGAAATTGAACATCTTCAAATATCAGAACTGAGCTGTTAATGTATTTTACCACCCAACCTTATCGGCTGTAACTACCATTGCAGTGCCTCTTTTGCCACAAAGCCATCAGTGCCAGTTGAAGAAGGCTCTCCAGCACTGTGCTATTCAGTGAAGATGCTTTAGGGAAGACTGGAGCCTACCAGTTGTGTCAGCAGATCAGGAGCAACCCAGTGATCAAAGACTTTGGGAGAGAACCTACACAGCACTGATTAAACTTAGCTTAGTCTGGTCAGAAAGCTCAAGCAATTTTTAATATTTGGCTTTTGGTCAGGCTCCATCAAGCCCAGTCCAATCATGAGGTTAACTTGGATTCTTTGAGTGGTATGCTGGGGAAAGGGTGGGAAACTTGCAAGGGCTGCCCGTGAGTGCCCACCCAGATATTTCTGAGAGCAAGAAAGAAATTGATCAGGGCAGTGACAGATAATCTCCTTTGCCAGCACTGTCTTTGTGAGTGATTATGGTAATGATTTTCAACCACTGTGTCATGGTGTGCCTTGTCAATGGTAAAAACAACTGATGGTGAAAACAACTGGACAATTTCAGTGCCTTGTTAATGTGCTGTGAGATGAAAAAGGTTGAAAATCACTGGATTATGGTGACAGAGATGCAAGGAGCAACAGCAAGGCAATCCTGCTCTGATCTCTCACTCCACATTCTTTTCCTTCTCACCCTCTCTGGAAGTGGAGGTCAGCAAAGGAGAACAGTGCTGCATATAAATTGAACTGTGCCTTTCCACTCTCCCTTCCTCTTATCTTTTGGGGTCTCTGCCACACCCTTTCCACCCCTGCTCCAAGCCATTTCAATGAATAAAGTGAGTGGGATATGCCAAAAGCACTTCCAGAAGCAGGTGGCAGTGGCAAAGCTAATGATCATGTAGCCTAATGCAAAGCTCAAAATGTTCCCCCAGAAATAATGTCACAACCAGAAGTGACATCATACCTGGGCTTTTTTAGAAAAGAAAATTGGGGAAAAACATACCTCCCCCTCCTCACCAACAACTTGCCACTCATTTGCTGTGCTGCCTCCCCCAGCTAGTGGCATATCTATCTGCTATCTGAGATCAATAAAGATTTTGTGTCTCCCCAACAACGAAGTTTAATTAAGTAAATAAAAGGCGTACCCCTTTGCCTCTTAGGGCAAAGAAGGATGGTTATTTTCTCCCTGCTAAAAATAAGAGGAGCACCACCTGGAACACCCACTTTACCAGGTTAGAAGGGTTAACTATATTATGATAGATAGAAATGGGACCTGACTAATATTAACTCCTTATGATTTCCATACTGTATCATAAGTACATCTCATTGGCTCTCCATGCAATCAGTTTCATGGGTCAGAGTTGAGTTAAGAAAATTCACTTTTTCTTCCATAGACAATTGCTGTTTTCATTTTCTGGTTAATGAGCCATAGATTTTGATAAAATACAAATATTCTAATGCAGTTTGTTTCATTGCATTCTACATTAAATTACCATTCAAATTATATATAACATGATGGCATTATTATTCACACATACCCTATTTTTCACAACTGTGACCACTAGTATCAAGCTCAGCTTGTTGCCCCACTAATGCTTGCTGCACTGTGCAACTGCTACCCTCTGTACACCCTCTTAGCTACACCACCAGGCAGTGGGAGAGTGGAAGAATTTTGCAAATTCAGGACAGATCTACTGAGCCAATTCTAAAATCAGTGAGTGCCTCTCCCCACCCTCAGAGAAAAACACAGTTGTCACATTTAAAGGACCCTATCTGAGTGTTTTTCACATTCACACAACTCTATCTCAACTGTGATTATTTCCCAGGACAAAAGTAGAAAAATGAGTTTTATTTTTGTGTCATTTGCTAAGTAGTTCCACAAAAGGGTCTCCTTCATTTAATATGCAAATATTTAAAAAGCTGAGGAAAATTCAGCTCAACTCTACAAAACAGTTTCAATGAGTTAACGTTTGAATGAGATAATCCCAAGAGAATGCTTGGCAGATTTGTTTCTGAACTCTATGCAAGATTATAGGCTATAGAATCTCAGGAACTTCTTCAGTACCTGGAACAGAAACATTGTCCACTTAAAAATTGTTTTCTTGTTGCTGAATAATTTAATCTTTGTTTTAACAGGAGCTCATAGATTATCTAGAGGGAATTTTTCTCCATGATTTTCCTTAAATCATTACAGTCAAGTCATAACTCTTCAAATCATTTCTTAGGGGGAAGGAATCCCAGACATGTATTTTACTTATATCTTTAATGTAGTTATTATTTGCAGAAGTACACACAAAAATTGTGAAAATATTTTCTCAACAAATTTCACAACAATAAGCTGCTTACAATCCTGCATGTGACATCTTGTAAAATATATTATGCAAGTGTAATTGTTCTATTTATGTTTTTAATTATGTTTTATGGCAGCCGCCTTGAGTCGGGCTAATTTGCCCGAGAAAGTCAGGATATAAATTTTTAAAATAAAATAAATAAATAATAAATAATAAAGATAAGTCAGATTCCTATGTGCAAAGACTGTGGTGCACAAACCCTCTTACACAAGCAAAATGAAGGTGGTTCTTGAGCATTTCAGTTCAGGACCCCCTTCTGAGAATCTGTCTGGGGACACTAGAAAAGTTCCTCTTTACCCAGTTAGCATGCATTATGATCATTATAAGCATGCAATATATTTATTGACACAAAAAGTCAAAGAAAAAAAGGCAAGTCTGGGAAAAAATTTGAGTGGCCCTGTACTTTGAGAAAGGATGCATGACCTGGTGGCATCCAGCAAACCATGGAAATCTAAGTTGTCATTTTAATGAAGACAAATACAGTGGTACCTCACTTAACGAGTGCCTCGAATAGCGAGTGTTCCACATAACAAATAAAAATTTGTAGGGGGCTTCTGTCTCTCTTAATGAGCATGATTCGCATAACAAGTGCCCATTGGCTGGGCTCCCCCTCCTTCTCCCTGTATTGGCTGGGCTGAGGCAGGACTTTCTCCTCCTGCCTGCAGTACCAGGGAAGAGGCCAGCAGAGGGAGCAGAAGAGCCTCTTCAGTTGGAGGAACAAACATGGCTACCTCCTGCAGCCAGAAAACATGAGGCCAACCCTGTCTCTGAAGCCTCCATCAAATAGGAGGGAAACCTCCTCCTGCACCTCCTCTGCAGCCCCCCCCAACAGACCCCTTCCCCCCAAGGTACCCCCCCCACCTGGACCCTTCTACAACCACCCTCTTCCCCCCACCAACTTCCCTGCCTACACTTTTCCTGTGCGTAAGCCCCAGTGGATTTAATGGGGCTTGATTCTGAGTTGACAGGATAGGATCTGGCCCCTTTGCTATTGCAGACTGCCTATCTATCTAGTTTGCATAGATAGATCTCACACACAGAGAGGTTCCTTGTTAAAGATGCTCCAAAAAGACGCCAGTGACTCTTTTAGTGAAAATTAGTCATCCTTGGCCACAAAGGTTTTTTTTTTTTTTGTACCGTACAGAATATTACAGTAATTGTGCTTTGTGCTTTTAGTGTTTTGAATTCAATTTCTGTGTTTTGTCTTCATTTTTACATACAATTAATATTTTTATATGAATATTTTTTGGATTGTGGAACCAATCATTTGAGTTTCCATTGTTTCCTATGGGAAAATCCACTTCACTTAAAGAGCGTTTCACTTAAAGAGCATGCCTCTGGAATGAATTAAGCTCTTTATGTGAGGCACCACTGTAGTTAGTTTATGGGGCTGTGGAGAAAAGCCTGAAAACATGTGGCAAATTTTTGATCGTTAATTAGACTGACAATTGGGTATGTCCACTTAATTAAGAAGTGACTCTTCTCCATTTAGTGAAGGACCAATCCTTGCTATATGTACTCTGATTTCTGCTCAGATTCTCCTCTACCTTTTTCTGGGTGCCAGCACCTAAACACCCCCCAAAAAACCCCCAAAGTTTCAGAAAACTGGTACATCATGGAAATAAGACCCCAAAGAGGGACATACAACATGTATTCCAATTCAACAAGTTACATGCTCTGCTCACCCAAGTACTTTTCTGAGCAAAAGTCTGTTTCTTTAGAAAGGTACACAAATCAAAGATTCATGCCCTCCCAAGTCAAAGGTCAACACAGATGAGAGAAAGGAATTTCTTTCTATGCATATAGATCATGTCAAGAAAGAATTTCACATCTGAGTGTTTCCTTCCATTTAAAAAAACCCCACCAACAAAATAATGCCAGATTCTTTGCATTGCCAATACTGAAAGGTGTGTGTTGGGGTATTAAAGTAAGACACTGTAAGACTATTCCAAGAGCATTGAGTCCGTAGGCAACTCCATTACAAAGAGCACAATCCTAATCATGTCTACTCTGAAGTAAGCCCCATTGTGTTCAATGGGTCTTAGTTCCAGGAAAGTGTCTTTGGGATTGCAGCATAATTTAGAGAAAAGAGTCCTTTTGACATGGAGAGGCCATTATTGTAAAGTAGGACAACATTCACTTTAGATATGGACTGTCCCTTTTAAAATGTCAGGCACCAAGGAGAACTTCTTTCTGATCTTTATTTGCCTGTCAAATCAGCAACAGAAGGCATGCAGTCAACAGAACAGCACAAGCAGAAGGTATTCAGGGGATTAAGCAAGCAAATGGGAGAACTATTCATTTATCTAAAAATAGCTGAAGAACATTATGAAAATCTAACTTAACAGCAAATGCATTCTTTCTGCAGAAGAACCCCCAGCTTCCGTGGATTTCAAGGTATATGAACTGGAATATCTAGAAATTAAAATGGCACCAGAATTTAAAAGTAAACTTTTAATGACATTTTATAGCTGCTTCACCAGGACAGAGAATTGCTGGAATAGAAACAGTTGGAAGGCAGTTGGACTCTCCTCTGTGTACCACCAAAGCTAGATTTGAGCTGACTGAAAATTACAGATGCAAACTGGACAGGTGGGGAAAAAGGGTGCAAGGAAGGATGTTCCTTGACATTTTCACTAGGAATTTAACTCAGCTATAGGATTAGGTACTTGAAAGGCAAATTAGTGAGGTAATAATTGGGTTAAACCCAACAGAGGGTTATATCCTTCAACAAATGTTGGAAGGGTTGCCATAATGTTTGATGTAAAACCCCTGAGCTCATTTTCCATTTTTTTTTTCTCTCTCTCTCTCTCTCAACATCCTTGTAGATTTTTGTCTTAGAAGAAAAAAGGAGCCTTGGGGAAAAATGAATGACATACTGTAGATTCAAAAGTGTTGCTCTCCATAAACCAAAAACCTGCTATCTACAGAAAATATTATTTAATGCAACTAACAGAAATGTCTGCATGATGTATCAGTAAGACTGATACTGATGATTTATTTTTTTTATCCAGTTCCAGTTCAGACATATACTGGAATTACTTACTATGGGATTATTACCCCTTTTCCCACTCTAAAGAAAATGCCCCGGCTAGCTTACAAAGCTTTAGTTCCTCCCCTGTCGCAGTCCTCACAAAAACCTTGTGAGGTTGGTGAGCCTGAGTGACTGGCCCAAGGTCACCTAAGAAGCTTTATGGCCAAGAAGCACTGGCATCCCTATGGGGGTTTGGAGGGTACAGCCTGCACCAGGTGATGCATGTGGGGGGCAGTGGGGGCTATAGCACCCCAAAAAAGCAACTTTGCAATGGTGTGCACTATCCCATCATGCCATATGTCATTGGATTTGCCTTGGAGAGCAGAGTCCAACACAACAATCTGTTTTGAAATATCACGTCTAGCAAAAGGTATGGCCATAAAAGTAAAAAAGCCTCAAAATTTGCATATAGCAGCTTTACTCGTGAGTAGGTGAACGCGCCTTAGTCTGCCAGAATGGGCAGGCTGAGAGGAAGCCAATGACACCAGAAAGGTCCTAATCCAAGGAAAAGAGCCCCCAAAATCACCCCAGGAGGAAATTCCCTCCTAAAAAGCTCCCCTTTGCATTGTTTACTCACAAGTAACCAGACATGCGTTGGCTGTTGTGGAAGGTGCAAGGCACTTGGCACTTGGATCCAAGGCACTTGGAGCCTGAAAGTGCACCAGAAGGCAGAACCCTCCCCCCACAACACTGAAACAGGCTCAGCAGGTAAAGGGATTTTTTTAATCTATTTATATAAAAAAGAGAAAAGTCACTGACTGACTGACTGACTCACTGACTGACTGACTGACTCACTAACAGACTCATCACCGCCCTGCCAAAACTGGTGGGCCTAGAAGCATGAAATTTGGGGTGGGTGTTCCTTCTGTGACCGAGGGGTGGACTAAGAACAGGTTTTCGGAAATTCAAACTGGAAGGGGGTGAAAAGGGGCGCAACGCGTTTTTTTCCCTATACTTTGCATTGGAGAATTGATGATTCATCAACATTCCGCCCCAACTGCTGGGCCTGGAAGCATGGAATTCTGGGAGGGATTCCTTCTGTCACCTGAACACCCATCATGAACCCCTCTTTAACCCTTCAGGGGCTGAAAAGGGGTCAACGTGTTTTTGTCCTATACTTAACATCGGAGACTGAACAACATCCAGCCCATTTGGTGCTCGGACCTTGGTGCAGAGGGGGGATGTTGTTAGGAGGAAGAGGTTGCACTGGCAAGGATGCTGCGCATGGGGGACTGATGCGCATGGGGGACTGATGCGCATGGGGGACTGATGCGCATGGGGGACTGATGCGCATGGGGGACTGATGCGCATGGGGGAATTTGCACATGGGGAAGTTCCACATGGGGGACTGATGCACATGGAGGACTGATGTGCTTGGGGGAAAGTTGCGCATGGGGGAAGTTGCGCATGGGGAAAGTTGCACATGGGGGAAAGTTGCGCATGGGGGAAAGTTGCGCATGGGGGAAAGTTGCGCATGGGGGACTGATTTAGATGGGTGATGTTGCATATGAGGAGTTCAGGCACATAGGGGATGATGCACATGGAGGAAGTTGAGCATGGGGGACTGATGCGCATGGGGATGATCCGCATGGAGGGAAATTGTGCATGGGGAGAAGTTGCGCATGGGGAAAGTTGCGCATGGGGGATGTTGCACATGGGGGAAGTTACGCATGGGGGGAAGTTGTGCATGGGGGAAATTGCGCATGGGGTGTTGATGCGCCATGAGGGGATGTCGTATGGGGAAGTGTTACTCCCACAACGTGGGTATGTTTTTTGCTAGTTATTTATAAAGCCTTTGAAAAGTCCAAACTTCTTCCTCTACTCAAATCTCATCTGGATCTCCAGCCCTTTTCTCTGGGCTACTAATGCATTTTGCGGGAGGGGGTTAAGGCAGTTTTGACTTTTTAAAATATTTTTTACCAGATGTCCTCTTTTTCCAGGACATGTCCTTTTTTAAGCCTTGTGTCCTGGAAAAGCCTTTCTTGTCTTTCATTTCCTTGTGAACAGGCAGCATGTAGTGTGCTTGTAATTCATCAACTATCTGTATTAAATTATATTTAATAATTTTAAATAATAATTTTAATTTTCAATAAACAGTGCAATCCTAACCATGTCTCCTCAAATGTAAGCCCCATTGTGTTCAATGGGTCTTACTCAGTGGTGGGCCCAGCCTGCCCTAACAACTGGTTCTCCGGAAGTGGGCGGGGCCAGGGTAAGGGGCGGGGGAGGGCATGCCACCTTAACCCTTAGTTTACCAAAAAAAATGGTATCACTTGTGACTGCATCAATCAGTATTAAGCCCCTGAGTTCAGTGTAATTTATTCCTATGCATGATGCCTTGTTGTGCTCTCAGGGGGAATGTGAGCCACAATTAAGAACATAAAAGCATAAGAAAAGCCTCCACTGGATCACCCCAAAGACCCATCTATTCCAGCTCCTGAATCACACAGCAGCCCACCAGCTGCCTCAGGGAGCACATATGACACTTGCATCCAGGTGCCTAGCAGACACTACCACAAGTTTACCTGGTGGTACTCATACCACTGGTTGAGAAACACTGATCTACCACTACTTAAGGCTACTTAAGCCACTACTTAAGGCTATAATCCTGTCCAGACTTTCCTGTAAGTAAGCTCCATTTTAACTGTGATGGGACTTACCAGTACTTCTGAATGGTCATACATAAGATTTGGGCTCTTGGAATACCTGCCTCTTGCTGCAATATAACACTTGCATCCAGGTGCCTCAGTACCAGCAGACACTACCACAACTTCCACAGGTGATACTCATACCACTGGTTGAGAAACACTGATCTGCAGTTTAGGACCAGAGTCTCTGGTGTCCCCTTTACAGGCTGAGGTTTGCCTCTAAGCCACTACTTAAGGCTACAATCCTGCCCACACTTTCCTGTAAGTAAGCTTCATTGAATATAATAGGACTTCTGAGTAGTCAAGCAAAGGACTGAGCTCTTAGTAACCAGCCTCTGGCTGCAATCCTATTCACTTTCCTGAGAGTAAGCTCCACACACTCTAATGGGACTTACTTCTGAGTAGCCAAGAATAGGATTGGGCTCTAAGGCTGCACTCCTCTGCACAATTTCCTGGGAATAAGCTTCATAGATTGAAATGGGATTAACTTTTGAGTAGTCCGGCATAGGATTACAAGCTCTTAGAAACCAGCTTCTTTCCAGGGAGTAAGCTTCACTATTATAATGGAACTTACTTCTGAGTAGACAGTGATTGGGCTTTGAGGCTACACTCCTATCCTCACAGGGGAGTAAAACCTACTGACTTGAATAGGATTTACTTCAGAGTAGGCAGTGGACTGGGCTCCTGGGAGTGCAGGATGGGAACTGCCTGCTGCCTGCTTATAAGGAAAAGGAGGACAATGAATATTTTTTTCCAGGCAGAAGAGTGAAAAGAGGACCTGTCCTGGGAAAAAATAAAATTTATGAGAAGGCTGCATGCTGCCTGCTTATAAGGAAAAGGAGGACAATGAAGATTTATTGTGGTCCTGGAAAAAAGTATGGATAATAAGAAGACTCTATGTTGCCTGCTCATAAGGAAAAGGAGGAGTAAAAAGAGGACCTATCTTGGGAAAGGAGGACATATGGTCACTCAGTACTTGCTTCTGAGCAGGCATGCAGAGTATTGGGCTCTGATGCTGCCATCCTATCCACCCCTACCTAGGAGTAAGCTCCATTGACAAGGATGGGACTAGGATAGGATTTACTTCAGAGTAGGCAGTGGAGTGGCTCCTGGGGGGGGCAGGATGGGAACTGGGGCTATTTCTTCAGGTACCCCCCATACTTCCTGCCCTCAATCTCAGGTGGAGAGATTTCTCAGAGGGGCAGGATGAGGTGGGGAGATCTTTTTTTGGGGGGGAAGCAAAAGGTCTACAGCCTGAGCCCAATCTTAACCGTGTCTACTCAGAAGTAAGTACCATTCAAGTCAATGGGACTTACTCCCATAACTGTGTGGTCAGGATTTTAGCCTTACAGTCCAATCCTATGCAGGCTTACTTAGAAGTAAGTCTCATTCTAGTCAGTGGGGCTTACTCACATGTAAGTGTGGATATGATTGCAGCCTCAGAGCCCAGTCCTAATCATGTCTACTCAGTAGAAAGTCCCATTATAGACAGTGAGCTTACTCTCAGGAAAGTAGACTGGGATGGAGGAACAGGGCTGGAGGGAGAGATCCAATCCACTGCCAATCTCCTCAGAAGTAAGTCCCATTATAGTCAGTGGGTTTACTCTCAGGAAAGTCTGGATGGGAAAGTAGCCTCAAATCCTATGCTACCCAGAAGGAAATCCCATGATAGTCAATGGGAATTTCTCCCAGGAAAGTGTGGCTAGGATTGTGGCCACAGGCTGCAGTCCTCTACTATATAGTGTGGCTTACACCTGAGTAGTACTGGGTAGTACTGAGTAGTTCTTCATGCCTAGTACTGGGCTGCAAAGGCATCCAGGGAAGGAGGGAGGGAGGCTTGCTGCTATTACTCACCTCAGGCTCCCAGACGTTTGTATGCTGGCTTCTCTATTCCCTCCCAAGGACCCCTTAGTAAAGCTGTCCATCATGTGCCTGATTCAAAAAAAACACACCATCGCCAGAGAGGCTGCTCATTTGCATGTGAGAACCCAGCATGCTTTGCAAACTGCAGAAGGAAATAACTTCTGAAAACTTGCTAGAAATAAGGTTTTTAATCAAAATAAGATGTTCAGCAAAGACAGGATTCCTGAATAGCCTCCTTCAAAGGTTTGGGGCATGAAGAATTTCCTAACCCTGACTTTAAAGCATGGAGCTAATAGTGATCCAAACACCCTCCATCTCAGCAGTCAGAGTCTGAATGTGCTGTGGGATGGTGGCCATGCCCTGTCTGAATGATGGTAAAGGAAACAGACTCTTTGTATTTTAAAATTAAAAAATAACCTTAGGGAGGGGAAGGAGGGGGAAAGAGAGAAGGGGAGGGAGGCTCAGAAGGTGGGGGAGGGAAGAGGAGGGAGTAAAGAGAAATTCAGAGAGGCCCTTTAAGAGAAATTCAAACACACTGGCATGCAATTGAAAGATGATGGCCCCCAATTAACAACCGGTTTGCTAACATCAGTCAGCCAGCCCCTAATTAACAACCGGCTCTACAGAACCAGTCAGAACCGCCCTCAGCCCACCTGTGGTCTTACTCTCAGGAAAGTATCTTTAGGATTGCAGCCATAGTGTTAAAACTTGCCTATTGCCTATTTGGAATTAATAAATTATGGCTCCAATTCTGAAGACACTTTCCTGGGAGTAAGACCCTTTGAACACCATGGGGCTTATGTTTGAATAGACATGATTAAGATTGTGCTCTAAATGTATTAAATTATATGTAATAATTTTAAATTTAATATTCAGTAATATAGTGTTTAAGCACATGGAAGCAATATACACAAGCCTTTTGAGGTTTTATTTTGTTATGTTCTACGCTTTTCTTGAGTGTCCCTCATGTGACACTCATGGGACACTTCTCCCCTCTCCGATTATGACATATTGTCACCCTGGTCAGGCAAAATAATAAAAACTTGCTGGGTTTAAAACTTATTTAATCCCAAATCATACCAAACCTGTTTACATATAGGAACTTAAAAACTGAACTAGGTGTTGAAAATCTTACTGAATTTTTTTTCTTGGGGAGGGGGGTTTGAAGTTATTTACTTGATTAACTTTAAAGTGTTTACGATTATTTATTTGTTTTAATTTGCTTGATGATGTCACTTTGAGCCATGATATCACATTAAGTGGATCCTGGACAGGATGTCCCTCTACAAAGTGGGTCCCAAGCTAGACAGTTTGAGAGCCACTGCAGTAAGTTCTTACAAACGTGGCACCCTTCAGGGGATGACACCAGTAGTGAACAAAATGGCTAAAAATCATGGTTCTTAGGAATAATCCCATCATGTTATATATTGTTGGATGCATAATTTGCAGCAGAATGCAGTGAAACAAACCACTGAAATATATTTATTCTGTCAAAATGTGTGGCCATAGAACTAACAGAGGTATGCCAATAAGCACATAACCACAGTCACCATACAGTTTGTTCTGATGCTCACTGCACCGGTGATGCGCTGGCCTCCTGTAGCAGGTTATGCGAACCCTAGTGAGGGTTTTGAGGTTTTGAGGAGGGTTTTGAGCCTGGATTTTCTCCAACACCCTAACCACTACTCCTAGTCTTCTGAATCAGAGTTCAGAAAATGGAACCCGGCTTCAGAACCATGCTGAACCTCTTCTGCTTCTTAACTCTTGTATACAAATCCACCTATCCCTAATCAACAAGTTTCAGTGCTACATGTGATCATACCAACCCAGTAAAAATGAGGCTGAGTACACTCAAACTCATTTCAAGAACCCTGATAAGTTCAGTTTGTTTAGAAGCATATCTGGTTTCAACATTTACTGTACATGGATTGCTCAAAGAGGCAAAGAGAACTTGATACTTTAAAATAGTCATGTAGTCTAACCCCCAATTCTAAATAAGAACTGAACTAGATTAACTAGCCTGAACTAGGGGCCATCACTTTAGTTCTGCTGTCACCAACAAAGTCAGCCCCCTCAATCCACCAGTCCCTATCTCCAATCCCTCCCTGCCTCAAAGCTGAGGCTTTGACTTAATGCTCTGCTGCCCTTGAATAGAATTGTGCTGTTAAGCCATTAAAGAATAAAAAGATATAAGCTACATTCAGTGAACTATAGTCAAATATAATTCAAGATTTGATCATAAACTGGAAGCTGTTAATGCTTTCCTATTCAGTTGCCAACTTTCAAAACACAAGACAACTGCAATTTCTATAGTTCAAAGAAAGCATTTGTATGAATGGCCAGAAAAGCAGAAAACAAATATTAGCAACATGAATGAGTTGCTTCAGCTCTTCGTTTCTATGCGGTTGTGGCTCTGCAGTTATAAAAGGATATTTATCAATTCTAACGTTTAATAGGACACACACATATAAACATTCCAGGAAAGTTGGATTAACCAGAGTGGTTTTTATTCCAAGATCTGGTAACAAGCTGGCCTCTGGAGCCCAAATGAATTTAACATATAATGAAACAAAATTTATATTTATTTTTTAAAGGAAAATTATAATAACATTGTTTTCTAGATCTCTGGGTCTAAACAAAATAGATATAAAGGAATTGTGTCAGTTTCTATTTTCCTGATTTTTTACACAGTGATATGAAAAAAATATACTTGTCCTAAGCTCCAAAACAAGTATGTTTAGTTCTTCACATTGCCTTTTCATCCTGAAGCCTTTTGGCCTCTGGCCTTAAAGAGGCAGTCACAATAAACACCGTGTGCTCTAAGGCTTCTGAGCATTCCTTTCCAGAACAAACTTCTTCACACTACCAGGCAAACAACCTCCAAAATTTCAAAGAACTTCAGACGCAATAGTTTATGCAAGAAGCTGTAGTTGAAAAGAGAACTGTGAACAAGATCATGTCTTCACATACGTATCATCTACTACTGCCTTATGCAAACAGAACTCCAAATGTCCCCAGGTATGGCAGAAGAGGAAAATTTCTACCTAAGGAATTAACCAAACCATGAAATTGGAATACATTTCAAAAATTACTTGGTTGTCTTGGTACAGTTCTTGTACCAAATGCAGGTCTTGCCCCTTCCATGAATGGAAAGTTGTGGAATGGAAAGTCCTCCTTACCTAGCAATGTCTGTTCTAGTGGCTTCTGCTGGTGTTCTTTTTCATTTTAGATCGTGATTCCTTTGGGGGCAGGGACCGATTAGCCACTAATTTTTTATTTTCTTTGTAAACCGGTTTGTGAAGTTTTTAGTTGAAAAGCAGGCGGGCGGCAGATTGGATGGGATGGGATGGGACAGACAGATGGACGGATGGATAGGTAAAGTGTAACTGTCCGTCACTTATTAAAATGGCCTCCACAAGTGCAGCAACAAGATTGTTATACTTTGCCTTAAACTGCTAGGAATAATAGGAAGAAATAATTTTGAATAAAAAGTTAAAAGAATTCAACTTACAGGTGCCACAGTGGCTAGAGGGGAAAAAAGAATTGATGAAGGAATATATAGCTTTATAGTAGCCTTTTTGAATGCTTCTAACATACTAGCACTCATCTAACACAGTGTTTCTCAACCAGTGGTACAGGTATCACCAGTGAGATCTGAAGTGCTGTCTGCTGGTACTTGTGGGACCCCCTGCTTGGCAATGAGAGATATGAGAAACATCAGAAGGAAGATTAGCTCAAAGCGCAGAAGTCTTCAGCATGCTTTTCACATACAGGTTGAGCCTCCCATTACTAAGATTTGGTTCTAGGAATCTCTGTGAATACCTATTTTTGTGTTATACAAAAGCAATTATTTACCATGGTAACTAATGAATCAATTAGTTAGAATTCAGTAGTCAAGGTGGCAATGAATCCTGTGGCTGTGGGTGGCGCAAGAGGTTAAGATGCTATGCCTGTTAACCAGCAGGCCAGGGTTCGAGACCCGGGTCGGCCCCACAAGACAGGGTGAGCTCCTGTCCTTAGCCCAGCTCTGCGACACCAGCTGGATCCAATCGTATTGGCTCTGCCTTTCCATTGGACTAATTCAGTGGTGTGGAGAGTGGGGATTTGCTGCTTGGGTAACAGCATATCCTCCATAACAATCTAAGTATGCAGCGCCAAGCACGATACCATAGTCTTTCAAGACTGCTTTTTTTAATGAATCAGTCCCTGGTTTTTAAAACAACTCCATTTCAGAGTGTTATCTTCTTTATTCAGATGGAAGTGGGGGGCAATTATTGCTCTGACAGAATCCCTGGGAAGAGAGGGGTCATCCCCTTGGTTGTATCCTGATCTCTACTGCAGCCACAGAGTGAAAGGTTTATTGCCTGCCACATTACCGTGGAAAGAAGCTACTTCTAAGCTATTAACTGCTAACCAGCCAACCTTTTTTGCTTTGAGACAAAAGTGCATATAAATCAATCACATATAAATAAACTACACCTGTATCTGAAAAGCCCTCCTGTCCACCCTGAGCCTCTTACCCTTTATTTATCACTTCACATCTGGCTTCTCAACCCAGAAGTAACTAGCAATGACATCTTGTTATCTATTAAAATTACAGAAAAGTGACTTCTAGCTGAAAAGTTCCATAGTTTCTCTGCTCTGCCACATCCTGGACTCTGTGTTGGGCCACATAGCTCAACAAGGAGTCTCCTCATAGCCATGTCTGTGCCAACAAAACTATTGCTGTTTTCAGGATTTATATGGAAAACCTGGTGGTGGTGGTGCCACTGCATGCATCAGTAACCATTTTTGTGTTGCTGTACCTGGTGGAGCAGATGGCTTTAGATTCAGGCTACCTGACTTCTACACTGTAAACATTAGTGTTCATTGTAAGTGTTAAAAGAAAGTTGCATAATTTTCATTACTATCAACTACACATACAAATTATTTCATTGTACACAATTACATGACCTGTTCTGCGTGCCCTGAAGCTTCTACAGGGAAATGTCAGGAGAAAGCAATATAAGTTCTGTGTTTCTGTACACTGCTGAACTATTTGTAAGTGTCACATAAAAATAGGACATTTATGAGATATAAAGGTATCTCATAAAACTGTTATGAATTAGGAGATCCTTGGCCAAATCCCAGAAGAGATAATCCTTATAAATATGCAGGAATGTTGTAGCCTGAACGTGAAATGTCAGTGAAATAGGATGCTCAAAGATTCATGTTTCAGGTTAGCAAAAGTCCATGCCAATGGATGTTTCAAAGCCAAATTAAAACAAATGTCCAGGGAAGCTTTTCCTGCCTTCACAAAGACATTTTACATACACAGCTTCATTATGCTGAACAAAGATACAAAACCCATTTTCCCCCTTCAAGCTGTCAAAGTACAAAAGAAATGCAAAAAGTCTCTGCACAGATGTAGTAAAGTACTGGATTTGATCTTCTGGCAGGTGCTCAATATGCAGCCCACATAATCACATGTTAATGACTGGAGTGTGTTAATCAGCATGCATACCTGATTCCTTCTCATCCAAGAGAGAAAGAGACCAAACAATTTACAGCATGTAAATGCTGCTACTTCCAAAGCACACATTGTGAATACGTAGCCACGGAAAAGAAAGGAAAAAAATGCTTCCAAGTAGTAATATCTACAGAGCATCAAACAACTGAAAAGGGGACAATGCCCATCAGATCAGCTGTATCCACAGAAAAGCTGGAGTTTCCTATCTAGTTGCTGCAAGTTTTCCTAGAAGCAACATCCTAGAAGCAAGTCCTTCTCTCTTGTAACTTATTTACAGTAGTTACTCTGCAGTGCAAACTGTCAGAGTCACTACTATTGAACATGTCTAAGGAACAAGGTCCATGTTTTTTTAATAATAGCTCTCAATACCTGGCTTCATTCTGATGGAAGAATGATATTCCATCAAATATTCAGAAAGTGAATAAAGCAGTTACACCAGTTTTTCAACAACACTCCTTAACTTTAATGAAATAGTAACTTACACACATACCCAACACTATGAGTTCCTTTGTCTCAAAACTGCATACACACAAAACTTTACTGGATGCACATATACAGTAACTAATTCTTTGGTAGTAAGAAGAAATGGAAGTTTAAAATTCTAGAATATGAGGGTATCTCTCTGATTCTAAACATGTCACACAGAAGTAAACTTATTTTATCAGCATGATCACTCCAATCCAGCATGGGTAGTAGGAAACACCACACAGAATGTCACACAAACAGAGACTGGCTACATCATCTTTATAATTGTTAGAAAAATTAGACATACAGATTCTTCTTGTGTACATGGAATAAGATAGCCTTTGCTTTTGCAGAATTCCCTTTGTACATTATGGTCATGCAGAAAATTGGATACTGGCATACCCCCAAATCCAGAGTTACTACGGAAGCATATAAGAGACTTTACGTGCACCCGTAATTACTGCACCACCTAGTGAAAACCTATGGGAAATTCATATTGGAATCCAGAGTAAGTTGTTCTTACACCGGAGCAAGGACTCCCCATAGTTACTCTGGATTTTGCCCATAGTGTTTAAAAAGTACAGAATGCAGTGACTATGAGCATTACCATTAGACAGACACATTATCTTATATATATATAAAAATGAAAAGTCACTGACTGACTGACTCATTCATTCACTCATCAACGCACAGCCAAAACCACTGGGCCTAGAATTGTGAAATGGGGTGGATGTTCCTTTTGTGACTGAGGGGTGCACTGAGAACTGATTTTCGGAAATTCCAACCAGAAGGGGGTGAAAAGGGATGCAATGTGTTCTCCTCCCTATACTTTGCATTGAAGAATCGGTGACTGAGGGATGCTGTGCCACAACCCCTGGACCTACAACCATGAAATCCAAGGATGGTGTTCCTTCTGCCACATGAACACCCACCATGCACATGGGGGATGTTGCGCATGGGAGAATGATGCACATGGGGGTTTGATGCGCATGGGGGTGGTTGATGCGCCGTTGGGCGTTGATGCACCATGGGGGGATGTTGCGCCATGGGGGGATGACGTATGGGATAATTTTACTCCCACAACATGGGTATGCATTTTGCTAGTCTTCTATATGACTTCTATAAAACATTATAGGCAACTAGCCAGATAAATAAAATACCTAACAAAAACATTATGTAACAAAAAGTGTATTTTTTAACTCAAAACTGACCAACAAGATTGATGGTTCTGAGAACAAATGAGGTTTTATTATGACAGAACATGGAAATAGTGTTTGTCAGCTTTCATTAAATGTATCCATGTACAGTATATTAGAACTATTAATTAGAAATACTACATCTAACTATTTAATATTCTACTACTACTTTTTATGTATCATTTTTCAACAAAAAGTTCATGAAGCAGTTTAGTTGTTCAGTTGTAAGTTGTTCAGTAAGACATACAGGTATAACCTAATTATCAGCATTTTATTTATCCTCAACACAAATGTGGTTGGCTCTTTAAATTAAAAGATAAACATCCCTTAAGTAGCAGTTAATGACTTAAAAGCAGCCTGCTTACCATGACAACATAGCAGGCAAGTAGGATTGCCAGAGAAAGATCCATAAAGGGTTCACACAGAAGGGAGACTGATAATCACTTCTGAATTACAGTGGTGTCTCACGTAACAAATGTAATTTGTTCCGGAGGTATGTTTGTTACATGAAACGTTCTTTATGTGAAGTGGATTTTCCCATAGGAAATAATGGAAACTCAGACGATTGGTTCCACAACCAAAAAAATATTCATATAAAAATTTTAACTGGGTGTAAAAATGATGACAAAACACTGGAATTGAATTCAAAATACATTATGCATTAAACGTGCATGATCCTATGAAGTCTACTTAGGCTGCAATCCTAAAGACAATTTCCTGGCAGTAAGCCCCATTTAACACAAAGGGGCTTACTTCTGGGTAGACATGGTTAGGAGGCTGCAATCCAAGACACCTTCAAAGTGTCTCCCCACTTTCTCCTTCTCTTCATCCTGAGCCTCTCTCTCCCCTGCTCCTTCTGGCTAGCCCTGAGCTGCTTCCCTCTTCTCCACTGCTGTTCTCTCCCTCTGCCCAGCAGCGCCCGGCCACAGGAGGAACAGCACGGAAGTGTTGCTTTCGTTCTGGGCAGGTGCGCTAGGCAGCTTTTTAAAAGGGCTGCCGGCCAGCGCATCTGCCCCAACTGCCAACGAATGTGTTCTTTACATGAAGCACAATTTGTTATGTGAAGCAGAATCCTAGAGAAATTTTTGTGTTGTTACGTGAAACATACTTTATGCAAGGTTTTTGTTATGTGAGGCACAACTGTATTGGACTAATTATTTACAACTTATTTTTTTCAAGAGGGGAAGTCAAAAAAATTACATAAAGTCCACTGTTCAGTGCACAAGATTCACAATTTTAGTACAACTGAAGAATTTCTCCTTTTTGTGGGATCTGTGGCAACCATGGGCAGCTATAGATAAAAGTGTTTGTGGTTCAAAGACTATACAAATGTGGACAAGCGCAAACCTGAGAACATAGAGTAAGAATGAAGTTAGGTAATAATGTTACATGAATGAAATTAGTCATAACTGCTCAACTGCCAACAATTTCTGAAAAAGAAGCTTGTAGTCAAACTGCCTGTTACACCTGCCACACCTAGCCACATCCCTAACACTGGAATACTTGTACACCAAAGGAAGAAAAAGTACAGTGCATGAAAAGCTCATCAATATGATGCAACTGTGCACACCTCTATCCCACAATCTCTTGTTAAAAGTTTTTAAATTTGTGTTTATGTGTGTGTTTATCATATTATTTATTATGCTTTTTAATGTTGTAGCTGCCTTGGTTCTGCGTGGCAAAGGCAGGGGAGAAATCTTTTAAATAAATCAAATAAATAATTTCCTTACATAAATTTAGGGCACAATCCAGAGTAAATACGGGGAGTTCTTGCTCCAGTGTAAGAACAATTTACTCTGGATTGCAATATGAATTTCCCATAGTTTTTCACTAGATTGTGCAATAACTATAGGTGCACGTAATGTCTCTTACATGCTCTCATAGTTACTCTGGATTGTAGGGTTAGTAAGATATCAACACAATTTGATGGAGAAGGATATTTACTCTTAAATATATAGAAAACCCCCAAATTACAGTCTGTTGTCCAAATCTTTAAATTATTCAAAGCTTAAGTACAGAAGAAATTTTTCCCCTGACCTTTATATTGTATGGGCTTTGTACAGTAATGAATGTATCAATTAATAAAGTCAACATATACTGAAATAATATGTTTGCCCCAAATTAAATCATGTACTTTATTTGATGGTAACCTTAAGCACAGTTTCCTAGAAGTTTTATATACACCAAACAATATGTATATGGCACTAATTTGAACGATCAGTATTGAACCAGGCTTTAGAATCAGAGAAATAGTACCTAAGAGGAGACCCAATTGCATTAGTTGAACCATCACGCTAGATTATTTCTCCCCTTTTAATAGATATCTGTTTCAACTTTTTTCTAACCTACCACCCTCTGTTTTTCTTTTCACTTACATTTCATCTCCATTTCAAATATAATTTCCAATTTAAGAGTCAAAAAGTAATTTTAATTACCTATGAATCAACTAACAATCTGTGTAAAGATTAGAGTATTCAATCCATTATCACACAAGAGTTGCGTCTAGTCACAACTTACTGTGATCTATTTAATCAAGTTCTTTGTAGAGAAAGAATCTCTGCAGAAATTGGCTGAGATTTGGGTGACTTGGATTCAAGTTGCAAAAACATGTATTTTTTGCAACTTGTACAGACTCAAGTCACTCATGTTAAAAACTTGTACTGGCTAGGGAATCTTAACCTAAAAATGAAAAAAAAAATAGATTTGAGTCAAAACTTCCTGTTCCTGTGACTTTATTTTGTGTCTGTGCCTATGACTTTCTCTATTATGTGCTTGCTTTGATACAGGGAGTCCTGTGCAGCCCTCTTCAGCTCTTTCTTCCTTCTTAGCAAAACAATACTGGGGTTGCATCATTGCCCTTGCTCTTCCCCCACAATAACTTAGGGAGTAAATTGCCCTAAAAATTTGAGAATCATTGCTTTATGGCAGTCACAAAGTAGCCTCTACTAGCACATATATCTGCTGGAAGGAAAGCTGGATTGATCCACTCTAGTGGATCCACAAAGACCTTCCAGAGCAGGTATGTTGCACAGGAGGGTGCAGGAAGGCAGGGATGTTAAGGTGGGTAGAAAGGGCTAGTTGTAGGGAATAGGGCAGATTGGGCTCAGGAGAGCAGTGGGTCTCGCACAACAGAACATGCCAACCCCAATCTCATATCCAGGCCTGATCTGCCTTCATGGATCAATACAAATTGAACCTGCGCTATTGCCAGAGCAGGTCTGAACTGACACATAGCAAGGGTTGAGTATTAAGAATGTCCCTCTAGCTGAAAATCCCCCAATGGAACATAACATAAGCTACACTGGTAGCACTGCATCATTATGAATGGATTTAGGTAGGTTCCGCTGTTAATTTTAATAACTGTTCCTTCCCTTAGACAATCCTATGGAGGAGGCTAAGGATCTGAAAAAGAAAATTCTCAGTAATTTCCAGAATTTTGGAGATTAACCTATGACAGTTCATGGGTAAAAATGTGATACATTTAAAACATAAATATCTTTCTGCAGAGCATTGATGACTACAACTGAAATCTTATCAGTTAACTTTAAACCAGGCTTGCACAATTTATAACCCAACAGCAGAAGTAGTCCTCCCTTAACTCGCAGCTTGATGTTATAGAGAGTTAGTTACATAAAAAAGCATAAAAAAGCGTAATCTGCCTTACATGGAGCAAACACAGATGCAATGAGAAATACAAGTTTTTGAAAATGACATTCCCTGAAATCTTTTCAGACTTACTTTCAAATCAGTAAGATTTGATTTGAGTTGTAAAGTTATTACTTACACGTTCCACTTCTTCTAATGCAGCATTTCTCAAAGTGGGGGTACGGACCCCTTTGGGGGTTGCCTAGAGCTTTCCTGGGGGGTCGCCTAAAGATCCCTGGTGCAGGGGGCCAGGTCAGGCTTTCCAGACCTCCGGCTGTAGCTGCGTGCACACTGGGGCTGACTGACCGCCTCAGGGCCCAATCCTATGCATGCCTTCTCTGAAATAAATCCCATTATAGTCATGAGGGCCTTTACTCCCATGTAAATGTGGATAGGATTGCAGCCTCGGCCCAATCCTATGCATGCCTACTCTGAAATAAATCCCATTGTGTTCAATGTGTGCATAGAACACACATTTCATTTGTAACAATGAAAATACATCCTGCATATCTGATATTTACATTACGATTCATAACAGTAGCAAAATTACAGTTATAAAGTAGCAACGAAAATAATTTTATGGTTGGGGGTCCCCACAACATGAGGAACTTATAAAGGGGTCAAGGTGTTAGGAAGATTGAGAACCACTATTCTAATGGGTAAATAACAGGGCATATCAAAATATATGCTGTAAGAGGAATTTGTTACTCTTTCTGATACACAATTAAATAACAAAATTCTCTTATTTCCTCTTATCAACCAAATTCCCAGCAGTGTTCCTAGTTCTCTGATTCTAGTTCAAAGCTCTCTTAATTGGTCAATCTTAAATTTCCCACACAGTTCCATCTGTATGGAAGCATAAAAATACCTTAATAAATGAGTAAAATCTAATTTTTAATATAAGATTTTTAAAAGCCTCTTCTGTACTTTTGATTCATTTGACTGGAAAAAAAGGGGTAACATCACCAAGATAATGTCAAAATACAGAAATGGGCTGCCTGTAATTCTAATTGTGCAGTTGAGGGGGGAGAATCTTTTTCTTCATTGTTTTATATTTTCTCCACTGCAAAATCCAGGGGAATGGTGATGAGATACTTGTAGTAGAAGCCACTCCAGGTCTGACATGGCAGTTGTTACACATTGCTGAATCTGTCAAATGAAAAGCAAGCACAAAAGGAATTTCCAAATGCAGCTGCTATTTCCCATTTGTTAAATCCTTTTATTACACCATATAAGTACACAGCTGGGAAACACTATAGAGTGGGAGTTAAAACAAAATATTTTGGCTTCCAGACATTCAGAACACACAAAGGACTCAGTGAAAAGCAATTCCTGATATCAAAAGGGAGTTAAAGTTTGAAAACATTTCTAGTCAATGTGTAGGGCTTGGCTTTTTTAAAAAAATGATAACATGACATTCAATATACTATATGTTACTGTTCTGTTCTAACTCAGGAAATGCAGTAAACAAAGAATGCTGAAAATGACTTCTTCAGTAATTTTCTCAGACCTATTTCCATATTCCACTTCCTTTTTTAATCTCACACAGCTGCATAAGGTGGACACTCAAATATCCATTCTAACTTTTATGAATCAGCCCAATATGCTCAAGTAACAATTCACTTTTATTCTCAGTAGCATTGCAACATCTTCAGGTAAGTTTGCTCAGCAAACTTAGCAAGCAGGAAAACTTTTGTTGCCCCTTAGCAGCCCCCTCACAGAAACTGACTGAATCCCCTGTGGTTGAACCACAGTACTAAACACCCTTAAGCCTCCACTGAATCAAGCCAAAGGCCCATCTACATCAACTTCCTGTATCCCACAGTGGCCCACCAGATGGTACACAGGGAGCATACAATCCAACTGAATCCAGATGACAGGAGTAAAGAATATTGTGGGACTGGGCACCAACGGCCAGCAAGCAGCAGGCAATGGACACTGCTGATGAGCACCACTGGTAAACAATGGAAACCTCTGAGCATCAGAGGTATCATGGGGCAGTGGCGGGCAGCAGCAAGCACCTGAGATTCCTACAGGGCATCACTGTGTAGTGGTTCCTGCGTAGCAGGAACGACTGTGAACCACCATGCAGTGGTGGTCCTTTAACCCCCCCCCCATTCCATGCACCATTACCCTCCGTGCACCATCCCCCCTCAACTGTGGGCAGGTGCTGAGTTTAGGGCTGGGTTTCATCAGTCTTCAATGTTAAGTACTGTATAGTCTGAAAATGTCTTGCACCCTTTTCCACCCCCTTAGGGGTAAATTTCTAAAAATTGTTTCTTAATGGATTCTCCCATCATGTAAGGAACACCCTCACCAAATTTCATGCTTCTAGATCCAGATGTTGGGGCAGAGAGTCCTTCAGTCAGGGATTCTTCAATTTAAAGTATAGGGAGGAAAACACATTGCACCCCTTTTCAACCTCTTCCGGTTTGAATTCCAAAAACCAGTCCTTAGTGGGTGCCTCCATCAATATATATATATATATATATATATATATATATATATATATATATATATATATATATATATATATATATATATATATATATATATATATACAGAGAAACACTTATATATATATATATATATATATATATATATATATATATATATATATATATATATATATATATATATATATAAAGTGTTTCTCTGTTTACTATAGTTATAGTTAAGAATGACGACTTCTCAGAGTAACATTTCCCTGTGGACATCTCCATATTCATTCTGGGAAGCCAGCTGCACAGCTTGCCCTGATCCCATACAAATAATTGTCACTGTCAGCAGAGGCTGAAGCATTCCCCATGTCTACACTGTGGGAACTTCAAGTGCCAAAATGGTTTTTAAATGCCACACAGTTACAACATTCTGGAAGTAACTTTAGTTAACACATTATGCACAAAAACACACAGTGATTCCAAATGGAACAAGGCGGGGAACTACAGTACACACAACTGTATAACTGCAATGACTCAACATGGAAAGAACTACCTCTAGTTGTGGCACACACATAAATTCTTGTGCTAGCAGGGATAAAAGAAGATCTCACACTCTTTGGCAATTGATCAAGCCTTCCTTTACACTTACAGCACCATACAACTCTTGAATTCAACCATAACACTGATGTCTTAAAACACACTCATACAAACAAACAAACAAACAAATAGAATAGTGATACCTAATGCAGGTGGTATTTCTCCAGTGGTTTGGTGCCTTGGGTGACTATAGGTGACTAAAGCTGCAATCCTAACTCCCAGTTAGGCTGGCATAAACCCCAGCACAAGAACCATGCTGGGCTGGTAGTGTCACAAAAGTGCTGCAAGACACTTCTGTGCCACTCCTGGGGGAGGGTTAGGCCAGTGCACAGACATGTGCTTGCCTCCCTACATTAACCCAGGAATGGAAAGACTGATGAGTTCTGCCAAACTAGGGTAGGATTGCACCCTTAATGTTTCAATATTTTTTATTTTAAAAAAGTCATAGACTTCTGTTTATACTTCAAATCATATTCAGTAAAACCTTGAATTGAGAGTAACTTGGACTGGGAACTTTGCTAGAGAAGCAAACATTTCTAATAAATTTTGTCTTCCAATACAAGTGGAAAAAATAGTTCCGTCAGAGACACAGCTGGTTTCAGCACTCCACCAACACCTCCTCAGCCTCTCCTGAGACCAGCCCTGTGGTGGGCTCCAGCAGGTTTGCACCTACTCTATAGAACCGGCTGTTAATATAAAGTTTTAAAATAGCCATTTAAAAGTGGCTGCCAGATGGGCATAGAACCGGTTGTTAATTTCTTTGAATCCCATCACTGGACCAGCCTATGCATGTCTACTTTAAAGTAAACTTACTACAGTCAACTTACTACAGTCAACAGATTTCACTCCTGTGTAAGTGGGGCAATGGAAAGGAGCCTGAGAGACTCTGCAATCCAGAGTAACTATGGGGAGTCCTTGCTCCGATGTAAGAACAATTTACTCTGGATTGCAATATGAATTTCCCATAGGTTTTCACTAGGTGGTGCAGTAACTACAGGTGCACATAATGTTTCTTATGTGCTCCCATAATTACTCTGGATTATAGGGCTAGCCTTGCATGTCTACTCTAAAGTAAGTCCTGTTAAATCAGTGGGGCACACACCTATGTAAAGGGAGCAGCCAGAGAGACCCAAGAGACTAAGTGCAGTTTAATTTGTTTTTTTCTTTATATTTTGTATTTTCTTTATTATTTTGTATTATAGTATATTGCAGTATTACAGTATAGAAGTCATTACTTGTAACCATTATATGACTATTTTTGGGTTGTGGAACAAATCATCTGAGTTTCCATTATTCCTTATGGGAAAATTTGCTTTGATATAAAGCATTTTGGACTATAAGCATACTTGGAACGAATTATGCTCATAAACCAAGGAACCTGTACTGTCAGCCATTGGCAGCCCTTAGGTAGGTGAAATCACTTGAAGCATTAGGTGTAGCCTACTGGATCTCTCCTTAGGGATATGTGGTTAACTGCTAATGATTTTCAGCAACTTTATCCTGAAAGCTGGGATATTTTTCTGAAACAAGAGAATTGAAACCAGAAAGCTAAGTCAAAGTTCAAGCAGCTGTTTCAGAAATCTGATAAGAGGACAGTGACTTGTGATTGTTTCAGCTTCTTGAAGGTACAGCAACTGCTGACATGAACTTGCAATCTTATAAAAGCAGAGACATGTATTTATTTGGAGAAACATTTTCCAGTTGCACAAAATTCAAGATCAATCCCACATTGTCCTCCCCCAAACCATTTTTTGAATTTTTACAATTTTTCTTTCAACATTATAAATAATGTAAGTACTCAGTTACCTTGTAAATAGTTTGATCACAATTAATTTCATAAGCCTCAAACACCTGGATTCTGGGATACATTTTTCTCTCATCACGCAACCTGAGCTAAAGTAGTTTCTGCCTTGGGGGAACACAGCAGAACTGGGAATCTTATCAGGAATTACCCACAACTATAGAGAGGGGACATATTTTATCCTCTTATCAGCACATCTGCAAGCTTCTTGTATGACATTTGCAAGTTAGGAAAAAGACAAACTATCCTCCACCCTCCCCCTCCCCAAAGGACTGTGCAACTAACTGATGTTTCACATGCTGTCTTGAAGAATACTATTATACTAAGGACATACTTTTTTAACCAAGCCATCATAAAAAGGGTGTCCAATAAGTGTAGTGCATGTCTTTGTCCAAATCCCAACTATGGAAACCACAAGCCAGGGTTTCCCAGACACAACAAATTGCAGTTTGTTTTAAACCAGGAACAAAAGCTGCAAACTTCACGTTCTCACATTTGATCCGGGTTGGGGTGGGGGGGGGAGTTGCATATATCCAGGGTTCACAATAACAATGCTAAATCAATAGCAATATTCGCAACAGCACACAATAACAATGCTAAATCAAGATTTGCTCAGTATAGCAAGTGCCCAACACAGTAACAAACAAGCATTACTTGTCATTTTAATTCACTCCTCTTGTGCTTAAGTTATGTCTGACTCTTTGTGACCCCATGGACCACAGCATGGCAAGACATCCTATCTTCCACTACCTCCCAAATCTGTCCAAGTTCATTGCCTCGGTGACACTATGTAATCATCTCATTTTCTGCCATTCCCTTCTCCTTTCTCCTTCAATTTTTCCTAGCATCAGGATCTTTCCTTAGAAGTTTACCCTTCTTATGAGGTGGCCAAAATATTTCCAGTAAACAGTCAAGATCAATCTACGTGTCTCCTTTTGACTCTGACCAGGCTAATGGTTTGGGAGCCATATTATATTTTCCCAGTTTCAAAGTGATGATTCTATAACCAAACAAATCTTAATGAAATGCCGAACAATGGAATGACCATGTCATAAGGATTTTTACTTGCTTAACGGAGAAGGAGCTTCTCTACCCTTCAAAGATTATTTATTATTAATTTATTTTAAAAATTTATATGCTGCCTTTCTTGGGCCATAGCCTGACTCAAGGCGCCTCACAGTAAAACATAATTAAAACATTAAATAGAAACATTCAATTAAAAAACTATTTTCCCTCCCAAACTCTGCCTCACTGAAATGCTTTTTTAAATAAAAAGTTTTTAGGCTATGCCGAAAGCTTTGTATCAAGGAAGCTTTCCTAAGTTCTAAGGGGAGGGAGTTCCAAAGCCAGGGTGCCGTCACCAAGAAGGCCCTATATCTGGCTGCCACACCTCTCACATCCCTTAGTGGCAGCACAATCAGCTGCTACTTATCAGTTTATTACTGCCAATCTAGCCCTGTAGTCCTAAACAGATGAAAGAGATTAAAATCCACTGAAAAAGTAGAGCTATGCATAAGCATGCACAGAATTGCATTGCAGATGCTCAAACTGGGCCAAACTGGGAACAATAACAAAGGACTTATTTTGAACAAAATACTTAAATTCATTGAGAGTGATCATCCATTCAAAAAAAGGACAGGCCAAAAATAAAAAAGGTTTATAATTGTTTGCTTGCCTAATGTACTGGATATTCTGCACTTAAATATTATTAATATTTATATATTGCTTTCCAACAAAAAATAATTCAGGGTGGTTTATGAAGCAAGATAAAAAAATTTTTGTGTCTGCAAAGGGGTGAACAGTTGCAAAGGGGTCACAGTCTAAAAAGATACAGAAGAACAACCAGCAAACAGACTGTGGAAAAGACACTGCATTGGGGTGAACAGTTGTTCTTTCCCTCCTAAATATAAGATAATCATGAGATTCCTTGCCCAGATTCCACCAAGCAACTCTTTGCCCAGATATCTGGTGAGCTAAGTGAACCAATATCATAGAGACAATTCAAGCAATACACCCACAAACTCCTCCAAATTAAGTCATGTGTCAAAGAAATCCTAACCCCTGGTTAGGCCAGCACAAAGTCCTGGGGTGTTGAAAGGAGCTGTAAAGAGCTGTAAAGCACTGTCCTCTCTATACAACCATGGGAATGGGGAAATCGGTGAGTTCTGCTGGCCTAAATTGGTTAGGTTTGTGCCCTGTGGGAGGGAAGAGTAGGCTCTAACCCTACAATCCAAAGAAATACAGGAAGATGTAAGAAGCACTTACTCTGGATTACAATTTGCATTTCCCAAAGGTGTCCCTTAGGTGGCACCATAACTACATTGGTGTAAAAACATGGTTAGGAGGCTGCAATCCAAGACACCTTCAAAGTGTCTCCCCCACTTTCTCCTTCTCTCCATCCTGAGCCTCTCTCTCCCCTGCTCCCTTCTGGCTAGCTCTGAGCTGCTTCCCTCTTCACTACTGCTGTTCTCTCCCTCTGCCCAGCAGACGTCTGGCCACAGGAGGAACAGCGCAGAAGTGCTGCTTTCGCTATGGGCCGGCGTGCTAGGCAGCCCTGATGCTTTTTAAAAGGGCTGCCAGCCTGCGCATCTACCATAACTGCCAACGAATTTGTTTGTTACATGAAGCACACTTTGTTACGTGAAGCAGAATCCTAGAGAAATACAGTGGCGCCTCACGTAAAGAACGCCTCACATAAAGTATGTTTCACATAACAAACAAAAATTTCTCCAGGATTCTGCTTCACATAAAGGAAGTGCTTCACATAAGGAAAACATTTGTTGGCAGTTGGGGCAGACACGCTGGCTGGCAGCCTGTTTAAAAAGCATCAGGGCTGCCTAGCGCACCTACCCATAGTGAAAGCAACACTTCTGCGCTGTTCCTCCTGTGGCCGGGCGTATGCTGGGCAGAGGGAGAGATGAGCAGTGGAGAAGAGGGAAGCAGCTCAGAGCTAGCCACAAGGGAGCAGGGGAGAGAGAGGCTCAGGATGGAGAGAAGGAGAAAGTGGGGGGAGACACTTTGAAGGTGTCTTGGATTGCAGCCTCCTAACCATGTCTACCCAGAAAATAAGCCCCATTGTGTTCAATGGGTCTTACTCCCAGGAAAGTGTCTTTAGGACTGCAGCCTAAGTTGATTTCATAAGATCATGCACATTGAATGCATGTTTTGAATTCAATTCCAGTGTTTTGTCATCATTTTTACATCCAGTTAATATTTTTATATGAATATTTTGGGGGTTGTGGAACCAATAATCTGAGTTTCCATTATTTCCTATGGGAAAATCCGCTTCACGTAAAGAAAGTTTCATGTAAAGAAACTGCCTCTGGAATGAATTGATTCTGTTACGTGAGGCGCCACTGTATGTTTGTTACGTGGAACATACTTTATGTGAGGCGCTTGTTACGTGAGGTGCTACTGTATATTGTTTGAACTGGTCCAGAGACTTTGCCACCTCATGAACAATGTAAAATAGATGCAGGGAAGCTAATAAAGCTTTAAACAAGCAAGTGGTAAAAACTATAATGAATGGGAATCACTTTTTTTTAAATAATGGATCACACAATTTAATTCAGGATGTCCTCCATACTTATCACAGGAAGAGTAACTTCTACATGTGTTACTTACTGACACTGATCTATTCATTATAATATCTTATCAGTTAAAGAAAATAATGTTTAAGGGTCCAAACCTAACCTTGGCTGCCACAGCTCATCAGTTTTCCCATTCCCATAGTGATGCAGGGAGCCAAGCAAATGTCTGTGCACTGGTCAAAACCTTCCCCAGAAGTGGTGCCCAACTTCTTTTCAGCACTTTTGTGACATTCCCAGGCCTGTACCGGACTTGCGCTGGGGCTTAGTTCGGCTTAACTGGGGCTTAGGATTGCAGCCTAAGAGGTGTTGCACTAAAGCGCTCTCCAAAAGTTGCCCCCGGATGGATACATACCATTCTATGCTGGGCTGAGATAACACTGTTCCAGTCAGAGTCTTGTTGGATTGTAGTGACTAGAGTTGGTAGCTCCTCGGAGTGAGGTTTGTTGTGCAATATAGGGTGCAGGGGAAGATGAGAAGCCACAAGCTCTTCATTGTTGCCTTCTTCCTGCTCTTGTGATACTAAGTCCTGGGTTGTTGTTTCCTCTCCATCAGTTGCAAATGGAGAGGTGGCCTGCTTGGAAGACATTCTTCTACAAGACAAGAAAAGGAGATACAGAGAAATATTTCACTAAAGACCACAAATATAGCCTAGAAAGAAAGAAATGCAAGTGACAAGGACAATAAGAAGCTCCTTCCAGTTGATTTGGCAACACACACAGTTCCTAACAGCCCAATCCTAACTAGCTTTCCAGCACCAACACAGCTGTGCCAACATAGTGCTCACAAATAGTGGCATACAGAGGTGTGTACTCAAGGTAAAGGAAATGTTTGTTCCCAGCAGTGGGTGCTGGAAAATTGATGATCACAGTGCACTAATACTAAAATTACAAGTTTCTTTAGGTAGTGGTTCCTCACAGTTTGTTACTATAGCTCTAAATTTAACTCTATGTAACTCATTGTTATTGTAACTGTAAATCATCAGTTTGCCATGGCACAGATCATCCTGGTTCCTGTTTGGCAAACAGAATGTGGGTGCTAAGCCCTCCAAATGGATGTGACAGCTTGGCCCATAGCATGAATCAGGGTGAACTGGGAGATTTCATATAACAGACTGTGGGCAAATCTGGGGGATTAGAGGCTCTGCGGAGGAAGGGCAGTGAAATGGCATTACTGTTTTTTCTTTCTCCCTCCTAACAGAAGGGGGAGAAGGCCATGAGGTGTGTGATTTCAGTAAGTGCCGTTTCATACTCTGCTTCAGGCAGGAAAATGTTGTGAATCTACAGGATAAGGATTTGAAAGGCTAAGAGTAAGAGCCTCATGTCAGAATTTCAGATTTAAGCTGGTGAGTCCTGTGCTACTCAAACCCAGAGAAATACAGTATAAAGTTAATGGTTCCAGGCCAGGTCATCAATTTCTTTAAGGCACCTTAAATTCTTTCAGGCCTAATATGAAGATGTTTATCCTCAAAACATTCTTCCCAAAGGTGTGTGCTAATGTGTTCTCCTAATTGCAATGGGACTTCTTGGATAAAGACTACTTACGTGCAAGAACTGCCAACCGGAGTATTTGCACAATTAAGCTGGAAATACTTTGTTCACTTGATCAATTAATTATAAAATGGCTTTTCCTTACTAAACAGAATTTACAAGCCACTACGCTAAGCTGCTCCAAACAAGCTCTATGATATATTTGTTTAAAGTACTGTTATCTTGTAAGCTATTTTTAACCTAGCTAGTTAAACCTGTTGGAAAAAATATATACTGTAACAGAAGTACAAAGAGCTAAGTGGCTCATGGAATGAATGACAACCTCAGTACTCTAACTTTAAAAATAATAATTTTGGTAGTTTGAATTAAGTGTGTGAAGTATTTTTCTATTTTATTTTGGACATTTAATATAAAGTACTAAAGAGCTTGAAAGCATATAGTGAAATGGAAGGAATCAATGGTAAAGAAAGTTACAATGATAAAGAAATTGACCCACAATTTTTTTCTCTTATTGGAAATAGATTATCCTAAAAGTATTTTTTTCAAAAAAAGCATAACAATTTCCATTATTTTGGTCCAAATAAAATTATTTCAAATCAAAATGCAAAAGAAAAATGCTTATATAATATTAAAGTAACAATAAGCCATTTTAAATGAAAAACTAAAATATTTATTGAAGGCATATCTTCCAATTTTAGTACATTTTTCAATATCTTTAACTGCTAAAGCTACATCAATAACTCAAGAATAAAGTCTCCACCTTAATTACTCTTTAATAATAATTGATTTCCTACAATTTCCTTAAAAATGCACAAATCAGTTAACAGAGGAACCCACATGAGCATTTTTCAAATTAGCAAATCATTAACTCAGTAGTACTGTTTCTATAGACAAATAATTACTGATTAAAGAGTCTGGAAATCTGAGACTAACAGTTAAATTTACAGATCTGACACATGCTTTCATGAATATTACAGTGAAGGAAATACCAAGTGTAAAGAAAAATAATTAAGTTAATTCCAGTTTAAACAGTAGTTTTTAATGTAGCAGGCCATGTTTCACATAGGATTTAACAACTAATGTTAAATTTCTCACAATTAATGAGGATTCAGATTTAGTATCTTACAGTGAAAAAAAATAATATAGATTCAAATAATTAATTATACCTAAAGGTATTACAGGTATTTTAAACATATTAAAATGTAAATATCTGTATAGCCCAATCCCCCAATCTTCAAATATTTATAATACTGCTTTTTAGAATATATGATATTTCCCTAAATATAGGTTCAATTAATCTAATTATGACTAAAAGTATTACAGATCTTTTAAGTATTCTGAAACATATTAAAATGTCAAGATATGTTTAGCCCACTCCCACATCTACAAATATAATACTGCTTTTTAGAATATATTTTCTGGAAGAAGTGGATACAAAACACTGACTTTGTCAATGACTTGAATTATCTTGATGTAAACACGAGTGTACCATCTGTACTGCACTTAAAATGACTTACTGTATAAACAGCTAAGATATCTGCATCTGAAACCCTTGTTTTGTATATTTCAAAAAGGAAAGAAACCCTTGCAACTACCTAATAGTCCAATTTTAAGCTGCAGATAGGATAGTTTAAGCTGCAACAGTTTAACCACAACATGAATGTTGCAGTGACATGACCGGGCATTGGAGAGCGCCGAATCAGCCCAAATATTTGGAATCAGGGTGCAAGACTTAACACCTTTTTTTAAACACTACACACTCATGTGCCAGTCGCACACCAGTCTGATTACAGCTCCGAACAATTGTAAATAAATCTCCCATGTATTTAAGGCAACGGTGCATTTAAAACAGTTCTTCAGAAGAGGATTCTATTCACTTGAGCATTAGTAGGCATCTTCCAATTATAAACAGGCCTGACTTCTTCCAGGAGGAATAAGCTCTGGCTGCTTTTTTCAGTTTAAATTAATCATGACACAAACCCAGAAATGAAAACGTCTCTTAAGAATAATTCCAACTACAAACTGCACCAATGAATAACAGTGCACAATCCTAATTAAATGCAACTGTGCAGCTGCGAAAATAGGTTAAATCTGTCCAAAGCTATGAGATGGCTTTTAAAGGCTGGTTTGTTAGGGAGTGTTTTTTTTTGTTTTTTTAGGAAGGCTGGGCCCTTGGTCTTAATCAGCCAATAAATTATTTCCTGCAATTACATTAAATAGAAAATTATCTTCAAATTGGGAATGTTAATTGAAAATCAAAATTCAGAGTGAAGTTTCGAAATTACATGCTGAATATAATTAGTCTGGAAAGATTTCACCTCAATTTCATAAACAGGCTTCGGGTAATTCCTCAAGTGACCATTCTGAAAAGCTATCCAGTTAAAATGCTCTGTATGCTTTTTACACCTTTTCTTTAAATCCATGCCAGTTCAGAACAGTTTACATGCTGTATTCCAGTACTGATAAGGATGTATCACTAAACATTCATAGCACATAGTCACATTCTTCATACAATATCACATCTACTTCATAACACTATATATTAAATAGCAGGAAAATATTTTTATTTATTAGTTTTGCCGGCTGGCAAGTATTTCTACTGATACACTTCCACATATATGCAGAACTCATCTCTGCTTCAAAAAATATATACAGTGGCGCCTCATGTAACAAATTTAATTCATTCCATAGGCATTTTTGTTACGTGAAATGTTCTTTACATGAAGCGGATTTTCCCCTAGGAAATAATGGAAACTCAGATGATTGATTCCACAACCCCAAAAATATACATATAAAAATATTAACTGGATGTAAACAAGATGACAAAACACTGGAATTGAATTCAAAACATGCATTCAATGTGCACGATCCTATGAAGTCTACTTAGACTGCAGTCCTAAAAACACTTTCCTGGGAGTAAGCCCCATTTAACACAATGGGGCTTTCTTCTGGGTAGACATGGTAAGGAGGCTGCAATCCAAAACACTTTCCAAGCAACTCCCCACTTTCTCCTTCTCTTCATCCTGAGCATCTCTCTCCCCTGCTCCTTCTGGCTAGCCTTGAGCTGCTTCCCTCCTCACCATTGCTGTTCTCTTCCTCTGCCCAACGGATGCCCGGCCACAGGAGGAACAGCATGGAAGTGTTGCATTCACTCTGGGCAGGTGCGCTAGGCAGCCCTGACACTTTTTAAAAGGGCTGCCGTACAGCGTGTCTGCCCCAACTGTGAACAAGTTTGTTTGTTATGTGAAGCAGTTTGTTACATGAAGCATAATCCTAGAGAAATTTTTGCTTGTTACATGGAACATACTTTATGTGAGGCATATGTTACGTGAGCCACCACTGTATTTGTGAAATACAGTCAGAATCACAACTGAAAATGTTGTTAAAGTTATTGTAATGGGAAAAACAAAAAAAAAATGCACACCACTTTTACCACTTCACTTTGACTCCAAGAACTTGTTTAATCATATCCTGCTAAAGTCCTGTCATCATCATTCCCCTCCATGATGGAAATCTGGCACATGAACAGATGAAGCTGACTTACACTATTAGCCAATACAAGAATATATACAATTACTTTACAATGAGTCAGACATGTGGCCCATTTAAATCAGCACTGTCTAAATTAAATGGTAGAAGCCTTTCTCAGCCAAACCAAGGATCTCAGGGTCTGAACCTAGGACCTTCTTCATTCTCTCCCACTGAGAAAAACCTCTCTCTCCTACCCAAACTTTAAAATGCTATCCCTACTTGAGATAAGAAATGTGCTTTGCATTGGCTGAAAACTTTTACACACTTACCTGGAAGAAAGCCCTACTGAGATTGAGTGGGGTTTACTTCTGTGTAGATATGCATGGGTTGTGTTGTTAAACATTTTTGTACCTGAAGCAAAAAGAAATCAAAATGACACCGCCACACTGCCCAACTCTCAACAAGCTATCTCAGAGTGCAATCCCAAAGGATTGCTTTACAATGAGTCAGACATTCCCTTGGGCTGGAGCAAGGCCCCAAAAGCACTTTTGTGCCACAGAGGAGAAGGTGAGGCCAGTGCACAGATGTGTGCAAGCCTCCCTCCACCAGGGGAAGAGATGAAGGGAAAGTTGTGCTGACAATTCCTGGACAGAGCAGGGGCTTAGGGAGGGTGGGAGGGTAGGGGGGCTTTTGGGGGTGGGGGAGGACTAGGATTTAGGCCACCTCCAGAAGTGGCCAAAATCTGAGTAAATCCATCAGGACGATTATGTCTAACCCTGGCGAAGGGGGAAAATTTCCCTTCCTTGTAGTAGCACATCAGCAATCCCAAGACCTTTTCTGGATTCAATACAGGCTGAGTCAGCCTGCCTGGTCGAGCACAAGTTAGGATTGCACTGTCAGTCTCTGTGCTCTTTTTTAAATGACATACAGTGAGAGAATGATAAGACAGACAGATACTGCTGGAAGCAATTGCTTCCTGCTGCTTCGTTTAAAAAAAATTCCAGGCCTGTTTATGAAAATCAGACAGAACTCTATTCCATGCAGTTTTGCAATTCTTTTTATAAACTTTGGTTGTTTTCAAAAGGCTGTCACTCAGGCTGCAATCTGAAAGGGAAACCTGGCACACTGGTTAGAGTGGATGCTCAAACCTTTCACCATCTGCTATATTCCGAAATGTCCCCTCGCTGTTTTAATCCTTACATGTATCAGAGTCTTTTCCTTGGCAACTAAAAACAGTTTAGTTTAGAGAGTAATTTTATGCAGGGTGCATACAGAAAAAGGATTCAGAAACCTCTCTTCCATCCTCCCAAATCTCTCCAAATTGTAGCCTATTTGGGTGTTTTTATCAAAACTGAAAGAACTCCCTCAAAAAATCACAGATCTAGATAGGGTGTGATGCTCTCCGATAGTGAGTATGAATATTAGAAAATAACTGTGAACTTGAAGGATTTGCTGTGGATCCACCGAAAGCTCTAAACTTTACAACCATCTCATAATATATACTTCCAAGGTATTTCCCAGGATTCCCAGAAGGATTTGTACAGTATTTTCAGTTCCTTGCAAAACCACTGCTATTCTAACAATGTTTTGACTTTGTGCTTCTTCTTAGTTAACTAATATTATTTTTATATGCAACAAATTTATAATGAGTCAAATCAGTTCTTTGCAGGGAGGGTTTTTTTGTTAGAAAAGAATCTCTCGCCACTTATAACCCCTGAAAATAGGGATTTATAATGGAAAGTGCTGACACAACCCTAACTAAAGCGTCGCAAATGGTGCTGCTATAATACACAAAATCAAGTTCTATTATTCTAAACTCTTCTCACTTGTGGGGTTTTTCTTTACTGTGCTCCCAGCTAAACTGCTGAAGCATGAAAAATTTAAATGCAATCAAATGGATCCAATTCCACTTTCCTAGAACAAGTGTCTACAGTGGTATAGTCAAAAAAGGAGAGGCATCCGATTTGTTTGCTGCTTTAAAAAAAACTGCTTGTTTATAATACTGAGCAGTGGAGGAATAAGAGAAAATTACCCTCACTGTGTAAAGTGCCTTGACTCTACCAGAGCACTCTTGGGGGGGAGGGAATACACTGGAAGCATTTTAGAGTATAGGAACAGTTACTATAATAAGGAGGCAATCCTAATCACACTTTCCTGGGAGTAGGCCCCATTGGATACAATAGGACTTACTTCTGAGTAGACATGCTTCGGACTGCACTGTAGATTACACAGCATCATGCAATGCTGAAATATGTTATAAAAAAGCTTCTGAAAACAATTCACATCTTAATTGTGGCTCTGCCCAGAAGTTCTGGGTGCACACACAAAATTCAGCAGAAGATCAATATACATAAAATTATTTTCTCATCCTTTGATGCAAATTGCTGATCCAAGTAAAGAGCACAGGCTTCTCAAAAGTAACATACAAAGGGCACAATTCAGAAGTGCAGTTGGGTTTCCCTCTCTATCACTGGGCTGACCCAACTCAAGATGGGTCACCCTGGTTATTCTGGAAAAGGTTTGGGGCAGCCAAGGCCACATAAGCTGCCCCAAGACAGGTGGACCTGCGCTGCCCTAACTGGGGCAGCCTAGGCAGTTCAGGAGAGGCATGTTGAGGGCATGTTTAGCATTGCCTAAGGCAGAGTAGTTACTCTGTATCCACAGCCTGTTTCCAGGGCAGAAATGCCCTCATCCAGCTCTTCAGAGTTAGACCACCTCAGGAGCAGGTATAGTAATGAGTAGACCCATGGGATCCATGATAAGGCAGAGCAAGAATGGCAGTGTTGACCAAAATTTGAGTTATTGACCAGCATAGCAGCAACCCCTGCCTCTCAACTTCAGGATATGGCAGCCCACTGACCTGGGCATCAGGAGTGTCACTAGGGTTTGCATCACCTGGTGTGGGAGGCCAGCACGTCACTCCTAGCAGTGGGCAGGGCAACAACCTGGGTGGTGGGCATGGTTATGTGCCATTGCCCCCCCTCCATTTCTTTTTGGCCACACATTTTGAAGACCACTGCTTTAAAATGCTGCTCTCTTAGAATTCCTAGATGACATTTGGAATTCTCTCAGTGCCAGAGAAATTCTTCCATGATCTGCTCAGAGGCACATTTATTTTTATTTGACTAAACAGAAACAAGGCAAAACTCACAGTATTATTGAGAGGCACTTTGGAAAATAATAAGAGCTTTCTTTCTCCAAGCCTGACTTAGGGCACAATCCAGAGTAACTACAGGGAGTCCTTGCTCCGGTGTAAGAACAATTTAATCTGGATTGCAGTATGAATTTCCCATAGGTTTTCACTAGGTGGTGTAGTAACTATGGGTGCACGTAATGTCTCTTATGTGCTCCTGTATTTACTCTGGATTGTAGGGTTAGTGGTCATACTCCATGAGAGGCCCTGAGGCTTGAAACTGGACCTGTTAGAATGATATCTAGCACCATCTCCCGAGAAGCTACTTTTTAGATACATTAATCCAATTGTCGCCAGCCTTTTGCTTATGAAGATACAAAGCTGCCTCTTTGTATCTGAGATCTTTGGAGCTGAAACTCTTTGAAAAATCTCAGTTATCAGATTTTTCAATAATTTCAGGACTAGAGGCAATTGCCTGTTCTATCAACATTTGGTAACCAAAAATCAGATCATGATACACAGTGGTTCCTGACTCACAGACAAACTGTGATTCCCAACCCACTATTCTACCTTAGCCAATGGCATAGCTAGGGGGAATGCAGGGGGTGCAGTTGCACCGGGCTAAAAACTGAGCTTGGCACTAGTGAGTAAAATGATGAAAAACGGATCTACTTGAATGGTAATACTATCAAGTTATATATTGTTGGAAAGTTAATTTTATGCAGAATGCAGTAAAACAAACTGCACTGGAATATCTATATTCTATCAAAAGTTATGGCTAATGAACCAGAAAATGAAAACACAAAAGCCTATTGAACAAAAGTGGATTTTCTTAACTCAAACTTTCCCATGTTACTGACGGATCTGAGAGCCAATGAGATGTAATTCTGATACTGTATGAAACTAATAATATAAATCAGTTTTCAGTACATATATCATAATACAGTTACCCATGCTTACTGGGTATACACGCATTTCTAAGTGGTTCTCCTATTTAGCAAGGATAGAATAACCATTCCTCATTGCTCCAGGACAGTTTTCCTAACTAATAAGGGACAAAATTTTCATTTTTTAACTTAATTAAATTTATTTTTAAGTTTTTCATTTTTATTTTTGCACAGCGGGTTGGGGACAATGAAATCTTCAATTACTTCAAATAATACTTTAGCTATGCCACTACCAGAGCAAATGATGGTGAACTGCTGAGGAGGCGGAGGCAGGTTTTTTCCCAATTTTCTTTTTAAAAAATACCCGGGGATGACATCACTTCCAGTTGTGATATTACTTCAGGGGCAACATTTTGAGCTTTGCACCAGGCTACGTGACCATTAGCTATGCCACTGACCTTAGCAATACCCAAATATCTGGTTTAGGACCCACCAGCTGGTCGTGATCCAATTTTTGATAGGTCCTGTAACAGTTTAGAACAGCCTCCAATAAAAAAATCAGATAATGAATAACCTGAAGCCATGAGACTGTTCAAAAATCAGATACCTATTAATCACCCTGCAAAGATTTCAGCTCTTGAAGTTTTCAAGACAGATAGGTGTTTATTGCCCTTCAAAAATATGTAGAATTCCTGATTTTGCAAGCATATGTAAAGAAGGAGATGACTGAGCATCTTTTCCCCTGTTTATTAATACTTATAAGTAAATTAATATAAATATTTATTTCTATAGTAGATCTCTCTTTTTCTAAGTCTCATAAGCCAGGTTTTTCGCAATAAGTTTTATTTTTGAAAGTTTTTAAAAGTTTGGGAACCATGGCTATTCCTCATTTTGCTTCATATATAGATTCAGCTATGAACTACGGGTGTATTCATTTACTTAAATGAATCAAAAGCAATTTCCCCTATGGAACCAGCTCCACAAATCAGGCATAAAAAAGATTTACTACACTTCTGCCACAGAAGAATTAACCCATTTCCAGGAAACATGACATAATTATAAGGGGAAAAATGGAAATCTTAATCTTAATGCCAGATTATTTGGAACTCTGTCCCTGCCAAACATGTTGTATAGCCATAACTCAGAAACATAATTAATTGTTGAAGTAATTCAGTAATCCATCTGACATTTAAGAACAAATAGTTATTTCCTAAAATTATAATGTATGATATCCAATTACAAGAGATGCATATGACAGGAACGTGACCATACAAGAGGAAACGCCAAACAGTGGTATTTTTATTCTGATACATAATTGCTAAACATAAAACTATGATAATGGCGCATGAGTCATAGTTTGTACAACAAGGAGCTCTGTAATTATGCTTGTTTCTCACCACTGGCACCTATATAGAAGGCTACAAGAAAAGAGGAAAAATCTACACATGCTTACACTAAATTCTGTACATATAAGGCATAAACAGTATAAGGCACTTTCAACTGCAAGAGGCATTTTAAACTTCTAAAGTTATTTGAGAAACTGAAAGAATAAGAGCAATCACTGCTATATATACCCCAACATCCGTATCCTTTCCTGTCATCACCTTGTGACATCTTTGGGCAGTTGCTGGGCCCCAACACTCTGGCAGTAGCAACCGCTTAAACTAAACTTCAATGACCCCCTTGAGGGATTAGGTCCATATAGCCTGTTATTTACTTTGGTGGTTGCATTGAAATGACATATTTTTATCCAAAAAGCAATGTCTCTATCCCAACAAAGCATCCCTTTAAGTAGTATCACTGGGGAAGCTGCATTGGGGGTAAAAGATATTGGCAGTAGGGGTGCCAAGAGAAGCTTCATATCACAATTTGCCCCAAAATCCTCAGTTGGCATTTTGTAAGAGGAAGACCACTAAAAGCATTTTGCCAAAGGGCCCCTCTGGTTTACCAACCAAACCTGAACTAAAACAGAGACGTTATCTACCTTGCACTCTGAGATACCTCTCTGGTGTGGCCTATATATGCCACTGTACTTGGGTAGTGCCATTGCACTCATCTGCCTATCCTTGGTTGCTCAAAGCCATGGGTAGTTTTGGCCATGGGTAGTTTTCCCCAAATGAGGCCTGGTCTACTCAGAATTCAAAATAGCATGTCTTCCTCAGGATCCTCTAAGGAAAAGGGCCAGGTCTACCTGATATTTGAATCAGCAGGTAGATCTACCAAGTATTTCAATGGAAAGGAATGCTACCACCTGCTTATGACATGCACCAGGGACAAATAACCCAGTGGCCCACAAATGATTCACCGCTGCCTCTTGGTTCGTCTGTCTGTCTGTCTGTCTGTCTGTCTGTCTGTCTGTCTGTCCACAGCATTTATAAACCACTTTTCAACTAAAAAGTTCACAAGTGGTTTACAAAGAAAATGAAAAAAATTAATAGCTAATTAATAGCTAATGGATCCCTGTCCCAGAAGGCTCACAATCTAAAATGCAAAAGAACATCAGCAGAAACCACTTGAACTGACATTGCTGGGGTGTATAGGGCTAGTTACTCTCCCCCTGCTAAATAAAAGAGGAACAGCCACTTGAAAGAATGCCTCTTGTCCAGTTAGCAGGGGTATATTCAAATTACATGTGCAATCAATCTCATCTATGATTCTTTTTAATGTTTCAGAGGTAAAACACAATTTCCTAGCTATCTAAGAAATCTCCCACCAGCCACTAACTGAACTATTGTCAAGTCATTCAAATTTCACATTCATTCTGAATACTGAAAGGCTTAGGTGCTAAATGCTAAGTAGGTTTCAGAGAACAGAGCTTTAGAAGGAAGAGAAAGAGAAAGGATCCAGCTGAAAATCTCACACAGGAGCTAGGGAAAAGAGAAAAGGGAAGCACTTTGCAATTAACAAGAATAAATTGGGCCCACCTGACCACAGATGTTTTTTGGCCATAACTTTCGGTAGGAAGGAGATATTTCAAAGCTGTTTTTGCATTGGATTCTGCTGGAAAATACACATCCATTGGTATATGACATGATGGGGTTACAATGAATGTTTTAGCAATTTTTGTGATTTTACTCCTAGGTAAGTGTGAGGATAGGATTGCAGCCTGAATTGCAGAGGTGTCACAATTAATCAGTGTTATCAATCAGACTCTGAACCTCTGTTGCCCCTGAAAATCCCAGTCATCTCCACTGCACTCTGCTGATCTAAGCTCCTTGTAAATGGATGGATTGCAACTGAGGAGTGCTTTGGGAACTATGCAGCTTGACTATTTTGAGTTGACGAAGTGTATCTCTGTCATTGCAGTGAGTAGCATTTATGAACAGGGCATAACATACAGAGGAGATTCTTTGGCTGTTAGAATGTGGAAAGAAGCTCATATATTCCTAATCCTAAAACTGCAGGGAAAGAGATGGATTTACAGCACAGTCCTGTTCATGTCTACTCAGAAGTAAGTATAATTGAGTTCAGTGGGGCTTTCTCCCATGTTTGCATAGGAAATGTAGCCTTAAACTCTCTCTCAGTAAGCATTTGTTTAACTCGGGGGTGGCCAAACCCTGAGGTGGCCCACGGTAAGCCTCATTGCAGCGGCAGCAAGTTTCTCCATCCGGCCCACTGGAAAGCCTTGAATCCTCCAGATCTGTCTCTAATATACTCTTACATATAAATTTATTCAAATTTGAAATGTAAATCATTCTTCCTCCACACAGTGTCAGAGAGTTGATATGGCCCTTCTGCCAAAATGTTCGGACAATCCTGGTTTAACTTAACCAACAGTAGCAGTCTGTGACAAATTCACAAGCTAAAACTCAATACAGATTGTGCCAGACCAGTAAAATAGCAAGCATATATCTTAGAACTTCAGAATATTAATATTTTCTATGGTTTATATTTAGCTGATAATATTGCTGTCATTTTATTTATACAGCTTAAGCCTGTTCTTTGGACTAGAGCTCATATGCCTCGGAATGCTTTGACTCATGAATTGTTTCTCCTGATAATGTTACATCACGTAACTCCCTCTGTTTAAATGGTTAGCATTAGCTTCTCTGTGATGCCTGCCTTAAAGTCGTATGACTCTGCCATGTGTCTCTGCATATCTGATTTCTTTCTATTCCAAAATATATCAGCCTTGAGCAAGAACTTTTCTACATGGGAACAATACTGAAGGCACTGGCAACAGACCCATCAGAGGAGTTTTCTTTGCTCTACTTGATCCGTTGCCATCAGTCAAGAAAACAAAGTATAAATAAATATAGCCGTTAAGAATAAGAGAACAAGTCACATATTACTAGCAATTTTGTATGGTATATAATTTGTAAGTCTTCTTGGCTGGAGGACTACAGAAATGATTTGGATGTTTGATTCTGTTTTTAGATCACAAAGAAAGCTAAACTGTTTTATTTTTCAAGAAAAGCAAAAAGATTCTTTAATTATGTGTGGTCATAAAAGATATTTGAACTCCAGCTTTGTTACAGTTTAGTTACAGAAGGTGCCGTCATGTTTTGCCTCTGCAATTTCAGGTGCGGACTGAAGATACAGTCTGTGATACAGATTTTATCACGTGAAGATGCAAACTGTAAATGACAAAAATATGCAGCACCACTTTTAACATAAAACTAAACTAACTGCCTAACACAAAATACTTTTCTTATCCGGTGTACTGAATATGTATTTTGAAAGCTGAATTCTACATTTCAGCATTTCCTTCTTCTTTCCCCTCCGAATAAGGAAATGATGAATCAACTTCAAGCTTATCTTTCATCACTTTTTAGTAAACCACCAAATTAGTACCTTGGTAGGGAAGGAAACAATGGCTATTGCAGTACAGTTGCAGATTATTGGTTTAATTCAAATTACTATACAAGTCTAAAATATATTTTTAGTGAGTGCCGTATCTCTAATTCAACAGAGGTTACTCAAGTATCAAAGCAGTTAAATATAGGTGCCAAACCACACTGCCAAGAGCTCTCAGCACTGTGAGGTGATGCTACCTGACACCTCACTGAATATAAAATTACTTGTTTCTGCAAATGAAGACAATCAAATTGTCACCTTCCATTGTAATAATACACAACTGGTGATCAGGAAAGTGCAAACGTAATTACCACAAAGCAACAAAGAGAAAATGTAAATCTCTCTGAGGAATAAACACATCCATCTGGCTATCCAAAAAAGAGTCTTCCTTTTACTATCTAATGGTATGGGGAATTTCAGATGTTCAATACAACATGAGACAGGACAACTTCATGTGAGGCTTTTATCTTGTTTGTAATTGAGCAGTAAATATGGCAGTAGCCCTAAACCACAGAAAGCTCACTTAGGCTGCAATCCTAAAGACACTTTCCTGGGAGTAAGATCCATTGGACACAATGGGGCTTACATCTGAGCTGACATGGTTAGGATTGTGCTCTTTGATCATACAGACCACAGATGGCACACATAGCAGGACACTCTGGCACACCTAAGCAGGAGCAAGAAGGTCCACAGATTGGCTATGGCAAAGAGACAGGCCTGCACCTGGTCTAAACAATATGCTTATCGTGTAATTAGCTGAATATTCATGAGATGAGCTGTGTAATTTTAAGCGTTCTCTCACACATTTTGCAATGCATACAGCTCCAGAATCCACCTTAAATGATCCATGGCCAGTTGCATCACTAGGGGGTGCAGGCCATACTGGGTAATGTGCCGGGGAGGGGTGACACCACTACTGGCTAAAATTGTAAAATCACTTTTTTTTTTAGAAATGTTATATACCAATCAATGCATAATTTATAGCAGATTCCAATGGAACAAACCATGTTGAAATTTCTCTTTTCTATGAATAGTTATAGACAAAAATTCAGTGTGGGTTGGGGTGATTACGTGTTAGTATTCCCACCAGGGTGACTAGATGACCGGAAAAACCCGGATTTGTCTCGATTTTTAGCCTCCTGTCCAGGTGTCCTACATTTTGGCTTCATTTTGAAACTTCGTGATAGTGCACAGTACCCCATCATGCCATATGTTGTTATATTCGTATTGAAGAGCAGAATCCAATGCAAAAAGCAGTTTGGAGATATCTCCTTCCTATCAAAAGTTATGGTCAAAAAACAGAAAAACAAAAACATACATTTTTTGGCAATTTTTTTCAGCGGGTAGGAATTTTGGCATGGGATTAGGAATTTTGGCCTTGGGGTTCAGGAATTTTGGGTTTGGCATCTGGTAACCCTGATTCCCACTGCATGGATGAGGTCCATCAAGGGGATGAAGGGCTTTCCTCCTCCACAGGTGATGCAAATCCTAACATCATCATTGTCCAAGACTGATTTGCTTCTTGTCAAAAAATTGTGGCATTTGTATCAATGAGAATGGATTAATGTAGTAAGGTAATATTCTAGTTTTCCATTCCTCTGATGCTTCAGAAGGTGCAGGGACAGTTCACAGTTTCATCACTCCTGTGACCCATCTTCCTTCCTTAAGGAGAGTGACACCCCTAGTGACCAAAATAGCTAAAACCATGGTTGGTAGAAATAATCCCATCATGTTACATACCATTACATCATGTTACATACCATTGGAAGTGTAATTTACTGCAGAGTGCAAAGAAACAAACCACTTTGAAATATCTTTATTCTATCCAAATGTGTGGCCAAAAAACAAGTAGAGGTGGAGCAATAGCACATAGCCATGCTGACCATCCAGGTTGTTGTACTGGCCTCCGCACCTGATGATATGTACCCTAGTGACACTCTTGGAGTGGAGTTACCTCCACTCATCAATGCCAAGTGAACCCCCTCTCCCAGATCCCAAGCTGCAATTATGTGCAAGTATATGCAGTGTCTCTCAGCCAAAGCAGAATTTCCTTCTGCTCCACTGCAATCCCACAGTCCACTTTATTAGGACCAAATCCATTAGAATTCCATGACACTCTGAAAACTCATTCCATGACTTCCAATTAAACATACACATGCATAGATACATTTGCTTCTGGCTAAATAGGCACACTGTTAACAAACATATTAACACTGAAGCAAAATCTTCACTGTATTCCATGGGACTTAATGTCAGTAAGAGAATCTTGTTTGGTGGAATGTGAATGTGAGCCACCTGATTCACTGCCCATTCATGTAGTACTGTTTAGAAAGGCCAAGGGGAATTTTTAAAAAGTGCCATAAGGCACTTTTGCACCACTCATAGTGTGGGGTAGGTCAGTGCATAGACATGTACCAGCTTCTCCATACCAACATGGAAAAGGGAAAATGGTTGAGTTGTGCTAGCCTAAAATGGTTAGGATTGCATCTTCCGTGCACTAAACATCTATGAATAAGGACCTGAAAAAGGTGAGGTTATTTTTCCTGACAAAGGGGATGGGGCTGGGAAATGATGAATCAGTGATTCTTCAGTGTAAATTATGGGTCTCTAAACTTTTGGGCAGGAGGGCCACATCGTCTTTTTGATACTATATTGGGATCCGGAAGGGAAAAAAAAAGAATTGATTTACACTTCAAATCTGAATTTACATAAATGAATATATTAGTGATGGAACTTGCGAATGAATGAATTCAAATCAGTTCATGAACACTTTTCAACACACAGAGAGGGGCTGATAATCAAACCAGTACATAAGCATTTTTCTACACAGAGGAGGTATGTGCGGCCTCCCCAGCCTTCAAAATACCCACCCAAGGTGTGGAGAACAGAGCTCTTCTCTCCTCTGGAGGATTACAGGCCTTGCCCAAGAGCCATATGGAGGGGGTTTGCCATGGGCTGGAAGGAGATTCACCAAGGACCACTTCTGGTCCCAGGGCAACAAATACAACAGGTAAACAGCATTAATGTCGCTATAAAATACATTTTCAATATCTACTATTAAAAAATCACTAATACGTCCCAAAAGAAGTTTCTCCCTATCATCAAACAGTATATGGAAATTTCCACAAAGTTCCAAAATTGTCACAATTTTTTAAAAATATAATTGCAGTCTAAATCCAATAAATGTTATAACTAACACGAAATTTGAAATAATCTATAGGGTATGCAGTGAAAATGGCTTAACATCAGTACTTTATATCTGCTACAGACAGGGGGTTGGACTAGATGGCCTATTAGGCCCCTTCCAACTCTAGGATTCTATGATCTTTGGAACTATTTTCCACAGCTTTTGCATTGATCAGGAAGTTAAAAGGATACTACAGTAAACTGATAATAAAAACAACCAAGAAGTTTCTTTGTTATCAGTCAACAGACATTCAGATTCTCTACAGTTATGTGGTTAGTCAGGGCCTTTGTGATGCAATGCCTGTGAGTATCACCATTTTCATTGCCAGACACATGGTTGTGTGACTGAATCTGTCTCATCTTCAGGAGCACTTTCTGGCAACTAGCAGAACTAATGTCAGTGCACATGCCCCCTTCACGGTGGAAACTGGGGTCAGAAAGAGACATTCAGGACCATCAGTGTACAACTAGGGAAGCTCTAAGCATAATGTTAAATAGTTTTGAGAATTCAGTGCAAACTTGGCAGTGTTTGGCCAATTCCCCATTACTATTTATTGCGCTTCATTTTTCTACCTGAAGAGTGCAAGAAAGATGGTAGGTTCCATCTGGTAGGATGGTAGGTAGGTACCTAACAGCACTGACCTTCCAGGTCAAGGCAGGTTTTCTTTATAATTCTGGAGAATTTTTGGCCCAGTGCAGGAGTGCTCAAAGACTTTTAATACCTGTTCACAGATCAGTGTTCACACCAGATCTGCTGACAATGTTAACTGAAGCTTGAAGGGATACATGCCAGTCACAACACAGCCTGATCAGCTACTGCGGGATCCTGTGGGTGAGCAGGCTGCTGCAGTGGCTTCCTGAGCCTCCTCCAAACATCCCTGCTTTGGGGCTTTGAATCAATATACTGATTCAAGCAAGCTGGAAATATAGATGCTACTAAAGAGTCCTTACTTGGAGACTGACACATTGCAAGAAATAGAACTACTGCTTCCCTGCCCTGTTGGCATCATATCCTTGCAAGAAATATGGGTGAACAACAACTATCTCCAATACAGAAGCAGCTCTCTAACAACTTTCAAGGGTTCAACAAATTGCACTCAAGACTTGTACCTTCTTTCTTGCCACGTGTTCTTTATATCGTCTTTGTAGCATTTCATTTTTCATTACCACACCAGCTTGCATATGCAGGGCCTTCACCTTTCTCCAGTTGACTGCTCCCATTTCTACCATTTTCAGGAATGAGTAGCACGTCAAGAATCAACAAAAGGGTTGGCTCAGGGAGAACATATATCACAACTCCTTCTCTCACTTCCTTTTGCTAGTTATTTGCTTTTTATCAAAGTGACAGAAACAAGGATAGCTGGCTAGGAAGAGGAAGATTCAAAGTGGGGTAAGGAATGGGGGGTTTAAGGAAAAAGTGTGGAAATGTATGCCATATAGTGTGGGTTACTTCATGGGACAAAAAAATGTAGGCAGCAAAGTGGGACTCAGGCACTGAAAGAATTTGGGCTGTATAACAAGTGAATAAATCAGAGTGACCACTACATAAGTGTATAATGCATGTTACTTATTTAGGGTCCAATCCTGACTTTAGGTCAGAAAAATGGCCCACCTAAGCTGGTCTTAATAGGCCATATTCTGAGCTGACAATTAGGCCAAATCCACAAGGTTAGGTGGCCTCTAGGATGGCCTTAATGGTATAGCACAAAGGTAGCATGCTCACTGGACTGGTATAGTTGTGCCATATCCTGAGGAGGGCTAGTGTAGTTGGGCCGTACCCTGAGGTTGAGAGGCAGGGGTTGTAATTAGGCTAGCCTAAAACATAACTTTTTCTTTTGCTTCTGTTTTTACTCTTGATTATCATGGGCCTCTATGTGTCTACTCAGATTTATTCTTGCTTCAGAGGTGGCCTAACTCTGAGGAGCTGGGAGGGAGTATTTCTGCCCTGGAATTAGGCTGTGGATATGGCCTAACTGTACAGTTCTAAGCCATGCCCCCCTCAATACACCCATTCTGAATTGCCTAGGCTAGCCCTGCGAGGCCGCCCCAGATTCATCTGTCTTGGGCCAGCCTAAGTAGACTTACGCCAGCTCAAGTCTTCTCTGATGTAGGTAAGCTTGCCTATCTTGGAATTAGGCCAGCCCAGTGAAGATAGGCTAGCCCAACCATTTCAGAATTGCAGACTTACTTAAGTAAAATATAGGTAAGTGATGGCACTTTCTATGTAGGGGATGCCAGAAATTCTAATAGAACAGATGCTTACAATGCTAATACAACAGATGCACATAGAAATTGAGGATAAGCACCACTTCACAAAAATATTTAGAAAGTACAGCTAAGAAACTGTATTTAGAAAAAAATGATGTTAGGCTCATTAGGAATGCAATGGGAAGAAAATGATGCTGAAAGGATCATATTTTATGAAGTCCTAAAGTGGTCAAGACTTTATTTTAAACTTCTTTTAAAATACACAATCCCATTGTTCTCATGAAGTTTAAAAAATCCATTCATTCAATAAAAAGCAAGATACAGTATACTATAAGAGCACAAAACATATAGCATTAAAAACACTTTACAGCAGCAACACTTGTGAAGACGATTTTTTAACAAGTAAACTGAAGACTTGTTTCTGTTAATTCAAATAATTTTGCAATCGTTTCTAACAAGCTCTGCATGTTAGTCTTTTAAATGTGTTTTGTTCCTTATGCAACAAAACACAACTAAAAAATTTCCTCATACGCCTGATGTGGTACATAAGAGCTGAAAATAAAAATCTTCTCTATTGTGGTTTTCATCTCTGACCTGATTTTTCCTATGTCTTTAGGATACAACATATGATCTGCGTTTGAAAAGAAAGAATGTTAGTTTCCTCAATGCTGTCAGTTTTTCACTCTGGGATCTCACAACAGATTTTTCCCCGTTTATATTTATTGGGAATAATTTATAATGAGAAAGCAAATAGCACACATATTGTTGATTGTTTTGACATTCAATGTTCTTAAGTTTGATGAGCATCCTATCCTGTTTGCAAGAAAAGTCTGCAGTGAAAAAGCAGGGAACTTTACTGCTTTTTTTTGAAATGTTGGTATCCTAATGGATTCATTAACCCTACTGGATTCATTAACCCAATATTTAACAGAGCAACCATACCTTAATTTAAGCCATGATTTTTCAAACTGCTTCCTGGTGATCCTCTATGAAATAGTCAATAATGGCAAAAGGCTTCCTGCCGCTACAGATCATTTGTTTATCACAGCCTATCTTTGCCATCAGGTGGGACCAACACCCAATGTGAATTGAAGGTACCTACTATACCATATTCAATTATCTTCTGTAACATACAGAGGTTCTGTGATAGAAAGCAGGTGTTTCTTGGCAAGCATGTCAATGGAAAAAGGTCCCCTAAAGGTATAAAATTTAAAAGTTCTTTAAGACTGACTGAAAGAATTGCGAAGATACTATTGAGCAATAACTACAGAGATGGAACTTAGCTGATTTACACAGCTGATCAGGATCCAATCTTGCATATTTGTAACTGATAGACATTGGATATGTGAGGGTTACACAATTTCAGAATACAAATGGTCAGAACAGTGAAAAATTCTCACTTAAGATTGCCATATGGCAAAATGTCTTCTTGGCTGTCTACACTGAAGCAAGTAGTAAATTTGAAGTGATCTCTCTCTTAAAAGGTGGCCAAAAGTTTGCTAGTCTTAAGAAAGAGAAGCAATCACAGTCAGGATCAACAACAGGATTAAAAGGCCTATTAGATCTGTGGGTTAACTGGAATTTATATGTGCAAGTTTCT